>JAQSUU010000110.1:6000000-6307500 GCA_038087645.1 Saccharum hybrid cultivar R570 | reverse complement strand
AGTTAATTAAAGACAAGTAAGTGGATTCATGAATCAATCATTCAACCATCAGTTGATTTCTTCGTCTCTTCCTCCAACTCCTGCTTTTAATTTGCATGCAAATGCTTCTCTCTCTCTCTCTCTGTATGTCAGCGTGCACAGCTAGCATCATCTTTTTTATGCTACATACATACCGTAATTATTTATATTATGAGAACTGAGGAAATAACTCAACGTATATTTTTGGCTGGATACACACATGTACTCCAAAAGAGAGGAAAATGAAAAAAAAAGAAAGAACAAGAACAGAAAACAAAAGGTAAACCAGAGGTGAGGCCCAAAAATATCTGCTCCTACGTGGGCCCTTCAGAGAGGCCCAAATGGTGGTACCATGTGAAAAGAAAAAGAAAAAAAAATCTAAAGAGCCAGCTGCCCCATCCGTAATCCAGGAGGAAATGGCTGCTCCCCAGCACGTCCGCGCCCCCCTCGCCCGCGCGCTCCGCGCCACCGCCACCGCTACCGCCCCCGCCTCAGCCCCCGCCCCCATCAAGTCTCAGGGGATTTCCCGCCGCGCGCTGCTCGCCCTCTCGGAGCCTCAGCTCCGCCAGCTCGCCCTCGATCTCGGCCAGGTACACTGCACCCGCGAGGTTTTGTTTGCTTCAGTTACCTTACCTGCCTGCCTTTGCCTTACCCATCTTTGATTCCGTTTGCGCAGAAAAGCTACCGGGGCAAGCAGCTGCACGATCTCCTCTACAAATCAAGAGCCAAGCAAATCGAAGATTTCAACCACGGTGGGTGGTGGGCCGCGCCAGGAGCTTTCATTTTGTTCATGCAAGCCACCTGCTTGCTCTTTTGCTTCTCTCAACCAACCAACTGGTAGTGTCTAAATCTTGATTGTATTCACTGGCAGTGCCCAAGGCATTCCGGGAGGCGTTGCTTGGCGCTGGGTGGAGTGTTGGCCGGTCACCAGTGCACCACGCCGTCACAGCTTCGGATGGCACTACCAAGGTCATATACTGACAGTCAATCAGTAATAATCAAGCAAATAGCCCTGTGCGCATTGCCATTGTCCTCGTATGCTGCTGGCATTTACAGGTGCACTAGTCTGGGGGCTCATGGCAATTCTCTTCGTCCTTGTAGATACTTCTCAAGTTGGAGGATAACCGGTTGATTGAGACAGTAGGGATTCCTGTTGATGATGGCAACAAAGGCTCTTCTAGGCTCACTGCTTGTGTTTCATCACAGGTGCTTTAAGTGGAACCTCTACTATTGGGCACTGTTTTTTTTCTCGATCGGGAGGTTTAGCCTGTTTTTCATTTTAGAGGAAAGGAGTTTTTTTTTTTGAAAATATTACAAAGACGATCTACGACGGTGGCGAGGGGCCATCGAAGGCGATATGCCGAGCCCTAGCTACTGAAGTTACGCATGTCTATTACATATGATCCGAATTTTGCGACCAGACCACGCACGGTAGAGCTATCGTCCTACTAGGCAGCGCGAAATGCCCTAACGGCCGCTGCTTCCTGCCCGGAAAAAGCACCTCCATTGCCTCCCGCTTCGATGGCGTGAGCGGTAGAGTGAAGGCCGCCAGGAATTCCTGGAACGATGCTTCATCAGGTAGTTGCGTCTCTACCTCAATGCCCAGGTGCTTCATCATGACCTTCCTTGCCTGCGCTTCTGGCTTTCGCTCCCGGAACCTACTCTTCGCAGCAAGACGAGCGCTTCGCTTGGGGATGAGCTCCTCATCGTCGCGCTCCCTCGCCGACCGGGTGATCCTGAGTCGTGGCGGGGATGAGAGAATGGGCTGCGATAGAGGCTTCCTGAAGGTGTTGACGAAGTCGTCGATCGGCATCGGCACCACCGTTGGCGCTGGAGTGTCAAGGCCTGCCGCATCGTCGAGCTCGGAATCCTCGGCAGCATCCATCGGGGATGGGAAGGAAGTATCGGCCTGGTCCAGGAGAAGAGCGGACATCCTGGGCGAACTTTGGCCGGAGGTACAATCATCCGGTTATGGTTGCACGACCGGTGTCGGCGCGCTGTCTTCATCAATGCCAGGCGATGAACAGGTGGCCGGGCCGATTGCCCGCGAGACTAGAGGCACGACCGACGATCGAGCAGCAAGCTCTGCCTCCAGCATCATCGGGTCTGGCGCGAACTCAACATGGTACGTGCGTTCAGGCACGACGAGCTCGGTCCCGTCGGCACCACCGGAATCGTGCCCGTCTCCGGCATTGTCGACTAAACCGCGGCGGGGTGATGTGGATCGACCCTGGTAGGCGCGATGGATCCAGGCATTGACGCTGGCCGTGCCCTCCGAGATGCGGTACACCGAGGAATGGTGCGCCCGAACCTCCGCCGGCAAGACGGCAGGCTGATTCCCACCAACGAGCGTGACGAGAACGAGGGAGAGGTCCGCTTCAGTCGGAGCGAGCTCCGCATTCCTCGAGATGACAAAGACCTCGATCTTGGGATGGCTATCAGTGTCACCCAGGGGGTGATGGCGGTAGCGTGTTGTTGAGGTGCTGCGGCGGCGACGGTGGTGGCGTGGGTAATTGCTGCACGCGAGGAGGCGACGATGGAGCTGGATCTTGGTTTGGCACAACGCGACTTTCCGGCGACATGCTGGGTCGCTTATGTTCGGCGAGGCGACGCATCCTTGGGGCACCCCGACCGTTCCCGGCCTCCAAGGATGAGTACCTGCGGGGCGGCGAGCGACCTCGCATGCACGCCCTGGCCCGATGGCCGGTACCCCGGCAGCGGAGGCAGCGGGACGGAGAGCAACACTAAGCGGCGACGTGGTCGTGCGCAAGGCAGTTGAAGCAGAGACCCACGAGCGCCGTCGGGACGGGGCGGTGGCGTTTGGGGACCGTTCTCCCCATGCAGCGCCAGCGACGACGGCTTTCGACGATTTGGAACCCATCGGCATCGACGTTGGGCCCTTGTCGGGGCACATGCGCGGCCCGTGTATGCTGCCAAGATGTGTCAGGCACCGACGCCCTGCGCCTCGGACCGAGGCGCTGGTGCACCGGGACCCGTGCCCCGTCAGTGGACCAAGGCGACGTTGCGCGTGCACTCGCGCGGCCCACAGTGGTGGTGTCGCACGGCCATTGGGCGCACAGGTCTGCACCGATGATGTCGCTTCCCCTTGGCAGCCGCCAGATGGTTTCCCTCCACGGCGGCTGCGTTCTGTGCCGCGTCCGGAGCCCCCGCCGGCGGTGGAGGCGTGGCCCGGAGAGCCTTTCGAGCGGCGTCCAGGTACGACGAGCGCGTGGCAGTGGCGAGTTCATCGTCGGAGCTGCCCGCGCAGGGGTCTTCCTCCCAATGCCGGAACTTACTCCTGCCAGCCGACTGATGGGCGGGGAAGAAGTGTGGGGCATGCGGGGAGAGGGAGGATGGCGAGGACCTGCCCGAACGTGCGACCGTCGCTGGAGAGGTGGCTACTGGTGGTGGTGTGGACGCCCGTGTTGTGGCTGACGGTATGGATGCCCGCGCGGCTTCACCGGCTTCGTTGTCATCGTCGTCGTCATCATCATCCTTGTCCTCGCCTTCCATGACGTCCTCGACGATGACCGTCGTCTCGTCCTCCATCCTTCCATCCATGGCAGGCACCGGCGGAGGAGAGACGGCAGCCGAGTTTTGAGGATTTCCCGGACCGGGCGGGAGGGGGTCGGCTGCTGTGGTGGCTGGGGGCGGCGGCACGGCGACGGATTTGAGGGCGGCGCGGGGAGTGGGGGAGAACGGCTCCAAAGCAGCCGCGGCCTCCCCAGGAAGCGACGGGGCGACCTCACCACACCCATGGATCGATAGATCAGGCTGCTGGGGGCTCGGATCTGGTGTTGGCTGGGCCAGATTGGTGCTTGGAAGGTGGGCTGGTGTGGGTGGATGTGTGGTGCCGCCGGAGTCGCCGAGGGGAGGGAGCGGGTCGGGGGGTTTCATTCGCGTATCCCGGTCCCCGTCACTACTATTGGGCACTGTTATTCAAATGGTAGTATGTGTGCCAATGTTTCTTTCTTTTGACACTTGCAATGCATATACAGGTCGGCTGCCCCCTGCGCTGCTCATTTTGTGCCACGGGCAAGGGAGGGTTTGCAAGGAACCTTCAACCACATGAGATCGTTGAGCAGGTCCTCCCTCAGCAACCCCTTTGTCTTTCTTCAACTCCCATTGTAACATTGCTGCTTACAACATTAAATAAATAATCTGCCATTGCAGGTGTTGGCCATCGAGGAGACGTTCAAACACAGGGTGACAAATGTTGTTTTCATGGGGATGGGTGAGCCCATGATGAACCTCAAGTCAGTTCTAGAAGCACATCGATGCTTCAATAAGGTCTGTTGACAAGTAACTAGGCTATGTTCCTCTCACACTGCCAATTTAATGTGAAAAATTACCACAAATTACTCTCCATATACCTTTAATAAGTGCGTGAATTTCCTGCTGTCAGGAACTAAAAATTGGGCAAAGGATGATGACAATATCTACAGTTGGTGTTCCTAATACAATAAAAATGCTAGCGTCTCATAAGCTTCAGTCAACACTGGCTGTCAGGTATGTTATTACGAATTTGAATATGGCTTAAGGTGTGATACTTCACGTACCTTTGGCACTGGTGGCGGTCAGTCAACATGCTACATTGCAGGGCTCTTAACTTTTACTTGCAAAAATCCTCCCAGTCAAAAAACCTGAGCCCTATTTTAGTTATATGAAATTTGTTAATGTACTTAAGTATGATGTCTGGTCATCAGAATATAATTATTTCAAGGCTTTGATTGCACAACTTCTGGTTAAGCAGCAACACGCAGATGCAGCAGTGTTTTTTTTCTCTCTCTCTCTAATTTGTTGCTTACAAGTCTGTCATATTTGAAATCAGTCTGCATGCCCCAAATCAGAAGCTGCGGGAGACAATTGTTCCTAGTGCCAAGTCTTATCCCTTGGGAGCACTGATGGATGACTGCAAGAATTACTTCCTTGAAACTGGGCGCAGGGTATCCTTCGAGTACACTCTGCTAGGTATCTATCTATCTATCTATCTATCTATCTATCTATCTATCTATCTATCTGTCTGTTCCAGGAGAAAGCATTTTTTGAGTGAAACAGGAGGGGTTGCCCCCTACTGGAATTTTATTAATAACAAGAAAACAAAGTCTTACAGAGGAATCTCATGAAACAAAGAAAGAAACGAAAAAGATTAAAAAAATTACACATGGACTTCTAGCCATTGAGAAATAAAAGGTTGATATCTTGCTTTTGCTCGAAGAATAACCCAAGCAAATTCTCTCTTGAAGATCCTCTTGCAACTTTGAATTGAAGGGGCCATATTCCTAAAAATGGCATCATTCCGTACCTCCCAGATTGACCAAATCATGGTGACTATGATCTCCATAAAAAAAGGCAGATGTAACACTGTTTTAATGTGATCCAAAGTTGCAAATATGTCATCAACATGTGGAATGATTATTCCAATAGAAGCCCAGCACACTTCTGCAAATGGACAGAAAAGAAATAGATGCTCCATAGTCTCCTCAATCTGATGGTTGCACAACACACAATTATAGTCCTCAAGAGACCTATTTTTCCTTCTTAAAAGAGCTCTAGTATTCAGACGGTTCTTGAGCCACAGCCAGAAAAAAAGCTTTCTTTTATTCTGACAGGATGATTTCCATAACCAATTAAAAGCAGGGTGAACTTGCCTGGTTCCAATAAGATGATCATAGGCCTTACTGGAGGTGAAAACTGCAGATCCCCAAATATAAATCCAGATGTCAGGTTCCTCATTTAACTGAAGACCATCAATTAGATTGCTGCATACTTGAAATTGTTGAAAAGCTTCAGAAAGGGGCAAGTGGAAAAGCTCTTGTACAGAGGAATTATAGAAGACCTACATCTATTGTGTGCCTAGGTTTTTGTGATACTAACATGACTGGAGTGAATTTCGTGGCCAGCTGGGATCAACGACGAAAAGGAGCATGCCGAAGAGCTAGCAGAACTACTTCGTGCGTGTGGAGGTGGTTACCATGTGAACCTGATTCCCTATAACCCAATTGAAGGCTCCGAGTACAAGAGACCTTACAGAAAAGTGGTATGTGTGCTTTCTGTCCTATAATAAACAAAGAAAGTCTATTTCGTAACGAGTTACTGATCTTTTTTTTACATGGTTAAAATAAACTGCAAATTAGGTTCAAGCGTTTGTGGATGCTTTGGAAGGTCGGAAGATAACCGTCAGCGTTCGACAGACTCGTGGGCTTGATGCTAACGCAGCCTGTGGGCAGCTGAGAAATGAGTTCCAGAAGAATCCACTGCTTGAAATTGAAGCGTCACCCTCCACAGAGCCAACCCTCGTAGCTGCTTAATGAGAATACCTATCAGGTTGACGCAGCCAATTGAAGCATACGAAATCGCCGTTTAACTGCTGGGGAACAATAGGTGTCGTTGTAAAGTGACAGCAAGGTATGCATACTGCTAGAGAATTTTGGAACATTCTGCGCGTGGCCGTCTGATATCATGAGTTGCAATCTGCAATTACCATGCTTGTCTCAGATATTATAGAACCCATCTATCTTTCTTACAGATAGTCATCAGCAATGAAGAACTCTCGCTCGCTGTCCATGATCTGTTGCGCACGCACGGCGCATTTCATCACTTTCTCTTTTTTCTTCTCGCCGATTAGACGAGTGATTTAAACCCTATGTTGGCTTGGCTTCCAAAGTCAACCGAGTATTAATTAAAACAGAAGCATTACATACAGCACGGGCAGTACATATACAATTATATTTTATATAATATAATGATGGATGACTAGTGTGCATGGATGGTGTACGATTATATGTTGGCTTAACTGCGGGCTGAGGCTGATGATGCTACACCGTACCGTACGTCCCGGCCCGGCTGCTAGGGTGATGCATGACATGATGATGAGCTATATAGGGCCGCCTAGCGGGCGGCGGCGATCCTGAAGTTTTTGCCGGCGGTGAACGTCTGTCCAAAGCGCCAGGCTGGTCCGGCGACGTTCCAGGAGGTGAGGGTGCGGCGGTCGCTGGTGGTGACGCGGAAGGAGAGCGCCCCGCCCACGAGGATGGAGCTGCACTGCCAGTTCTGTCCCCAGTTGCGCGCCAGGGGCAGCCACTCCGTGTGCGAGGCCTTGACGGCGGCGCGGACCACGTCGCCGGCGCCACCCACGTTGCTGATGAGCACCAGGTTGAAGTAGCGGAAGCCGTTGACGCTGAACCGGATGCCGCCGGACTTGCGGCACGCCACCCTGCAAACACAAGATAAGGAAAGCTTGTAGAGGCCGGGGATTGGCATTCTTCGGGTTCGGTATCGGGACAGGGATCAGGATGGGAAGAAAATTAAAGCTCACGAGCATCCTGCGCCCAGTACACACTACTACTTAGCTGCATCGATCACATACATCCGTAGTACGCACTAATTCGCAATCCATCCTCGATATGCAATGCATATGATCTGTCCGTCCTGCAGAGAGATTGACGACGGATAGCCTGTCTCTGTCTGTCTACGTACGTACTGTACGTACCTCCGGTATGTGACGGGGACGATGCCGGCGCTGTAGTCTGCGATGCGGAGGAATGCCGGCATGGAGAGGTCGAAGTGGTGGCGCGGCGGGTTGCACCACCCGCCGGCGTCCGAGGGCAGCGCGTAGTTGGGCGGGCAGAAGTTGGTGGCCGTGATCACCGCGGAGGGGCTCCCGGGGTGGCAGCCGCCGCCGCTGCTGCTGGAACTGCACTTGATCTGGAAGCAGGCGCCGCAGGTGAGTCCGTTGTTGAAGAGCGGCGTGCTGAGCGCCCCCGTCTCCACGCCGTACCCCGCGCTGTAGAGGTTGCCGTACCCGCAGGCGCCGCCCATGGTGCCCGACGCGTCGCTGCCACCGTACAAGGTGGCGTGCGCGCTCTGCCACGGCCCGCCGCCCATGTACCCCGCGCCGGCCGCCGGCCCAGCTGATGCGCATGCGCCGCCCAGGAGGATGACAATGGCGAGCAGGAGATCATTGTTGCTGCGCATCCGCATGCGCTTGCGGCTGCACCACATCCGCATGGTGGCCGGCGCGCGGTGGTGAGAGACTGATCGAAAGGGATATGATCGCCGGTGGAGGGGAAGTGGGCACTTGTTCATGCGCAGGCAGCAGCAGGCACACTACCGGGGACCGACGCTGCTGCGTGCTATAATGTTGTTGGATGGGATTGGGATCCGAGCGGATGTAGCCGTGATGATGAGGGATGAGAAACACAGCCAGGCCTCTTTGCTTGTGTCATCTCCTCATCGATATATGCTAGTCATCGAGGTGAGGTGGACACAAGCCAAGCTCATCTCATCTCAGCTGAAAGGGGTTTTATTTAAAAAAAAAAAAGAGGAAAAAAGGTTCATATCAAAAGAAAAGAGTAGGGCCTCCTTGGCACGGACCTGAGCGGCCCTGGCTCCCACCTGCCAAAACACTGTAGCAACACGAAAAACACTGTAGCACAGAGCTAAAACTCTCCCTCCTCCGTCTCCCTCTCACAGATCTTACAGGAGTCGGTAAAACTAAAATTTTTGGCTTCACCACGTAGCACAGAGCTAAAACTCTCTCTCCTCCGTCTCCCTCTCACAGATCATGCAGGAGTCGGTGAAGCTAAAATGTTTGGCTTCACCAGCTCCTCCTTGTCTGTGAGAGGGAAAGGAAGAAGAGAGAGTTTTGGCTCTATGTTACAGTGCACTACAGTGTTTACAGGTGGGAGTTGAGCCACTCGGAGCCGTGCCAAAGAGTACCTAAAACTACCAGAGTTTTCTTGTTACTGCTTAACGCAGGCCAGCTCACTGCAATAATTGCAGTACTACAGTAGGAGTAGTACATCTGAAAAATGAGTGCTACGGATTATTTGCAGGTTTGATCAATTGTGCACATAACCACGTCCTGCCCGCCCAACCACAAGCCCTGATGGGTGATGGCTTTCCTGAAAAATAGCCCACATGTTTCGTTGCAGCCTTTTAAACTCCCTCCCTCAATTTTTGTCGTGGTGGTTTAGTTTTTTTTCTCTCCTCAAATTCTACATCTTCTCCCCCAAACTATCAAAACAATGTAAGTTACCTCCATATCCGGGCTACAAGTGCTTTTCAACACGTTTTTATCCTTTTTATTACTTCCTCTATTCCAAATTATAAGACGTTTTGGATTTTCTAGATTCATAGTTTTTGCTACCTACCTAGATACATCCAGCCATCACTTTCCTACTCTTTTACGAAATGAAAGCGCATCCTCGAGATTTCCTACAGGTCGATGTGTTGGAATTAAAGTTAAAACAAAGTCAGAGAACAAGTTGGAGACCGACACGGAATCTCAGAACTTATATACGACATGTACAAATCAACCCGTCATCCTTGTATTCACGAATTCGAGGAAGAAAACAATCTACAAACCAAATCACAACGGCAAAAAAAAACGGATTCGAGGAACGCGTTCTCCTCGGCCGCTTTGCAGTTTGGGAGGCACCGGCAGCGGCGGCGCGACGCAACTAGGAGCGGCGCGGAGCAGAGCGGCTCGGGGCAGCGGCGGCGAAGCGCATGGAGCTCGGGACGGCGCAGCGAGGGGCAAAGTTGCTCGTGCCCACGGGTGCCCACGGCGGCAGCTAGGAGCAGGGCAAAGAGCTCGCCCGGCGTCTCGCGATCTTCCTGCCACACACCATCGGTGAGTCCTCCCCGACCCAATGACGTCGCTTAGCTCAATCCACGTCGTTGTCGTCTCCGACTGGAACTTCAGCATGCGAACAAAGGGCCTCAAATCCAACATCATCCACAATGCACCCTCTAACTGCAAGTCGGCATCATCCTTCTTCCCGTACGGAATCGCATGGCATCCCCGTAAGCCGAAGACCCGATTCGACCGTCGCTGCCGAGGTGAGCTCGCCGACTGCCACACTTCCCTATCCATGCAGACTGCACGGGCGAGCCCGCACGGACGTGAGCAAGTTTCCCGAGCCCACCATGCCTTCTCTCTCGTCTCCTCCCATGTTGCTTTGCTAATCAACGGTGGAAGGTGAGGTGCGGAAGAAGGTGAAGTGATCATTTGAGTTGAAAGTCTATTGGCCTAGACATATACTATTGTTTTTCCCTCCCGTTGCAACGCACGAGCATCTTTGCTGGTGTCTACATACATAATAAAAGCTATGAATCTAGAAATGTCAAAATGTCTTATAATTTGGGATGGAGGAAGTAGTTATTAAAAAAATCAGTAAATATCTATAATCTTTTAAAACCACAAAAAGGGTCTCTAAGATTGTAAAAATTCTGAGGAAAAACCCTATAGGTATATTGGGATAGTAAAAACTCGAATAAAATATTTATAGCTCATGATTTTAGCTCTAAAAAAATGAGAATATATATATAAAAAAAACTACAAAAACCAAAGCATTCTAATTGATGTCTAAATGTGCTTTGAAAACTTTATATAACAAAAATATGAAAGCAACCAACAAGAATGCAGCATTCGTGTTTTGTTGTGTAAATATTTAAAACATGTTTAGAGATCCATTATGATGTTCAATGAATTTTTAGATTTTTTTTATTATTCTAGACTTCAATCTAATTTTTGGTAGCTTTTAGATATGCTTCCAAGCGTTATAAATATTTTAATTGGGTTTTTGTTGTACTAATCCATATCTAGGATTTTTTTAGAAATTAGATATTTTTCATGGTTTACGCAAAAAAAAAAGATATTTTTCATGGTTTAAAAATATTATTAGATATTTATCCAATTTTTTGGACTAAAAAAAGCAAGAAAACGTCATAAAAACTACTTCTAACAAGGATAGGGAGGTGATTTAAATGATTTCGAGAGTTGATGATAAGATGTTATCTTATTTAGAGATCAATCAAAAAGTAAAATATATAACGGCGATAGTTTTTTTAGAAGGGTCTTTTTGCTTTTGTTGCCCACTAATTAGCTTGAAGATTGAGCCCATATGCATGCATAGGGGAGGAGCCGAGGAGCCCAATCTTGACCTCTCGGCCTATTTGGGCGCCATGCCCAGTCCAAGAAAGCCCAGCCCAAAAGCCGACGAATTCGGTCGGCCTTCCTCCTTGCACGAGAAGGAACAACGGAACAAGGATGATGACGTGTTTTTTTTTTTCCCCCCACAAGGAAATTCGAAGTCGAGGCTCCTCCAGCCACTCCGCTTCTCCAACGCCTAGCCGCCCCTGCAGCAGCCATGGCGGACGCCGCCGCCGATCTGCGCCGGAGGATTAAGGAGAAGCGCGCCGCCATCGGGCGCCGGATCACCGAATCCCGGGACCGCGCCGCCGCCGCCTCCTCTGCCTTCAACGCCTTCCTCCTCGAGGCGCGCTCCGTCGCCAACCAGACCGTCTCCAACCGAGGCATATCAACCTCTTCGCCCCCACTTCTACTACCCGCCTGTTTTTGTTTTTGCTTCGGCTTCGCCCTCCAATCTATGGTTTAATTAGCATAATGGATCAACCGGGTCCGCTAGGTTTAGTGTTTTTTTTCTTATTCTGTGGGGGAGCAAAGTAGCCAACATCCAATCCAGAATCCACCACAGAGGCTCCTAGAACTAGTCCGCATTTCTACCAAGGAGCTCGACTCTGCCACTACTATGTTGGGCTTGTACTGAGATCTCACTCAGTGGCAGATCCAAGTGACCAAGCACCTGCCTAGTAGTAGTACTCATTTATTGCTAAAGGTGTTCTCTCAAGTCTCAAGGTGGTCGTTGCTCAATTCATCAAGAACTAATAGCAGTCATCAATTTGAGAAATAGCTTTGGTCGTTGCCTTTCAGTACAACAATTGCCATTAGTATCTTATCTATCTATATAGTTGTTTAAGCTCAATATTATTTGCAAAATTACTTTACTCATATGTGTGTTTTTGGAATGGCAGCAAAACTCAGCGAACAAAAACAACACCTCGGGAAATTAGAATCAGATCTAGCACAGGTCCTCTTCGGTGAGCACAACTGCACAAGCATTTCCTCATTTCCATGCGCTTTTCAATCGGGTTCATTTATTCATGTAATAATAGTGAAATGTATCATCATCCTTCTTCCTTTTGTATACATGGCAATGTCATGCTGCATTGGTTAATTATTTCTACCATTGTCTGTTTTCTTCTTCATTTCATTTTGTTCCTCTTATACATGCTAACGGTATCCTACTTGTGCCAATTTTCTGTTCTTTCTACTGCTTGGTTCCATACTAGCCTCCTGATTTCTTTGTTAATCTCAGCTCATGGAAGTTTTCTCCCTCGCAGTCCAAACAAGCAGAAGGTCAAAACATAAGCTCATGACTGAGTCAATTTCAAACACCACTTCAACAAATGAGCAACTCAGACACTTGGTTATGGACTGTAGGGCTACAAGAGATGAATGCACGAATGCCATATCAAATCAACTCAAAGGTAATTGTAGTTACTGATTGTTCTGTCAACTAGGTACCGTTTGTGGTATTCAGCTTGCATGGCATTTTTTTTCCAATCCACGTATCATGGAAGCCTTGGTGATTCTTTAGCTCTGTATGTCACAGTGTAGTTGTTTCAGGATTTATTACGGGGGCTTCTTTATATTGACGAAGCCCCTGTTTTTTTATTTATTAACGAAACCCCTGTTTTGCTTATTTACACCAATGGTCCCTGGTATCTGTTCCAAACTAAATACTCAATTAGCAGTGCTTTATTCAGATTTCAAAATTACAAAGGCTCAGTTTGAGGGGTTTTATTGATCTCTTAGATACAAATGAAACAATTTCTGATGCTTCTAAAAAATCTAGGTTTACTTTGATGTATATACACTATATCTCTGTTATTGTAAACTTAATTCTTTTTCCCTTTTTTTGAACATTTTCCTGGGATACACATATTCTGAAACCTATATGCCTTAGTAAATCTTGATTTGATGGCAGATATTGAATCCCTTGAAGCTGAGAGTGACGCAGATGGGGATAAGAACCTAGAGAATGCTCTTATGTGGTACGATAAGTTTCTTGGTTTTCAAGTTGTTGGAGGAGAAGGTAATGGAAATATTAATGACATGGTTAATTAGTATATTAGATTGATGCAACAGCATTTGACACATAGCTTTTTTGCCAGGGGTGAGATTTGTGTTCAACAAAATTGATGTACAAAGTCCTGACAAGGAGTATTCTTTTTGCGTAAAGCTTGTTGAAGAAAGATACATCTGTGAGTTGCAAGTTTCTTAGCTGAGCCATCTGATACTTGTAGTAGATGTCACATGATTACATTTGTGCATAGATGTTGAAGTTCCTTTTCCTTTGATAACAGTAGTCCGGTGTGTTCCCTTTGTGGATGGCACTGAAGAATTGATGAAGGATCTTAACTGCAACAATGATCTGTACAAATTTGTGAGGGTCATGAGAAACAGGTTCCAGGCTGCTACAATCAGTGGTACTTTATGCTACATATTCTCATTACCTGTTCTATGTTCTATCTCGTAGAAAAAATGTCTACACTATGGAACTTCAATCATGACATAGGTTCCAGGCTCAGGAGTATCGGACATGGTTTGTGGTAGTTGTTTAAAAAAAATTAAACATTTGGTGGTTTGTAAATTTTAAACATAGGTTCCAGTCTTTTCAACTTGCGTAAATATTTGGTGGTTTGTATATGTAGCAACCAACTCGTCATTATTATTTATTCAGAGTTATGGTTGTGCTTTTTGCAGGAAATCTGTTGTCAAGCTCCTTTTGCCCTGACGTATTATCCATAACATCTTCATCATTCTCAGCGTTATCACAGGATTCCAGAAGTGAAAATAGCATTGATCGAAGTCATACACAAGGCCAGTCAAAGAATCAGGAATTTCCACTTAAAGGGCTAGCAAAATCCTCTGATCATACCATGCTAATCGTGAGTACATTCTACATTCACCCCCTATGTATAGCTAGTTTGATATTGTTGTTCAGTTCATAGAAAAGGTAAGGCAGTATTCAGTGAAGAATAAATCAATACATATATTCATTGTAGGAACGCTGCTAAAGTTGCCATCGAACGGGTGGCCTCGTAATATAGCAAATTAATCTGCGGCTGGGCAAACTGAATAGCAGGCAACGGGACTTACACTTGATAGACATGGGATTCTCCATCTCGACTTTTTGTTTGCTCTGCCCAATAGCAATGGGCCGCGGAGATCTGTACAGTAAAAGTTTTTTTTTTTGCGACATCTGTACAGTAAAAGTTAAAGCACTTCTGAACCCCTCTGTTAGCAATGTTGTATAATGTTGTCTGCTGCTTGCATTTCTGACTCAGAACTCCTGTTGTACTTGTACCTTAGTTTTGCTGCTTGTAACTTGGTATTACCTATCATTCTTAATAATCATGGTAATGTATAAGCGTTTGAACCTTTTAGGCGCTCTTACATGTTGAAATGGATTACATATTTGCCAGACAACAATGTCTGAAGGGTCCACAAAAATAATGTGCAAAAAAAAAAAAAAACTCGATCTTCCTTGACTAACTTGAGATCTTGCTGCTTTACATCACTAATAGCAATGGAAAACTCATGTTGGTTGCATTGCAGGTTGCAGTTCGCATGGATTCTCTAATAAAATTCATAATGTACAGTCTGGCTTACTTCTGACAGAACACGGCCCTGAGCTAAAGTATTTTCCCGTTCATGACATTTACCGTTGTGTAGAATCGATCAAGTTAGTTGTCATGGATGTACATAGAAAGCACTGTTTTCATCCAGGTACTTCACCAAATGAGAAATCTAGAGCAGCTCGATCCCACTGTAATTTCGATAGTATTGATCATCAGCACAAAGGCAAAGAACAACCCTTTTCTTTTGGAGGGAAAGGTAAAGAACTTCTTTCATCAAGGTTAGCATTGAGAATCCGTCTATAATGGAGTAAATGGTAAATCAAAGGACAACAGGACATCATCACTCCACAATCATCAGCATGAAGAACCAAGTAGCAAAGAAATTGACATTTGGATCCAAATATCCAGCTGCTTTAACTAAACACCAACAAAATAACAATCCTAGATAGTTGAAGAAAACTGGGCAAGCATTCTTATTGGATAGTAATAATAGTATATGGGATGTAACATCAGTGGTAGCAGTATCAGTCAGTCCTCCCACCCCTTTGAGGAGCTGGTTTTCTTGTCCTCTAATTAGTAGCTCTTTTTCGTACAAGAGGCAGTGCTCAAGAATACAATGATCCACCACCTCGTGTTCTCCTCCAAGGAAAACAAAAGGGGCTACATTTGTAACCAACAAAAGATCATGCAATCACCGATGTCTCAATTCCGGCTTTGCTCGAATTCCTCACATCTTCATCCTTCTCAGCTTCTTCCCACAGCTCAGGCAGTGCTTCCTTCATGTTGTGGAGGCTTTCCAAGGCATGATCAGCACCTTTTTTCCGCTCAGATGTTCCAACCTGGTTGGTACATTCATTCATCAGTCATCACCTTTGTGTAACATTTTTTTTGCCACCCTCCAAAATTCTCTAGCATCAAATATGAGGGAGATTGCTGCGGTTTGCTTACCAGGACAGTACACATTCCAATTTGCTTTGCAGCTTCAATGTTCCTGAAGCTGTCATCAAACAATATCTGGAAGGTGTTTGTGTTTCAGCAAGCAAGAAAAATCAGTTACCAGTACACCATAGCATTGTTAACATACACGGAAGGTAGCCATCAGATGTCAAGCCTGACAATGATGAGCAGGTAGGTGCTTACAGTTGTCTGTGGATTGATGGATGCGACCTTGAGAGCCTGCAGCATTGCCTCCCTTGACGGTTTGCACAGGATAGGTGATTTTGGTAGCTCCACTCCAGGCTGTGGGTGAGCCAGATGCTTCATTATATCAAAGATTTGAAGATCGTCAGCTGGAGCAGGAGATGTAGGGTTCAGTGTCTCAAAGCACACGACTCCTTCAAAGCAATCCTCAATCCCAAGCCTCTTCAGGGCCCTTGAAGCATGGGCTCTGTCACCATTTGTGAACATCTGTAGAAATAGAATTACACAAAAGCCAAGCCAATATGAACAAGTACTTGTTTTGCTGTGGAAGAAATACTATCTGAGTTGTTGCCATGCCACATACAAGTTTGCGAATGGGTAAGCTCAGGAGGATGTTCCTAAGCAAAGGATCAGGCTTGATTTTGTCATAAGACAACCTCCCATGAACAAAGCTGCACAGGAATTAAGCGGGAGCATTAGGGAACCTGAAATGCCCTGTTCCAAAATTACTGGACAAACTTTATCTGGAAAAGAAAATCAAATCTGGGCAGAGTCCAGTACCTGTGGTAGCCATCGTAATCAAACTGGTACCCAACAGCCTATTATTAACAGAACAAACATGATAGCAAGAAGCAATGTTTATTAATATTAGTGCCAGGAAGCAACAAGAAAAAAGCAGAAGCAAAAGCAATGAAATGAAATGAGATGAGATGGTTTTATTCTGCGATTGAAGAGAACGCACCCTCAAGCCAGCCATGGTGGTTCCATACTGCTTGTAGAGGAGGACGCATAGCTCCAAACTTATGGACTCCTCAACACCGAGCTTGTGCACCATATAATCTGAAGAGCACAGTCTCATCAGCATACAACAGCAGTGATTGACCCCTTGCAACACAAGGAGGAGGAGAGGAGATGGACTGTGATAACTAACAAGGGCTAGCTGCATATGTATACCTTGGATGTTCTTCATGATATCGGCAGCAATGCCGGAGTTGAATGGGTATAGCGTGTCATCAAGGTCTAGTAGATAATAAGGCAAGTAATAAAGATTATTGACTGATTTGTGTTTGTGCGATTGATTGATGAGCATGACTGCATGAGCATGTAAAGAGGAGGCAGTATATACTGTATACATACCGAAGAGGAGGCAGTCGCACTTGAGGCTCTGGTCCTTGCTGTACTTCCCGTCGAGCTCCATTTCGATCCTGTGCTGCGGAACAAGAAGAGACCAACGTTTTACGCACTCCGTTCCCCAATAGCAATGGAACAAGGCATAAACTTTTTTTTTTTTTTGGTGGGGAAGCTCTACAACTGGAACGCTGCGATTTGGATCTAAGCAAACAAGAAATAACAAGATCCCGAAGGAATTGAAGCAATGGCACAAAAATTATTGTTTGGCTGGCGTCCTCCTAGGCTAGGCGTGACCTAAATAAATAAATAAATTGTTGAAAGTGGGGATCTTTGGGGGCGAAGAAGGGTACGAGACGAGAGTGTTAAGCTGGCGAATGTTTTCCATTACCAGATTTAGTTTCCGCGGCGGCGGAAGGGGAAGCAACAGCGACGACGACGACGACGGAGGGCGAAGACGAGGGACCTCAACCTCACTTTGCTGGCCTGGGTGGAACGGAATGCAGGAGGAGGGGGAAGCGAGGGAGAGCTGATCTGTTTTTTTATAGGCGCCAGTCCAGTCCAGATCGCTCAAGATTTGAAACCCGGGTGTGTTTAGTTCTCAAAAAATTTTGGCCAGTACTTTCGTTTGTATTTATCAATTAGTGTTTAATCATGGACTAATTAGGCTCAAAAGATTCGTCTCGTGGTTTTCTACCAAACTGTGTAATTAGTTTTTTTTTCGTTTACATTTAATACTCCATGCATGTGTCCAAATATTCGATGTGACGGGAAATCTTAAAATTTTTTGAGAACTAAACACCCCCAGTCCATTCCCCAGTATGAATATGAATGAATAGATCGTACGTACTGTATGATGGTCGGTGGGTTCCTTTTGCCATTCTTGATTCGTCACTCCACTTTTGTCAACGCACGAGTAGGTACGTACTAGTACGTGTCGAGTGATTGAAAAATACAGTACCATATGGGATGCGATGCGATGCGTCGGTGCCCTCTGTTGCCGCCGCGTGTAGTGTAACGCTGGAATCGAGCCACGGCACCACATCCTTCTTCCTTGCTGGGGACTTTTTCCCCCTTCAATTTACACGTACTACATACATCAGGAATTCCTTTGCTGCCTTGGTGTGTGCCGTGTGCCAACAAGTTCAACACTAGCAGCAGGGCCAGGGAGCAGCAGCTTCAAGCATGACGTGCGCCATAGGCCATCATAGCCCAACCTTCTTGTCATCAGATTCTGCATTCCCTGTCCTTGTCATCACTTGTTCAGCTCTTGTTTCTGGACATGACAAGGAAGGAAACACTCAACACAGCATCTGATTCTAATACCCACTACCCTTTGCCTCATCTATCTACCTATCTATTGTACCACCTAGGCCTTGTTTAGTTTCCCCAATTCTCCCCCAAATTCCACTATGCAAAAAGAAGATTCCCCGTCACATCAAAATGTCGACAAATGCATGGAGTACTAAATGTTGATGAAATCAAAAACTAATTGCACAGTTTTGTTGTACTTTGCGAGACGAACATTTTAAGCCTAGTTAGTCAAAATTTGGATAATTTTTACCAAATACAAACGAAATGCTACAGGAATTCTGATACAGTGTTTTTCTTCCCTATTCGCCGAACTAAACGAGGCCCTATTTCTAGAGACATCAAGGGGGAGGAGCAAGATAGAATCAGTACACAAGTTACAGGTCAAATATAGCGTACGTCGAATCAATGCACAAGCTCTTACAGCTCAAAAAGAATCAGTGCACAAGCTATTACAGCTCAAAAAGAATCAATGCTTCGGCTTGAAGGGATCATCAGTCATCAACACATACAAGACCCACCGCCTCACAAGTCAAACTATTCAAGTATATTTGATTGTTACGGCCTTGTACAAGTTTATTTTGTGATATACTGATACAGGTAAGGCATCGTCACAACACTTATCGTTTTTTCCCCCCTAGTTGATCAGTTACAATCCAACTGGTTAAGTTAATGTCACTTACAGATTACAGTTCAGTTCCTGTGTCTTTTACACACATAAACAACAAAAAGAATCAATGAATTACCAGGCCTCACAATATACAAAAATCACTCAATAAAACAAACATCTCTATCTGTATCACTACAACATCTTGTTTGCCTCCGATCTGGTCCTCCAGGCCCGCTCTGCTCCTCACCGGATGTGGCTTCTTGAGAATGACCAGAGCCCAATATCACGCACAGGAGTCTGAATACGAAAACACACCACCATGCATCAGGGGGTCAGGAATGCTGCTTTCACAACTCCCATTAATTCATTCTCAACCTTACGAATTATTGCCTACCTGTGTTTTAACTGATGGAAATATGTTCCAGAACCGTAGAGTTTCGTCGCCTGCTCCTGTTACTATGGTCTGCAAATTACATCTCACCATCTTAGCTGCTCTCCTCAATGAGATAGATAGTAGTTACTGGGTTCATCATTAAAACAATGTACTACAAACTAACTGCATTCGGGTTTACCTGTCCATCAGGTGACGACGCAAGGTAAAGCACACGCATCGTATGTCCAGTTAGAGTTGCAACCTGTTTGCCCCCCAAATAATCCAATAGTCAGTGAAATTAGGTTAAAAAGATATGGCCCCTGGTAAACTGTATAAGTTACGCCATACAAATGATATCACTACAAACATTGTTTATTAAGAAGCACATAACCTGTGGACGGTGCACAGCAAGTGGTTTTCATTGCCTAGTTTACATTTCTATTGTGTTTTCAGCTGCTCGTAAGTCAATGTCTCAGCCCACAGAAACAAAATTACATCTTTGGCGTGGAATCCAAGACGAATCTAATTAATAACTTGCATATGGAGTCACACCATGGAGGGCTTTTAATGCCTCATACCAAAAGGGCACAATTGTATGACAATGTTCTTACTGATCAACTGATGTGGAACTAAACATGCCTCAATGGTATTATACAGCAAATGGTTTTCATTGCTTGCTTTAAGTTTCACTGTTGTTTTAAGCATTCCTTAATTCAATGTATCGTCCCATAGAAAGAAATTATTATATTTCAGAAGCAAGCCGAGAAAGACTGTGTTGCACAGATTGGAAGTCATTCTATAATTGTATCCAAAGGATGCAGTGTACGGCTGGCTTACTGATATATCAGGAGATGCTAAGTACTTAGATTCACAACATATAAGCTCACCTTTGACATGGATGGATATTTCCAGACCATGATTTGATTTTGGGAATATCCATGTGTGCTCACGAGCTCATTCACATTTTTACACCAGGCAAGGTTGCAAACCTGCAACAGAAAGCAAAAGATGAGGATAGCAGCACTGCAGCACCACACAGCAGAGAGATCAATAGTGGTCAGAACTACTACTTGCCTGGCTGCCTGTGTCAATTGAGTTCAGAACATTTCCATTAGCCGTGTTCCAAAACCTGATGCATCTATCAGCTGTTCCACCTCCTGATGCCAGGAGTCCTTGCTGATGTGGTGACCACGCTATTGCTTTAACAGCGGCTGTATGTTCTGTCAACCGCAACACTGGCTGTTGCGATCGTTGGTTCCACACTAATAACTGGTTGTCATTTCCGCCCGAGGCAAGCTCACGGTCGTCATGCGACCATTTGAGTCCACAAACCTGACAATTACGTTCACACAAAGGTCTGAGATCCAACACCCTCAGACAAGATGCTTTTTTAGTTTGCACAGTGATTGAAATATTTGCCAGGACGCTATTTATGTCGTGGAAATCTCACCTCTGATCTATGCCCACAAAACTTGCTGATATAGTCACTGGGGACACGGATGTCATGCTGCAATATGTTCTTGTCCCTGCTACCTGAGGACAAGATGCATGAGCTCCATGCTAATACCCCAGTCCGTGTTTGGTGACCTCCCATATTTCTAATCCGTTTACAGCGAGAACTGTCCCAAATCTGTTCAAGTATCAGAGTTAATTATACGTCAATACATCATATCCATGGAATATCCAAACACCCCCTAAGAATTTGAAATTTGCGATGAAATCTGGCACGTTTGAGTCAGGGGTGTAAACTGGTTGTCAGACAAGTTGTCCGAATAAGCGTGTATCTGTACGGCCATACGTCATACCAAATGAAGCAATTCATATGCGATGCCATATTAAGCTGCTAGCTAAATAAAGCTGCAACTTTTAGCTCTATATAAAGTGTAACCTGTGATTAAATTTTTGGTTGAATGCATTATTGTGCAGTTGTGAACCACTTGAGATATATCAGTCCAGATTTTCAGGTAAGGAACTCCACTAGTGAATAAGTTGAACATTTTCCATTTGGTACTAGGTTTGAACTGACTGCTATTGCAGTAGCGGCATGTTAATGGAGAAAACAAAGCAAGGCAAACCTGGACATCTCCAAGGCCGGTGCCAATGGAAAGATAAGAGCCTTCCCGTGACCAATGCACGGCGCAGACGCTGTCCCTGGGCCCCAAATCGCAGAGCTTGGTGACCTGGATGTTGTTTGGTGGGTTAGGGTGTGTCATCCAATCCATCAGTCATTATCATAATATAGTACATATGCATACAGTATGCAGCAGCAATCTTGTTTGTTTAGCTGAGACGGTACCTTGCTATTGGACGCAGACCATAGGTAGACGCAGGTGCCGAGGCCGACGGCGAGCACGTTCTGCGAGGACCAGTCCACGAGGTTGAGGTAGAAGTCGTCCTGCAGGGAGGGCGCGTCCAGGACCTGGTGGCGTACGTAGAGACGCGGCAGAATTAATCAGTTGCCCTGCCCACGAGGTGTTTGTGGGATTGTCAAGGAGTAAAGAAGGAAATGAAGCTGTGTTGCCTACCTTATGCGGCGTCTTGGGGACCTTCCTGGGTGGCTTCTGCGGTGACGACGCGTCTCCGGAGCCCGCGGTGCAGTCATGGTGCGCGGCGGCGGCGGCTTTGGCGAAGGGGTAGGTGGGCGCGGAGTGGTCTTTCTTGAAGCGGAAGAGGTTGGTGTTGGGCGAGGCGGAGGCTGCGGAGGTGGCGGTGGTGGGTTTGGGCGAATCGGGGCCGAAGAGCTCGGCACGGAGGAGGCGGGAGTAGGGCGTGTCGTCCTTCGCCGGGGAGAGAGGGGAGTCGAGGAGCGCGAAGTTCTGGAGGCGGGAGGAGGAGCGGCAGGGGATGAAGCGGTCGCCGTAGGTGGTCTTGGACGGGGAGGGCGTCTTGGGAGGCTCGGCGAGGCGGCGGGAGGGGGACGGCGTCGAGGGCCCCGCCCCCAGCCCCACGGGGTCGAGGCGGAGCGCGGCCGCCATGGCCGGTGGCACATTGAGGCGCGGCTTGGCGTCCGAGGCCGGCGCCGCGAGCGCCATGGTGGATTACTGGAGATGGTTGCCTCCGCCGCGTTGCCTCCTTGGATCTCTCGATCCCGATCTCGATCTCGATCTCTCCCCGACAAACAAGGAAGGGCCTCGATCGAGGGAAGGGAAGGGAAGGGAAGGAAGTGGGAAAGGAGGACTGGAGGAGCGGAAGAGGCAGGCAACAACGGTCACTAGTCGCTTTGTTGTCGGTCGGTGGACTAGCCGTTGGATGGGGTATGGGCCAATTCCACTACGGGCCAGGCTCAAGGCCCATCGTTTTACTGACTTCTTTTGCTTCATTCTACCTTTTTTCCAAAAAAAAAATAATAATAATAACTTACCTCTCTTAACTATGGTAGTCATCCTCCTTATTACTAAACAATAAAACCCGGGTGTGTGTGTCTGTGTATGAACATACGCTACAGCTGTATCCAGATGAGAAGTTTAAAAAAAACATCTCTGGTTTTATAGACCCATCCAACTTTTAAAACCATTTATTCTTTTATCTTAGATAGTTTTGATGGTGGTTTTGCTGATATGGTGCCACGTTAGAAATATTATTTTAAAAATATCAGAAAAGATATAAAAATAATTTGGGGCTTAAGCGTTTTTACCCCTATTTTAAAGCGAAATGGTGATTTTGCCCTAGTTTTTTTAACTTTATGATTTTACCCTTGCGATTTCAAAACGAAGGTAGACTTTACCCCTGCTATGTGAAGTCCATCTAACGATGTTAACTTCCGGACCAAAGGACAACTTTGCCCATGCGTTTTTACCCCCTACTTTATTTTGATTTTTGTGTTTTTACCCCTCTTTACGAACAGGTCCTTCTTCTTCATCTAACCATCCATGGCCATGGCAGCCATGGGAGGCTGCTGGTCCTGTGCTCGCGTTCATGGGGGAGGGAGCTCCGGATGGGGGTGGTGGGACCCACGGCAGAGGAGCGTCGGCGGCCAGTGGCGGTGCTGTGGCAGAATCGCCTAATCTAATGTCCTCCTAAGAGTACTCGTCTTCCATTAGACACTGAGTACCCCGAGGAGAACACTAAACTACGTGATTCCGTCGAGCACACCGCGAGGGAGAACTCGAAGATCCAGATTTTTACATCAGGATCACAAATGAGAGAGTAAAGCTTACAACATCCTTACCATTTCTTACATCCATTTTTAGTACGACATCAGAGTAATTTGTTATGTAATTATAACAGCGGAATAGAAACATTATCAGAGTTCAGCGGAAATGAAACTATTTAACGACAAGTTAAACATTAACATGAAGAACGTTTATATGCATGAAATGATAACAAGTTAATAGTATTTTCCCTTGTAAAACTTTTGGTGAGAGTTTCGTAAATAAACTCTACTCCGCAACGCAAAGGAAATCCTCGCTGAGCCCACCAGGAGGTTTCCACACACAAGTGTCAGCTTATCAGCACCTGCCACCTGCAACAGGGTAGAACAAACCCTGAGTACTCAATTGTACTCCGCAAGACTTACCCATCAGGAGGAAAGAAAAGACTCCAAGGATTATGCAAAGCTTTCTGGCTTGTGGGTTTCTTGTTTGCAAGAAGCAGCGCTAAGGGTGTGTCCTTAATTTCTTATTTTTAATAGCCATATTTTATTTCTTATCCAACCTTCTATGTAAGCACCTAGTCTATAATCAAGTAGGGTTGAGCAAACAGAAACCATTTTTTCATCTTTCCACTGCCAGTTCTTACTACGATGCCAGAGCGTAGTCAAGCCGTACCGTCACGCAGAAACGGCGATTCGCGAATCAATATGCCCAGCTGGGTACCCCGAAAAACACACGCCTCGCTCGCACCCCAGGCACGAGCGAGACCAACCCGTCCCACTCCTGTCACGGGTTCCAGGTCCCCGTCCAAACTTGGACTCCAAGCTCCCACACTTGAGGCCCGGCCTCAATGTGGTGCTTAGACCTCCACCTGTCCCCGCCTCCAATCAGTCGATCCGGAAAGAGCCGGAGCCCATGACAAGAGAGTAACAAGTCTTCCTAGCCCCATCCGCTAGTATATGCTCGGGATAAAGAGATCTGTGACTTGACCAGGGTCCATGCAACGAACGGTCCTTAATTGACACAGGCGGAACAAATGCAACCAGAGCTCCGCTCTGTTGCCCAACCAGGTCCAAGTCCATCCAACCCGTTCCGTCCGGTCTCCAATTATCCATATACATTTATATTCCATGTGATAGTGACATGATAATAGTAACAATATTATAATTCCTATCTCTCGCGAGTGACAGGCAATCACTCGACTTCTACCGGAGTCATATAGCATAGCAATCTACACGATCCTGTCATACTAGTAAGACTCATGGGATCAGGATATATATATGCAAGTGGGTTTCATTCAACTCCTTTAAACTTAATGCACAAACATAAAATAAAGTGCAGAATAATAGGGGTTATGCACCGGGGCTTGCCTGGGTAAACTATAACCAAGTTAGCATTTCATCATGGCGGCACGATCCTCCGGACACCACCTTTCGGCTACTCCAGATGACTTCGCGCTCCATCATCGTTCCTATTATGATATGCGCGAATGCAATCATAGAGACATAAGTAATCTACGGGACTCGCAATACTTAACATACGATCGTGTCACTCAAGCTAACGAGCTAAGCTACGTATCCACGCGGCCAAAACGTCATCATTTCCCAGCAAGTCTTTTAGTGATACCGACCCAAGTGTTTCTTTATCCATTTCATTGATTTAATTTATATTTGAACTAAGGCTCATTAGCTACCTTAACACTTTTAATTATTTTGTGGCTACCAAAATAACAGTGAGCAGCTAAATAATACTATGAAGCTATGGTAAAATTTTCAAAGCTAGCCCTATCATCATTTAGCTCCAAAAATTCCTACAAGTTCACCTTTAATAAGATTAAGCATCTCAGAATAATTAGAGCAAGCCCAACAATATCATGAAACTACATGAACCAATTACACCTTTAGATAGATCATGATTTTAGGAACTCAATGAACTTGGTTTCACCATTTTAGGACTCCTACACTATTTTATATTAATCTTACAAGTTTACTTCAGAACTAATTAGAAAAAGCTTAAGAAATTAACAGGCCAGCAAAAGCCGAGCTAGCCCAACAGCGCGACGCGGCCCGCGCGGAAACGCAACGCGCCACCAGGCCGGCCCACCAGCGGCCCAGAAATTCGGCCCAAGGCGGAAACCAACCGGGGGACGTCGGCTCTATTGCAAAAGCAACCCTAGCACCACGGGTTAATACTAAACACCACCCCGCACTATTTCACCAGAGACAAACCTTTCACCCGCCACCCTAAACTAAGTTGTCTTCGCAACGACGGGGTCCTAGGCGCGCCCGCGCGCGACGGCGCGGCTCCGGCCGGCACTGCGCGGCCACTCCGGCCACCCGAGGACCGAAACGGCGCACCAAGCGAGCCGACGAGCTCCGCGGGACGCAAGCAAAACCTTAGGCGGCGTTCGAACGGCATACGGTGCCCCCCAGTGCCCTGCCCACGCTGGCCGACCCTCAGCCATGGCGGCGACCCTGCCCCGTCGTGCCTACGCGTTCTTGGAAAGGGAGAAATGACAGAGGAGTATCAGTAGCTCACCCTGGCGCGTCCTGCATCGATGGTTGGGGCGGAGGCGTGCTGAGGTGGTCCGGCCACGTGTGGCCGCACTGCGCGGCGGCGCTCCGAGCGGACACCGATGCGCCAGCTCCCCATCGGCTGCAACCCAGGCGAAGCTAAGGCGAGCACCGCACAGGCGAAGTCAATACGAGCTCGAGATCAAAAGCAATCGAACCAATTTTGAGCCCTTACCCCCCCAACCCCCTCGGTGCGGCGGCGTTCAAGGCCGGCGACGAGCGGCACCCAAAATTGCCGCTTGGCACTGCTTGGCCGGGCCTGCGGAGAAAAAAGGTGGCTAGTCGACTACCTAGGCCACAAGCGGACGCGAGGAATTGCAGCAACTCGCGAAGTTGAAGAGAGGGGGAAAGAACGCGGTGACTCCGCTCACAGTGCGGACGAAGGGAGGTTACACGGGTGAGCCGCCCGGATAAACCAAGCGGTTCAATCAATCGGGACAACTCGAGTACACTCGTGGACGAGACATAGGGGAGGGCTTGGCGTGTCGTGCTTGCTCTCGAGCCGAAATGGTCAACTCCGAGCAGTGCCTCTGCTGGCGGCAAGCGGAACACGCGGTGCAGAGCGGCACGCAAGGACCTGCGACCCGGGGGGGGGGAGTGATTGCGACGGTGGTAAGATCAATAGGGCAGCGGCCGCAGTGGTGTCGGCAAGCGAGAGGGAGGACACCACCACGCGCGACGGCCCCATGCCGGGGGGCAGCCAGCAGAGGCGAGGCGACCCTCAACAGCTACGAACGCAACAGCGGCCAGGCCCACGCGGGGCTAAGGTGCCGCGCGGCCCAAACCGAGGCGCAGCTGGTCTGCAGCCACAGCGTGGACATGGCCTGGGGTCGAAGCCAGAGTGCCAGCGCGTGGTGACCGCGAACGCCGAGCCAGGCGGTCGAACATAACACCCGCACGAATCTCGAAGCAATGCAAAGCCTGTCTAACAGCGCGATTAAGGCTCAACCCAAAACAGCAGCAAGAAGTGGACACGAACAACTATCTAATGGAGCCCAAGACACGGCCAGAGAGTGACCCAAGAAGTAGATAGAGAGGTGCCAAGATGCGTTTGCTAAGCTGAACGTCGGTTCGCGAACAGGGCGTCAACCCGCGGTTCACAGCGCGTTCTAGCGAAATTAGGCAATTTCTAAGGCAAGCAACATGACGTCCACCCAACTACCACCGACACCGCGCTCAAGTGCTAAGTTAGAAGCAACCAATTATGCAATAATGTGGTGGTACTGCTTAGGCATTTAGGTTGGAGATTAAACGCCCAAAATGGCATTGCCATTACTTCTCTCAATCATAGCCGAGATCTAGGGTTTAGTTAGAATTGAATTTCGAAATCGATTTTCGGAGCTTGCAAAATACTAGCTAACAATATTTATCTCCAAACATGAAAGTTGCACTTCCATCTACGTAACTTATTCATAACTTTTTACTTACGCGCCATGCTCAAGTTACATTTTTATTTCTGTTTATACAAATTGTTTTTCATGCCAAACAGTTAAAACGTCCTATCGTTCTATTTTCTTATTAAGGTCCCATTAGCGTCTTTTTCCATAAAACCAATTAACCGACATTATCCGTTTATCATTTATGTGAAGTAAAAATCTTTAAATCGAGAGCTTGTTTACTTAATTTCTTTGACCTTAAACGGGATGCTAAGCAAGCTCGTAACACCAGGGGTGTTACAGGTGCCGGGCTGGGCCCGCACTGGCGACGGCCAGTTGAAGCCGTGCACGCAGGGGGCATGGGGAGGGGGTTGGGGACCGGGCGCGGAGCGCGCTGGCCGAGGCGTGGTGGCGTCCCAAGGAAGGGGCGCGGCCGGGGATGACTAGAAACAAGAGAAGAAAAGGATGGCAATGGTGGAGTTCGCCGGAGTTGAAGAAGAAAGGATAGCGATGCGGTCAAACGGGAACCGATTTGTGCAAATGAGTATACCATGGTGAAGAACAAGAGAGCAACCTCGTGGTGGTTGTCGTTATCGCCAGAACTCGACGAGTTCGCCGAAAAAACTCGCCTGGGAGTTCACCAGAAACCTAACCTTTTCCGAACGGCGCCTTAGTCACTCCGGGCGCGAGCTGGTGGGGCGGGGGAGGGGGAGGGCGACGGGGAGGGGGAGTGCCGCCGCCGGGAGGACCGCCACCCCTGGGAGGAGCTTCACCGCCGCGAGGACCGGTGATGCCACTGAAAACCGCGTTTCGTGCGCAACGGTCGAGCGAGCAAGAGAGGAGAAAAGCTTCTGAGGGGCATTGCTGTATTTTTGTCTAGCTATCTTTTTATTTTTCTTTTTCTTTTGCCATTTAATCCAACTAGGCCAAACGGTATTAGAGAGCAGGGGTGAACGGCTGCTTCGTTTCAAAATAACAAGGGTAAAATCACAAAGTTAAAAAAGAAAGGGTAAAATGAGGTCTGGAGTAGGAGTAGAAACACCAAATTCCCAAATAATTTTTGAAAAAAATATTTACATATATTTTTACATGAAAATAATACAAATAAAATTCTAGAATAGGGTTTAATCTTACAATATTAGTAGAAATGTTATTTTATCTTGGAAAATTTTGAAACTAGTTTTATTTTTTTTTTCTAAAAATCATATGTTGCCTAGCTTAATATTGTTTGAATTTTGATGGACACATTTTGATGTTTACTTGCTTTTTTTTAGACGAAAGAAGAGGTGTTTACTTGCTAGTACAAGATGTCGTTATTTATTATGCTGATCCGTGGACCGGGTAAATTTTCAAAGTAGTCGTGTTAGCCTCTGTTGCAACATGCACCCTCGTTCATATACAAGCATGCACCCTTCGTTTAATATGCTGAATTAAGTTTTACAAACATCATGGCCTGTGTGCTACCATCTAGATTTTTCTGTCACACTACATCATAATTTATTGTATTAATTCTTAACTAAATTCAATAGCTATAAACTTAATTTTAAGGGTCTATTTGATTGAGTTGTGAGCTATGAAAGTTATTGTGAGCTATGAAAAAGATGCAATGAGCTATGTGCCGTAGAAAAGTTGTAAACTGTTTTGTTGAAACAAGAAACTTACCTCCTCTCTTTATCTGCCTTAAAACTACTATGAAACAGCTCTTGAAGCTATTTCCATCCATTTTGAAAAGCAGGAAGCCAAAAGCAGGCCTAAGTTGCTTTCAAAGCTTTATTGCGTGAAAGCAGCTACTTCTGAAAAAGCAGCTTTAGATTGCACCTGTTTAGTTGGTTTTCTACTTTTTGATAGCAGAATAACTACTTTTTAAAAACTCAGCTAAACACGGCCTAAATATATTAAACGAAACTTTGGCATGCATGCATGCAGTGTATACATACGAGTAATACAACGACGACAAGGCTCACTTATATAATTCCTGGGTAGCTAGCTGCCATAGCTTGTGCCTGCATGGCATTGACAGCATGTGACATGAGCAAACAAAAGCCTTGAACGAAAGCATGCGGGTAGGAGTGTAGCTATGCGCCCTGCTTGCTTGTCCTATGAGCCATACTTTTTCAGTTAACGAACAGTATTTTTCTTTTATAATAAATCAGCGAACAATACTTTCAGCTATGGCTTTTCAGCCAAACGAACAGGACGCCACGGACGAAGGCGTGGTCCTCCTCCTCCATCATCCATATCGGGGTTGATTAAAGACTCCTCCCGTTTGCTGCGTCCAGAGGAATTGAAGCATTGCGTCGCGGTCCTCCCCTTCTCTCAAATTTGCGTCGCGGTCCTCCCACCCAAACTCATCTCCCGTCTCCTCTCCTCCCCCGCGTCGTCGGTCTCCTCCCCGCGGTGCCGCGCGCCGCTCCCCGCCCCCCTCATGGCGGCGCTGCCCCTCCCCGCCCCCCTCACCGCGGCGCTCCTCCCCTCCGGATCCGGGGAGGGCGCGGCTCGCAGCACCGGCGGCGCCGGCTGGGCTGCCTCGCGGAGCGGCGGCTCCTCCCCTCCGGATCCGGTGAGGGCCGCGGCTGCGGGGGCGGCGGCTAGGCAAGCAGAGGGGGCCGCGGCTGCAGGGCCGGCGGGGCACCCCCACCTTGTCTTCCGGTACGGGTGCCCCTTCTCTCCCTCGCCCCCCTCCTCTGCTGGCGCTGGTGCAGCGGCGGGGCGGCGGCCTGCCGGACCCTCCCCTCCAGATTTGATGGTTCGACCTCCACGCCTCCTCGCTGATCTGGATAGGAAGGATGGCCACGCTCCTATGCTGAAGAAGGGAGAACTGCTCGTGCCAATGAGCTTAGCCAGATCATTGCGTGAATTAAGGTAGTGCTCCCCTTCCTCCTTCCTTTAGCTTCGTACACTGCACCAGTAGGTTTGTGTACCTGTCCTTTTTCTCTTACTGAATCATCAATTGTGTATAGAATTAAAATAAGCTACTGTTAGTACAAAATGTTCCAAGGTTCTCCATACATTTAGCAGGGAGATTTTCAATTTGGGTTGTTTTGCTAACCTGAACTATTGTTGTGTCTATTACTGAGATAATAGGAGGATGTATTAGACTCTTCACCAGTTCTAGAGGTAAGATCAGAGGCCTGTGCAATTGCCCTTTTTTTTTTCTTACTGAATCATCAATCATGTATAGAAATAAAACAAGGTTTTAACTGTAGTAGAAAAAGTTTTGTGCAGGAGAACACCCCTTGCGTTTTGTGCAGGAGAACATCCGTTGCCCCAGATCTCCGGAGAAGTCAGCGAATCCTCGCAGCAAGAGGTACAGAACTGGTGAGTGAGACTTCCACCCCTCTGATTCATTACCGATATAAACAGCCGGATCCAATATTTCATTATTTCTATCACCATCCTGTGAGGCTATGTCATGTTTGCATTGAGAAATCAGCAGCAAGTTATCATGACGACGCGATCTGGAAAAACAACTCTCCACTGCTTGCTTGCTCAACCTCCTCCTTTTCCTCTCAAGTTCTATCATATAAAAAGTTTCTTAATTTTGGATAGGCCACTGAAAACTTATTTGTTGTCGAAATGGGTTAGTCACATGTTTAAAGGAAATGGCTGCCAGCCTGCCTGTGCGCCAGTTATTTTTCTTTTATTGGTGTGACATGTTTCTTTTGTCCTAATGCCATCTGAATTTTTATTCATTGTGTATATTAGCCTTAGTGTAATTTCTTTTCCAAGCAGGCCATCTACTGCTTGCATGCACTTCCTTTTGTTTTAATCCAATAAAGCAGTGTAATTTCCCAAGGTAATATTGCTGCTGCCTTTTGGTCTGTGCTTGGCAATTCTCTTCCATTAAAAGGGGGTCTGTTTTCCTGATGAGCTTGAATTTAGTATGCTTGATCATAAGAATAAGTTCAACACCCAAACTAGGCATAGATAATCTTAATGAGCCGAAGCATTAGTTTGCTGGAAAGGATTTTATTGACTATTGATATCCAAACCTTGTGGTCTGCAGGTGTATTAGATTTGGAGGAGCATATGGGCAGTCAAAGCTTTCAAACATCTTGCATGCTAATGAACTTGCCGGTGATTTAAGGTATGTCTTTCTCTGTCTAATACATGACCTTTTATTTTCTGGTGCAAGTATTGTACATTTATGTGATAAGGACATAAGGTAGAGCGGTAGACATTGCTTTTTTAGTTCAGTCTGTTTTCCCCCCCATGCTACCACATTAATGCAGACCTTTTACTGATTGGGCTTCCTACTGCTACGCTATGGTTAGTTTTTTTTTGGAGCGTGCTAAACCTTTTTTATTTCTTAAATTGTTAATCCTGCTGTTTACTTTTGATTGTGGAAAGAAGTCGAGAAGGCTATCCATCAGGTTTTAGAGGCTTGGTATGGCTGAGATCCCAAGATATTCTTTCTGTTTGCCTTGAATGCTGCTTGCAAAAATATTCTCTCTGTTTGGCTTGAATACAACCTGCAACAAGACTTATTTCATCATTATTAATTGCCTATCATTTTTCAGATTTCAAAAACGTATTAGGAGAGTGTGCAGACTGCCCATAATGTGATCTCATGCATTTTACTACTGGGTTTGTGACTACACATTGACTTTTGGACCTATGCAGGTTTTCTAATTTTATCAGTACCTGCATCAAGCCACCAAGGTTAGCTTCTGGGAGGCCTAATTATCATTGCTCAGGTGTATACAAAATTCTCACTTTCACTTGCATCGTAGACTATGGATATGAGCAGTAGACTTATGTAGTTACCTGCAACTTCGTTATTCAGAATGATGAAGTTTAGACAGTACAGTATTACCAGAATAAAATTAGAGAAGTGGCAGTTAAATTTGAATATGCTTCCTAAAGAACATGGAATGGAGCATTTGAAAATCTAGAACATGAGACTACTTTTGTTGTGACATTGGTTTTGTTCTGAACTTTTATTTTCTTTTCACCTTCATATGCATACACCTTTTCTTTTTTCCATTAGAGGTTACAGTAGTGGATATCAACGGCATTCATATATGTTGATCAGATAAGGTTTTTTATGTGCAGCATGAGGGTGACTATGAGGAGAAACAGAAGAGTAATGCATGATTTTTGCTTGCCAGCTACAGTGAAAACAGAGGTAAGCAAAACTGCCAGGCAGGAGTGTTAAGTTTCTAGGTCACTTACCCACTTAAGACTTACCTTCTTCTCCACTCAACTAATCAGTTGATGAGCTATAAACTTGATTAGGATTGATAGGAGTGCAATATAGGATGTTAGTGTTCCATTTTGAGTGCATTTTCACTGACAGGTTCTTCAGGTGTTAGATTATGCAATTTAAGAACAGGCTACACATGGCATGCGGCGTAATGTGTAGCCTGTTCTTAAACATTTTTCCGTTGCTATCTGCATTTACTAATTTCTTCTCTTTTTGATGTAGTTCCCAAAGCTGTAATTTGAGAAGCATTGCTTTAGTGCTTTTTATATTGATTCTAAGTGATGGTCCCATATTTCCACTAATGTGGCTACATCACTTCAGGGTATACTTGCTGGTTGTTTGTTTGTGTATGAGTGACTTTTGCTTAGTGTTTGACATCTGGTGTCAAAAAAAATTGCCACCCTAATAATCGTAATGATTTTGGAAGACCTATCGGGCACAAACCGTTTAATTTGCTGCTTCTATTTAGTATAGTGAACTTGTCTTTTTCATTGCACATTTGATCACTATTCCAATCTACCTGTTAAAGTGTTTGATATTTATAAACTCTCATGTTCAGTCGTTACGACTTCTAATCTTAAAATGTAATACTTGTGTATATCATGAATTAAGTTTTCATTGTGCACTTTGAGCCGATGAATCTACCTAAGATTAACATGCTTTAGATGAATGGGAATTGCGTGGTTTCCATCTGATTTTCTACCATGCTCTTTATCATGTTTGGTAAGAATGTATCCCTGATGCCCATTTTTTCCCCATTTACAGAGCTTTTGCGTCTATGGGTTCCTACGAGCTGTATATGTGTGCTTATTCAAATGCTTATCAATGCGAAGGGACTTTGCCGCTGTGATGACCAGCACTATGTCCTTTGAAAACCTCATAGTTGTAAACTGTGTAGTTTACTATTATTTTGTCTCTAGGTTTGCGAACCTACCACTACCATGAGACATTTGGACATACATTCTAAAGCTACTGGCTAAGGCGTTTGATAATCACGATTTCTGAGTGTAAACTGTAATGAATGGCTATGTAATGTACGACTGAACGAAACCACAGAGGCGAAATATGGAAGATGAGGTAGCTTCATAATTTGTACTATGCATACGTTGATATGATATACTTGATATTAGATGCTAATGCCTTGGCGATGTGATATATACCAATGTTTGTGCTTAGATCATAACCTTATCATTTGAATATAGTTATAAATTTGTGTCTAAGATGTATGGATCATAGCTTTTGCTCTTTAGGTCATTGCAGGGCGCCCGAAGGGTTCGGGCGCCTGATGTTCTAGTTCCATATGATTCCTCTCACCGCTAGCTACTAGCTCCACGAGTCCGTATGTCCATATGTCCAGCATGTGTATGTAGATAGCAGTACGTATGTAATCGCCCATGTATATGCATGAGGCATGCATAGTAAGCAAACGCATCCAAGCCATGCGTTGACCCTTTGCGCTCGCTTTTAATTTGCGTTGTGCTACTGCTACTGCTATCTATTCCCTCCGCCCCTAAATAACTGTCGCCGTTAATATGCGTGCCACAAGTTTGACTCAATTTATAGAAAATACGTGCAACATTTATATCTTCAAATAAATTTATTAAAAAACTTGATTCAAAGATCTTTCCAATGATACTAATTATGTACCATAAATATTAATATTTTTAATATATATTTAGTCAAAGTTGTTTCTTGGAAAGCGAAAACGACAGATATTCAAATCACATCAGTAAGGATGCATTTGGTTGCATGGGTATGCGGTGATAACCTCTAGCAACAATGGTGCTCAAGCTTAGGGAAGAACGAGACAAGATAGGAGAAACACGATATATATGTGCGAATGAAGTCAAAGTGTGACACCCCCAACTCTCAACACTAGTATAAAACAGACCTTCACTACCACTCATCATTGTCGGTTGCTTACAAACGTACAGTGCCAACCCTTCACTGCCGGTTCTTAAATTGAAAATCCAAAAATGACTTAGGTCCTAATGAACCGATAATGAAGTTCTTATCACTTTTAGCTCAAGCCAAAAAACGGCAGTGATATTGCGATATATAGCTGCCGGTTCGTGGCTTGAACCGACAATGGTAAGGACCCTATCCATTCCGGCTTGTAGCTTGAGCCGACAGTGATAGTTGTACAGTACAAAACCCTCCTTTCTCCTCCCTATCCCTCCCATCACGAGCACACTCATCCAAGGAGACGCCTTTTCCCACCTCTTCCTCCATTCTCGCGATCATTTTTCACCAAAATGCTCATGCAAGGTCATGGATTTTGAAGGATGGACATGATCTTCTTGCTTTAAGGTTATTAACAAACATCCGCTCATTTGAATTTTTAGCTTCTCAATTGTTTTGATGGCTAGATTGCTTTGATTCTCATGCTAGTTATTTCTCCATTTTAGGGAGCACTTTTCAATTATATCTTGAGGAAGACATTCAAATTATGGTGAATACATATCTTCCAAAAGGTTTTTGTCTATGGACCCATTTAATTTCTAGCAAATTACATGGTGGGTTTTGATGATTGTTAGTATGTGATGCTTTAGTTCTTGCGTGGAGTAGAGTTTTTTCAACAGGGCTACCAGTTTTAATTCCCTCAATCTTCAATGCCAACGTGGGCCTTAGGAGTTACCCCTTCATAAGCCTTTTCCAACATGCGCCATGAACAACAAATATCTCGCAAGGTGCGGTGTCGTTATCAAGAATTAACAATATGCACTATATATAAAGCCAAGAACACAACTAGAATTTGTTTTTGAATCTTAGATCACAAGCAAGCCAAGTCTAGCTTTGAGAACTAGCACATTGTATCAGTCAAATAACATTATTTTTTAAGAACGTGCTAAATCTCTCGTGCTCAAGATTTAGAGTTCAACATACACAATCTACATGCAACGAATTACCTAGTATGCCCCACCACCTGCCCTCCATTTGGCAGTCGTAGCTAGCGGTGCCATTGCTGCCCTCTTCCCCCAACCCCTCCACTTCGTCATTCACAAAATAACAAGAACTATTCTCCCTCTTCCCTCCCCTTCCCTACCCCCCATCCCTAGCCCTCCTTGCCACCCTGTTGCCATCGCCAACCACCACCAGCCAACACAACTACCAGCCATCGCCACACTCTACTACTTGTGTCTTCCTAATACAAACCCTAACCCTAAACGCCAAAACCCTTAAGCATTAACCTAAATAGCTCACATGATATACTAGAGCTCAGCAGTGCCAACGTCTTCACTAGCCTCCACCGGACCACGAGTCGCCATGAATAGCTTGGATGTTGTAGAGAAGACGAGGGAGACAAAGAGGAATATTGTGGTGGCGTTCACTTTGTGTGACATGACGTGAGGATCAAGATGACTGAGATGGAGAGGATGGTTGAGCGGATGATAATAATTAAGGACAATGTTGCGCGGAAGACAAAGGACATCACACGCTTGAGTGCAAATTGGACAGTGGCGGGTGTGCGTGGATGAAAGTATTAGCGCCTAATAAACGGTGTGAGAAGTTAGCATATATGTCCCCTTATAGTTTTTCTAAAAAAAATAGAGAACCCCGCAGTTCGTTGTGCTTCACTATAGTCATGGACGAAGGTGCATTGTGTGTAGGGGGTGCAAATGCAACCCTCCCCCCCTCTCCCCTGTCCACCACACACACAAAAGCCAAAATAGTGAGTTTTATTAAAGTTTCACCATATATGTACTCGGGCCTATGAGATATGTCTATTTACCATAAGCAAGTGTACCTTCTCTAATTTGCGCTACCTTGATTGTTGCATACAGTAGGTACTTAGGTTTGTCAACGACCTGAACGGGTCAACATCTAATCTGCAGCATTATTATTTAATTGGAAAAAAATCTACATCACCCCCTAAGGTTTAGAGAAGTGTCTACTTAACCCCCTAAAGTATTGAACACATTAAAGTTTGTAAAACTGGTCAATTTATTCCCTAGGGTGGTTTTGCTAGGCGATTTTGCCACACTGGCACGCTGAGGTGGACTCTGATGCTGATGTGGACGATTGACGAGTAGGCCCCGCTTGTAAGTGATAGGTCCTTCTCTCACCGACAGGTGGTCCCCACCAGTCATCCCCTACCTCCAGCCAAACGCCATCGACACGCCCTGAATGCGGAGGAGGGTGGAGGATGCGCTCCGACTTGGTGCCGACGTAGCTGCGGATGACACGCTCGGCCACGCCCGCCGTCATCATGTGCTCCAACTCCGACATGAGCCGTCACTTGCTCCGCCAGCTAGAGCCCCCGCTCGACGCAACGCCGCGCAGCGAGGCCGAGGCCACGGGGGAGAACCTCCGCCGCTGGGCAGTTGCCTGCGGTGCCGGTATGGACGCCACCACTGGCATCGCTACTTGGGATGGGCTGGCGGAGCTGCCTGTGCTGATGCCTCATCGATGTGGATGAGGTGAGAGACGACACAATGTGCCCTTTTTATCCACACCATCACGCCGGGCTGTTGTCAGCCTGTGACTGTGGCGACTGAGCTATGGCGGCTGCGGCTCACTCCCCACTAGAGACCACGCCTCGCTTGCTGGCGACGATGCTGGTCCGACCGCCATCGGACCCTGCCTCTTGTCCCCAACTACGCCGACACCCACGTCCACAATGGCGCCTCCTCACCTCATCCGCCTCCCTCCCCACACCACCCACCCCCGCGCCAGGCCACCGAGAGCGGGACCGGCGCCCACGCCTCTCCACCTCCGCCGACGCCGTCGTCTCGGCGAGCGAGGGACCGCGTGATCGAGTTCGGCAAGCACAGGGGGCAGATGCTGGGCACGCTGCCGCCGCCGTACCTCCGGTGGATCGCGGCCGAGCTCGACTACGGGGACACCGCGCCCTGGGCAGACCTTGCGCGTGACATCCTCGACGACCCTGTCTACATCGACCGTGTTGAGTGAGAGCATGCGCACCGCTTCCTCCGCGGCGACGCCGACGACTACGACTACGCCTACGATGATGACGGCGACGGTGACGGGCCGCTCCAGGAGATGGTCGAGCGCTTCGGGTGAGACCTCTCCGACGAGGAGGGGTGGGGCCGCCTTGATTTCTGCCTTCTCGGCACATCCTATGGCGGCCGCATCCCAAGGAAGAGCGCCCGGAAGAAGCAAAGCTCCACTGGCGGCGCCAAGAAGGGCTCCCTGTTCGATGCCCCGAACAGTGCCGGGGGGGATCGCGACGAGGAAGGGAGCGGGTGCGGATGAGGAGGGAGGAGCAGATGAGGACAGCCAAGATGGACATGCTCGGGGTGAATGCCGCAGTGGCGGGCGGCGGCGTCCTGGGGTCATCGTCGGCTAGGAAGCAGGCTCAGACCAGGACGGTCTAGAAGGAGATTCTGGGGCTGGGTCGGGGTAGCCGCGCGCGGCGAGATGCTCGACGAGAAGAGGACGCCGGAGGTAGGGGATGACAGGTGGGAATCACTTGTCGGTGAGAGAAGGACCTGTTATTTACAAGCAGGGCCCACTCATCAATCGTCCACGTCAGCATCAGAGTCCACCTCAGCATACCAGCGTGGCGAAACCGCCTAGCAAAACCACCATAGGGGGTAAATTGACCGGTTTTGTAAAATTTAATGTGTTCAATACCTGGTTTTATACTTTGGGAGGTTAAGTAGACACCTCTCCAAAGCTCAGGGGTGATGTAGACTTTTTCCTTATTTAATTTGTTGTTGGGTGGATCAGAGAGCTGTGCACGCAGCTCGATCAATTGCACTGGTTGATGCATGCGCGATCATATACATCCTCTGGCCGGTCCGAATTGAAACAGTGAAGCTTATATATAATTCATATAAATGTACAGTCAGATGAGAGGAAGAAGATTGATCACCAAAATGAGAGGAAGAAGATGATGCCGACGATCCGATCCATATCCATACGTCTCTGCATGCCATGCATATATGCTGCAGAGTGCAGAGGAGAGAGGCACGAGGGGATATCATATACTAGTACTCCGTAGATGCTGTTGCTCAATCATGCATGCTGCTAGCCTGTAGCACTAGAGCAGTCGCAGAGAGATCGAGGTGGATCCGTGGATGGATGGATCCCGATCCCGATGCATGTCGGTCGACCAGACCTTTTGGGTCAGCGCCGCCCATGCACTGTGCTGCTGCGCAGTGAAGTTTACGGTCGCCATGCACAGTAGATCGATGCATGCATGACCATGCACGGGTACGGTGGTCTAGACTAGACTAGATATCCAGTAGTAGGCCAGTGCACACGACAGAGATGATGCATGCATTTTGAATGAAAAAAATCATATATATGCAAGCAATTGCTGCAAAATCCCGCGGGCTGTATCCAGGGTTAAAAAAACCGGTCGGTTTACCGCGGTTTACCGCGGTAACCGCCCTAACCGGGCCGGTCCGGTTCCGGTCCGGTCCGGTTAGGTATTCCCCAAATTCAAATTTAAAATTTGAAAAAAAAAAATTGCTGAAAAAATTCCTAAAAATAGTTCATGATTTATAGAAGCCAATGGTGTAAAAAATTTTCAAATTTGAGTTCGTTTAGTATTTATTTATACGAATAGAAGTTTGAAAAAAAAAGAAACAAAAACCGGTCCCGGCCCGTTAAGGCCCATGAGGCCCATTAGGCCGCCACGGGCACAAAACGAGCCGGGAGCTCGCGGGGGGGGGGTCAACGCGCCGAGGCTCCTTTCCTCTCCCGTCCGCCCCCCGTCCGACCCTCACCCGCGCCGACCGGCCGCCGCCGCCGGCTTACCGCCCCCACGCCTCGGTTTACCGACCGGTCAGCGCGGCTTACCGAGCCGGCGACGCTCGGTCGGTTAACCGGACGGATCTAGCGGTTAACCGGTCGGTTAGCCCGGTAAACCGACCGGATCCGCGGCTAACCGCGCAGGTAAGTTTTTTTTGTTTTTTTTTTATTTAGAGTAGTTTTAGGATTTAGGTAGAATTTGTGTTAGGATTTAGGATAGTTTTTGGTTAGGTTTTAGGTAGGATTTATTTTAGGATGTTTTTTTAGGATTTAGGATTAGAGGTAGGATTTGTGGTAGGATGTATATTTTAGGTATATATTGTGTGACTTTGTGTATATATTGTGACTTTGTGTAAGTGAGGTATAGATTTTAGGTATATTTTAGGTATATATTGTGGAGGATTTGTGGTAGGATTTAGGATACATTTTATTTAGGTGTGACTTTGTGTTGTCCGTTTATGCAGGTAGAGTAGACAATGTCAGGCAGAAACAGAGACGTTGTATGGGAGCATGGTGAAAATCTTGCTCCTGGATGGAGATGCAATTATTGTTATGTGACGAGAGCAGGCGGTGGTTGCACTAGATTTAAACAACATTTGGCTGGGTACGGGGCGGACACCTTGCATTGCGCCCGTGTGCCACCAGATGTGCGTGCGTACTTTCGGCGAGATCTTGACAGAGCTAAGAAGACGACTGCTGATCGGGCTCGACAAAGGTTGGCACAAGAAAAAGCTGCAGCGGAGGGAAACCATCCCCTCGGTGATGATGAATATGAGGCTCAGATGAAGGAAGCACTAAACCAGTCGAGAGCAGAATATGACTACGAGCAGAGGGTGCAACAGAGAGGAGGTAATTACCACCGTGGAGGGGGTAGTGGTGGTGGTGGTTCGCAAGGTGGGAATCCTATTGACAGGTTGTTTAGAAGAGCAGGATCACAGAGGGAGACTCCAGTGGAGGTGGAGGACTATCATGTGGCAGCGGGTGGGAGGAGAGGAATGCAGCAACAAAGGATTGATACAGGGTCTTGGACGCAGAAGGGGAAAAATGCAAAGGAAGCTATTGGTAAAGCTTGGGGAAAGTTTTTCCATTATGTAGGAATCTCAGGACGAAATGCCGACAATCCGTACTTTGTCAGTGCGGTGCGAGAGACACAGAAGTGGGGTAAGTACCTATACTTGGAGACCTATGGCCTTATGTATCTTTCCATATTCTCATTGTTTGCTTATGGTTTCAGGTGAAGGCATCGCGTCACCCACTGGAAGGGATATTGATGGCAAGTACCTAGATCAGAATGAGAAAGACTTGAAGGATAGATATGCGAAGTTTCAGAAGGAGTGGCCCAACTTTGGCGTCACGTTGATGTGTGATTCATGGACTGGCCCCACAAAAATGAGTGTCATAAACTTTCTGATTTATTGCAATGGGATCACATGGTTTCACAAATCCATTGATGCATCTGGAAAAAGTCAAGATGCTAACTATTTGTACAGGGTACGTCCTAAACATAGTTGTCATGTGTTTCTTTTTATTTTATATATATATATATATATATATATATATATATATATATATATATGTGTGTGTGTGTGTGTGTGTGTGTGTGTGTGTGTATAATATGTTATGCGGTTTTTCAGGAGATTCGGAAGGCTACGGGGCATGATTGCATCAGTGATTGGGCCCGTAGAAATGTGGGTGCAACTCACCTCGGGAAGAGGAAGATGCAGATGCTGCCTCCGAAGGGTCACGGCAAGCGTCACCGAGGAAAAGGAAAAGCAGTGACCAGCGACACAGAGACTGAGGATGAGCAATACCAGTCCCAGGATAGTGGTGACGATGACAGTAGTGACGATGACAGTAACAATGACGGTGCTGGTGGGAGTGACGGTGGCGGTGCTGGTGGGACAGACGGTGGTGGTGGTGGGAGTGGGGATGGTACTATTGGTGCTGGTGGTAGTAGTTATGTAGGTCTTCATTTCACAGGTATCCATTGCACCTACATACACACAATTGTTTCTGTCTATGCCTACTAATTATGGTTGATTGCAGGCGAGACCCAATTCACACATGCTACTCAAGACCGTGACCATGGACAACCGACATCGCAGAGGAGAGCATATACACCGACGGACTACGACACTCCACAGTACTCTTCTTCCTCCTACAGCGATACCTCGCAGCCAACTTATAGCTATCCCATTCCTGACATGACCATGCAGACTCAGACTAGATGGGTGTATGAATGGGAAGACCCCAATTTTTACAATATGTTAGTTCAAGAATGGGAGACAACAGCAGCATGGACAGGTCAAACTTGGCAAGATTACAAGGCTGACCTGCTTAGACAGCAAGGTATCTCTCTTATGTCCACCGCCGAATATGAAATGTCGTGCCAACAAGGGGTCTTCCCATACATCCTACGTAGTTGACCATGCGAGCGGAAACTATATCTTTGTTTGTGTAAGCGACTATATATTGTATTTGTATGCGACTATATATTGTTGTTTTAGTGACTATATATTTAAGCGAATATGTATTTGTATGCGACTATATATTGTTGCTTTAGTGACTTATGTTATTTTTTACCACATTGTGTGGTCTTTTTACATTAATTTGTGCAAAGGAAGTACCAAAAATTTTTTTTATTCATGAAAGAAAAAAAAACGGTTTGGAGCGGTAAACCGGTCAAACCGGCCGGTTACCGCTCCAAACCGGCCGGTTTACCGGACTCGAACCGAACCGAAGCGGGTTTGAATTTGATTTTGAATTCGGCCGGTTACCGACCGGTTACCGGTAAACCGGGCCGGTTTACCGCTACCGGAGGCCGGCGGTTACCGGAAACCGGTCGGTAAAAAAAACCCTGGCTGTATCTGCATGGGACACGCATCATGCATTCATGCATATGGACGACGACGACCCGGCCCGGCCACAGCACACAGGTACATGCGATGCTGTTGCTGCATGCTGCCTAGCCAGCTGCTGCTTGTTGGATCTGCCCGCCCCGCAGCCGCAGGCAAGGTCAGGTCAACCCCTTGTCGTATCCCCTGGCTTCGTCTCGCCGGCCCATTAATTGCCTTTGGTCCTTTCCTTTGCCTTTTCTCTTCATTATATCTCTCTCGATCGCGATCCATCTTACAATCGATCCATCACAGACAGACGACACTCGGCCACACACACATGATGCTGCATCTGCTCGCTTGCTAACCCATCAAAATGTCAACTCCTAATGCGACCAAAACATATTTTGTCAGGTGGAACGAAACTAGATCTACCTGAACCATGCTTGCACCCACTTGACATCAGAGATATATGACATTCACCGTGCGCGCGCAGTAGTTTTTCTCATTCTGAAAATAAAATATCACTGCTCTCTCTCTCTCTCTACACACACAGAGTATATATATATATATATATATATATATATATATATATATATATATATATATATATCTGTGTGTGTGTGTGTGTGTGTCTATAATTGGTATATCACCTAATCGATGGAGAAGGAATTGCCAAGAAAGTCAAACTCCAAACACAAGACGCCATAGCATGAACCGGCCGGCGGATAGCAGTTTCCAGTTGGATTTGGTAGCATATCATAGATAGATATAGGACAGGTTCACAATTGGTACTAAGAATCAATGCTGATTGTTGTCCAATGTATATTCATCCATCGACTTACATACCATGTAGGTGTATTCAATCACTGCCCTTGTAGCTACCTCGATATATCGTTTGCACAAAAATATCTATATATCTAATATTAAAGAGCAAATTTTTCTTCAAATTTTGGTCCATCACTCACGCACTCCCCCCCCCCCCGCTAGTGTGTGCCTCCGCTTTGCAGACCATAAGAGTCCTTAGCTAGCTAGTTTTGTTAAAAGTAGTAGTACGTGATGAATTAGAGATTAGAATCCTAATTGATTTATTATTCCGTTCGTGACCTGAACTGACGACCCATAGTCACACAAGTTAAAATAACGCACATCCCACGAAATATATACAGTTGACACAAGATGTACATTCCATTGCAATGCACGAGCATGTTTGCTAGTATCTATATAAAATGAAAGGTAAGTACTATTCTTTTGCATACCCAAGTATATATACATGCACGCACGCATGTGGATCTCATTTTTAGCTCGACAAGGTAGGCAGGTCGTTCATATTGCCAAAAAAAACGACATTACTATACGAAGAAGCAATAAACGTAGCCATGCATATGGAGCAATTCGTGGGTGCAAGTTGTGTACGTGTTACATGCATATTACTTTTTGGTACTAGCAAATAATGCAAATTAAGTTGGTTAGTGTACATGTTTTCATATATATGCATGTACAGTGTGTGGCAGGAAAATTAATAAAGTGATTAAGAGAGTAGCTAACTTTAAATTAATTTGTGCTGAGGGCCTCCGTTTATCCACGCCGCTAGACAAGTTGTAGGACTCTCTCTTTAGGAGAGAAAAGGGTATGGTTAGGTATCAGCAGGTTCAACTCACTCTTTGGTTACGTTCAAGCAGTGTGGTGGTTTGCATTGGTCGCTTCATTCTATTCTGATACTATAGTATGTAGTGGCTACAGACCGACCTGCCCTTATCCATGCGCGCGGCATCCCAAGCGATCTGCCCTACTGCCTAGCTAATCGCCTAATCCCTGTACTTTAGATCCTGCACGCGCCATCCATAATATATATGGGGTTGCTTCACTCCATATTTTTAGCTCTGCTTCACGTTTTTTAGCCAAACAGTTTCAGCTCCACGCACTCTATTCGAGAAAAAATGATGAAGTTGTGAGAGTACCTAAAGAGGTGCTCCACAAACTTCAGTTTTTTGTGGAGCTACTCCACGGTGGAGTTTATGGAGCAGAGTTTGTGGAGCAGTCCTAGACACCCCCGTAACAAGTGTGCAGATAGATATAGTACACTAGTTTTTGCTATATGTGCCTAGATATGTACCGTGACTATATATAATAAGAATTATGTCCGTAGAATAGCTAAAACAACTTACAGTTTAGAACAGGGAGAGTATCGATCGTATATACACTGGTATATACGTGGAAGTAATAAATAATAATGAAGTGCATGATATGGGCATGCCCATGCATGCATATTATTAATTTATTTGGTAGGACACATGTATTATTATATAAGATCAGTGAACTTTCATATATGTTTCATTCACACAGCTCAACATATATATGCATGTAATCCTGTATTTAGGGGCCGGCCGGGACAGAAAAAAGGCTATGGATATATGTGCATTATGTTGGTTCATTCAAGGAGAGCGGTGTAGGGCGATATGATCTCCGCCCAACAACAATCATACACGCTTGCTTTAGTGGTTGACAAATTGCATTAGTTGCACCGGGCCGCCCGGGGCTAATTTCTCTTCTCTATAGCGCTGCATGCTGCATCCTGCTAGTAGTACCTAAATAATCCAACACATATGTATGTACACACTAAAATGTATTTAAGAAAGCTTTATCACATAAATGTGGCAATATTATATAGTAATATGGTAGCAGTAATAGTATATCTCTCTTGCATGCACACCGTGTCCCAACTAGCTAGGTTATTAGCTAGCTCAATAATAAGGGCATGTCGTGTCAAATTAAAGGGCATCAACTGCTGCTTCAGACGATGACTTTCACTTGCACCACTCCATCCCCTGTGTCAGCTCAGCTGACTGTACATGTGTGTGCACTGGTGATAACTTAGGCTAGTAGCACACTCGGTCGAGGGTATATTGGGAATGAAATTAGCATGTTGAAAAAGTTGCATTGTTATTGTTATATATATATACACCCTCCCTTGGAGCGGGTTGGTGAGTCAAGTCACTACTGCATCTGCATACACATCATCACAAAGAGAGGGAGGCCAATGCTTCTTCTTGCATGCATGCTAACTAGTAGCTAGTAGTACTACCTCTCTGCCTCTCTCTCGCTCTCTTTGTGTAGGTAGCTAGCTGGAGACACTAGAGGCAGGCAACCCGGCCAGCCGTAGTAGTAGCAGAAACCTTAGGCAGGCAACAGGCAATCAGCTGGCATGGAGGAGGAGCTGCTTCTGGAAGGATCATCAGTCGCTGTGCCGCCGCTTGCTGAGAGCAGTAATTACTGCTGGCCCAGCGGCATCGATTTTGGGACGACGGAGGAGCTGATGATGATGAGTGACCTCGTCGACGAGGCGGCGGTGTCGTCGTCGCCGGTGCAGCAGCAGGAGCACGAGGAGGAGGAGGAGCCTCGTCGCCGGCGGGAGTCGATGCTCAACAAGCTCATCTCCACAGTCTACTCCGGACCCACCATCAGCGACATAGAGAGCGCGCTCTCTTTCACCGGCGCCGACCAGGTCGCCGCCGTGGATGCTCGCAACTACAACTCTGCCGGCCCAGTGTACGTCGCCGTCCGTCGTCCTATGAATTCGTGTGTAAAGTACAATTAGATAGATGCATGTTGTACGTCCATGCATGCATCATTCATCATCACCCGATCGATATAGATGCTCTCCTACTAGCAGCTAGCTTATTAATCGATCCGACGATCCTATATATCAATCAATGGCGTGTAGGGTTTTCTCCCCGGAGAAGGTGCTGAGCAAGATGGAGAACGAGTACACGCTCAAGATCAAGACCTGTGGGAACGGCCTTGCAGAGGATGGATACAAATGGAGGAAATACGGCCAGAAATCCATCAAGAACAGCCCCAACCCAAGGTACGTATAGATGATAGTACTTTTTTATATATATTATTTCTATGCATGTAATAGAAATTAATTTGACGATCGATCGAGAGTGGAATTAAGCAACAGCAGGAGATAAAAAAAAACTACTAGAAGAGGTAGCTAGCTAAGGTCGCTATATATGATACTGCTATATATAGGAGTATATATATGATAGATGATGATAGTGATGAGGGGCGACGGTTGATGCATGAACGAGCTAGGTATAGTAGTCCGGCCAGTGATGAACCAAGGAACGAAGGAAGTGAGCCAAAAAGAGCAGTGCTTGCTAGCTGTTCACTGGCCTACCTAGCTAGCTAGCTACCTTTCCCAACTGAAAATTCCCAAGACAACAACATTATGTACCGTCCTGTCCAAACGCACAGCCTGCCTGCCTGCTTGGTGTGCTAGCTTGCCAATGCAATGAATCGAACCAACACCTAGCTAGCAGTATATATCTGTCTGTCTGTCTACTTATATCGCATGAGCATGTGATCGATGTTATCTGATTACATACATATATATACTGAATTGAATATAATTCAGACTTTGCATGCATGCAAATTAAGGTAATAAGGTAGGTGTTGAACTGATTAGATGACATGACATGACATGAACTGAACGCTTGCATTTTGCGTGCAGGAGCTACTACCGGTGCACGAACCCTCGGTGCAACGCCAAGAAGCAGGTGGAGCGGTCGACGGAGGAGGCAGACACGCTGATCGTCACCTACGAGGGCCTCCACCTGCACTACACCTACTCGCACTTCCTCCAGCCGCCGCCGCCGCCGCAGCCCAAAAAGCCCAAGCTGCACTCCGCTGCCGGCCCATCACCACCACCACCACAGCCCATCATCATGCTGGAGGACCTCGACGGCCCGGCCCAACAAGACATCACCACCGGCCCACTGGACGCTGCCGCCATGGCTCCATCACCACCACCAGCATTGTGCTATCTTGATGATATGTTCGAACAGCCTGCCTTTTTTGAGGAGCTGCAGCTGCAGCAGCAGCAGCACGTCACCAACGGCGGGTTGCTGGAAGACATGGTGCCGCTGCTGGTCAGGCGACCCTGCAGCAGCACGGGGGCCGCCACCGCCACCACTGGCAGCAGCAGCACCACCTCGTCGCCGCCGCCTCCGCTCGCACCGTCGCCGGAACTTTCCACGTCCTCTGTCTCTTGGAACCCAACCTCGCCTTACATCGACATGGCCATTCTCTCCAACATTTTCTAGCTACTCTCTATCTCTCTCTATATATACACGAGATAATATTTGTGTTGTGTTTGTTGTGTGGTGATGTATACTAGTATGTATGTATGTATGTAGATGCAGTATATGCTAGCAGCTGCACTAGTGTGTGTGTGTGTGTGTAGATCCATCCTCAGGGGCTATTGTTTGTTAAATTAATTGTTTGTGCTATCTAGTACGTACGTGAAAATGGGATGCTGTTATATATCTAAATAAATAAATATTATACCGCACCATGAGTTCGTCATGCATATATACACATATGGTGCAGTGATCTATCCTGTACGTGCATTCATGTGATAAGCAAAAGTAACAACATTCCCTTTTTAGAGGAAATTTGAAACATTCTTTTGTGTGCTCATGATGGGCCTGCCTCTTTATCAACCCAAGGCCCAGCAACGGAATGTATGTGGCCCATCTCCGATCACACAAACACAGAGAGAGCGAGTGAGCATATTGATTGGCCCGATCCATCACACGTAAATTTCTCGCTCGCGGGCCTACAAACAACGACATGGTTACATTCATTCATTAACTTAAAAGAACTAGCAGACATGCACGTTGCCGCACACACGTGCCTATCTAAACTAAATTTTCTTTCATAATATATATAGATGAGTAACCATCATTTCTTCGATAAGTCTATTTGAATATTCAATCCATATGATGGGTTGATATTGCTCGGTCCATAACTTTTAGCTACATTTTACAAAGGAACACAAAGTGTAGATGTACTTTGTTAAATGAGATTTTTAAAAATTCAAAGGCAAGATTTTATAGTGCAACATTAGTGAGCTTGTATGCTGGGTTCAGATGATGAGCCAAATTGATACTAATGGAAATCAGCAGACCATTGTTTATAACAGCAAAATGTACAAAACAAATGCAAAAGCAAGCATCTCACTATATCTTCAATAAAAGGCAATAATATTATCAGCTTTGGATTGCCAAGTATATCATATGCATGATGGCTGAAAAGGGTGACAGTATTAACTTAGTACCCTACCATTCTTGGACCATCCATTCTATTAGTTCAATCTTAAATTTGGAGATGCCAGGTCACAACAATGTATCAAAAAGAAATAGATTGATCATTAGTAATTCTATTAAGGAAGCCAACTGATGGACAAGGCAAAAGCTTCTTGAAGCAAATCATGTCTTTCATTTGAGTTCAACATACTTCTGAGTGCATGTACAATCTTTAATTTATACACAGATGTACTTGCAATTTAATTAGTTTCTGTCCATCTCTTTTATTTGCAGTCGATAACCTCTACCCACCTCTTAATTAGGTGTGTTCATGTACTCTTTGAACGTGTCAGCATCCCTTCATGGATTAAAGACAAGCTCACGAACGAATTGAAAAAAACTGGCGACTCGCTTGCTCGTTCCACTCGTGACCAGATTGGCTCGGCTCAGCTCCAATGCAAAGCAAATTAGTAGCCGATCCATTATCAATAATCTAGGATCTGCGACTAAGCAACATACGTGTGTCTAACTTTTAAACCACATGCTGGGTGAATCATCTTTTTTTGGCCTTATTAACACAGCCCCAAGTACTAAGGCTACTCAAGTACTTGGGATGCCTACGCTGCACGCAGCTCAAACTCCATCTCCCGGACTCTCACCCTTTCCAACTTTCAAATAATTAAAATGGTTAGTCCATGTAAATTGTTGCCAGCATTAGTTACCAAAATCTAAATTATATTGTTATATATGTCACCGTAGTTGAAGTGTCACAGCAGTTCCCTGCAGGTTTAGATTTGCCGGGATATATTTTATGAATCTTGAGATTCTGGAAGAGGGGCTGGGCACGCATTGGTGGTATGTATATGTTGAATTTGTTGGTGCTGCACAACCTTAACAGTAACAGGCACTACTATGTTACCTCCTCTGATACACAAACTAGGTGGCTAGGTGCAGATGGGCTAGTGGGCTCTATATAGCCTGATCAGCTGCATGCTGGCAACCTATGCAATGCAAATATTATAGGTACGCACACGCATGCATGGAAACACATGGATTATTCATATGGGATATCATCATATATACTGCAGTCTCGTAGAAGTATGAGGAGGGTTAAGTTAAGTTTTATCGGTTGACGTCGTATATAGGATAGTTAGAGCTATATATATAGATGGAGTCGGATGCAGGGGAAGCATTGCATGCATGGAGTTGGCCGGAGCTATAGCTATAGCAAGACGAAGCTGAACGATGGGGCCGGGCAAATAATTGTGTGTGTGTCTGTCCGGTGGCTGGTGGCCGGGCCATCATCCATGCATCTCGTCAGTCAATCGATGTAAACCGTGGCAGTGAATTGAAGTGAAGAAAATTAACTGTCGCATGCATGCATGGTGGACGGACGGGCGGGCGATGGATCCATCATCCATGGACGGGTACGCGGACAGGACAGGACATTTCTTCGAGGTCAAAACGTGCTACAGTATATTTTTCACTTTTTTAAGAGAACTAAACACAGCCTTGCATTGGATGGATGGATCGATCAGGTTCATTGATCAGCCATCAGGGCCTGCTACTACTATGTACAGTACTAATAGTGCTGCAGGACTGGACTGCAGGTGCAGCGATATACTAGTAGCTAGCTGTACCTGTACATGGTGGGCAGCAGGGCAGGCCTGCTCTGCTCGGCCCACGGCGCGCGCGCGTGTCTGCTCGCTATTTGCGGTTACAGAACAACGTAGTACTGGGCACGAGCGAGCGTACGTACTGTACGTAACGAGCTAGCCGGTCACTGTTTGCAGATACAACTACAGTAGCTATATATCTTGTATAGCTACTACTCCCTCCGTCCATAAAAACATGCAATTCTCGCTTTTCGAGAAGTCAAACAGTTTGAACTTTGACTAAATTTATATAAAAAAATACTAATATTTATAATACAAAATAAGTATCATTAGATTAGTTATAGGATATATTTTTTTAATAAATATATTTGGAGACATAAATGTTAATACTATTTACTATAAACTTGGTCAAACTTGAGTCAGTTTGACTGGCACGCTTCCCATAATTGCTTGTTTTGTTGGACGGAGGGAGTACTATATATACTGTAGGTGTAGCATGCATGCAGCTGGACGGGACGATCAATGGTCGATCCATCCATCCATCGGTCGTCGGTCAGATCGGACTAGCCGATGGCCGGACCCGTGCTCAGAGCTGATCGAGGAGAGGAGAGGACAGCCACCACCAATCCACCACCATGTACTACGTAGGGCCTGTTTGGTTTCGTTTTGTTAAAAGTTTAACTCCCATCACATCAATGTTCCCTCAAATGCATGGAGTACTAAATGTAGACTAATTGCATGCATGTCGGTACAGATTAGGAGTAATTTACGAGACGAATCTATTAAGCCTAATTAGTCCAAGATTGGAAACTTTTTGTCAAATAAGACGAAAGTGCTACAGTGTTTGTTAACTTTAACTCCTCAAACCAAACACCCCCATACATGGATGGACATGGACGATCGAGGACGACACAGATGCATGCAGATGGATCAGCAAGCAAGCCTTCATATTCATTGGCTGGTGTGTGCAGTGCAGTGCCTGCTCTCGCCATGCATGCATGTATTTCTGCACTCTGCACTCAGCAGTTGCTGCTGGCCGCGCGCCTGCCCGGCCGGCCGGCCCTATCTCTTCTGAAGCCGGCCTGCTGCTGGTATGGTAATAGTGAATAGTGACATGCAAGCCTGAACCCTAACTTCAGGCGTTTTCACTTCAAAGGCACGTACCGGCAACGGGCGTGACTGTGAGCGTGCTTATTACATTAGCTGATCGAGCTGTAATTTATACTGACCCAGCCGCCATTGCAATATGCATCGATCGAGGAGTACATATATCACAAGTGCTAGCTAGCTATAGCTGTATCTGTATCGAGCTAGGTACGTCAAGGCGCACGCATGTGATAGCCCAGCATCACGCAACATGCATATATCTTATGCACATGCATGCATGCAGTTTCAATCCCCATGTATATATACATTTTCGATCCTAGAGCAGATCAGTGCAGACTTGTCGTCGTTACTATACCTGTGTTATTATTGGGCAATATATATAATGGGTACTTGTCCGATACATATGATCGGATCCGATCCCTGCACTGCAGTGTCAAATTCTCCTAGCTCGAGGTGCTAGATTCAGCTAGAGCTAGCCTGCCTTTCAACGACAGTGCACGCATGCATGTATGGTCAGTTTTCAACTACTACATATAACTTCCTACATACTAGTATACTCAACCAAATATTTCGGATGTGTTTTGGCAGAGTTCTACCTTCGGTTAGTAACATCTGCTCTGGCTCTAGCTCATCTCGCGAGATGGCTTTGCCGACTATTTTTTCAAAGCCTTTGCCGAATGCAATTGAGGTTTTGCCGAGTGCTCCAGGCACTCAGCGAAGCGCCTGATTCCAGTAGTGTCGTGCAACAGCTTTCTATGACCACGGTCAGCTCCTCTACAAAAATATTTGGTAAAATAGTTTCTCATGGTAGATAAAAATGATGAAATTGCCATAATGTCTTTATCTTTTTTTTTCTTCCCCTTCTCTGTTTTTTTTCTTATTCGCTTGGCGACCTCCCTTCAATCCGTCCACTTGGCCGCTTCCCTCCAATCCACCTCACCTGCCACGCACTTCGATGCCTAAGTCTTGTTGTTGCCTCCACCACAGCGCCTGCGCGCCTCCTGGCCCGCCGTGGCGCCTCTATTTGCCCCGCGGCTCACCCATACTCCCTCCGTTCATTTATCTCTTTCATTTAAGCAATTTTTTTTTCCAAAAATCTCTTTCGTATTAGTCTGGGACCACGGGTTTGGCTTATCGTAAGTGCTGCGCATTTGGTGCTCATTGGCTGCTCGTTGTCTGCATTTATTGCTCCTTGGTTGCGACTCCTTGGCTGCTCCTTGCCTTAAATGTAAATCGGCGTTGTTTACTACTCCTTGATCATTGCGCCGAAGGCTAATACGATGGAGACTCATGGACGGAGGGAGTACAGAGGAGGGACATCTCGGCTCCTATTCGGACGTAGAAGCTAGGGAAAACCACCTTTTTAGCTCCCACGGAGGCTTTCAGCTCTAGAGAGGATGGATCATGGATGGATAGAACAGACCAAAGCGAACGCCCCCTATCCGTAGGCGGAGTTGGCTCTGGGAGTCCTACCAAACAAGTCCTTAGTGCAACTACTAGACTATCATCAGATGATTCTTGCATATATTGACCTATGTGTGTGCTGCTACTGAATGGTTGCTCTCTCTCTCTCTCTCTGGGAGGGGGGGATGTGGGTGATGGAGATGGAACGAAGCTAGAGGCCAAGAAATGGAACTATATAGGGACTATGTAGTATAGTGTGAGTGAGATGAGAGCATCCAATCAAACTTCTTCTCAGTCGGAAGGAACAAGCAGCAAGAAAACAATGCTAGCTAGCTTAAAATAAAGAATAAAGATGGATACATGCAACGTGGTCGAGCCGAGCCGGCCGTTTCGGTTTTGCTGACGGACGGCCGCCCGGATCGGACACGGGCACGAGATCGTCCTCGGGCTCTGCCTTGTTTCATGCGCTGCCTCCGATCATCAACGACCCTAGCTTTCAATAAATGCATGCCATAAATATATTGCTGCCATCATGCATTTGCATATAAGTATATAGTGATTGCCGACACGTACGCATGCATAAACTTACGAGTAGTATTACGCAAATTCTTCAGTACTACATTTAATTTTGAACAATGCAAAGCTAGTAAGCTACAGTAAGCTGCTGGCTGGAAGAGATGACAAGCTGACAGGGACACGGATAGACGCTCGCGATTGACTCGCTGATGGATGGATGGGATTGGACGGCAGCTGGCTTCCTTGGCCCACGTACGGCCTGGCCCGGTCCACTGCAAACGTGACGGGTGCAGGCTTTATAGTCCATCTATTATCTATACTTTCTCTCTCCACTGCCCCACGCACCACAAAACCGTGCACTGCGCGGCACTGCGTCGCCTTCATTCATGTTCCTTTGCTTGCTTTGGTTCCAGACCACAAACTGTAAATAGTACCGCGCCATGTTAGCAGCAACAAACTAGTACAGGTCGATCTTACCATTTAAAACTCTGCCATCCGGTTCATGGGGGGTTCATCATTTCATGGGGGGTTCAGCCCAAAACACTTCGATCTTACCATTTAAAACTCTGCCATCCGGTTCCTTAAGAGGGCGATTGGTTCATCAATAAGTTGAGCCTAACTCGTACTACGTATCTAGGAGCCAGGTCTCCGTGGGACAGGTCGAGCACATACAACACTGTCATGTTTGGTTATCCTGACTGGCAAGAGATTTTGTTTGGTTGCCTTACAAAATAAGATATGTTGCATGAGATAAGAATAATACAAGATTATGACCATGATTATTGTTTTGAACAAGTATATGCTTAAAGTTCTTTTTTTTTATCTTACTATGTCTTAATAAACTTCTTTAAAATGCATTAATGTCACTTGATATGTACTCCCTCTGTCCCCCTTTGTGAGTCGTTTTAGGGGTGCTAGTAGATGTCTAGATTCACTCGGTAGTTAATGCACCTGTACACCATTTATGTCTAGATTTAGATACCTTTTCGTTGCACAAGAAAAAGCTAAAACGACCAACATATCGGGACGGAAGGAGTACTCCCTTTGTTCCAAAGTGTAAGACGTGTTCTAGCTTTTTGAGATACATAGATATTGCTATGTAGCTAGACATAATGTATATCTAGGTGCATAGCAATAACTAGGGATCACGAAAAACAAAAATGACTTACAATTTGAAAGTACTGATCATACACTAATAGCATCACTAGCTAGGTAAGCGCTTGCATCCAGTGAGCTTGGCTCCCATGCCAGATATGCTCGAAATCGGCGTATCTTTAGAACCAAGCTGAGAGGCCTCTTTTGCATCTCGAGAGCTAGGCCCAGACTTAGTAGGAACCTGCATCCCACGAGCTTGGGTGGGGCATATACAACTAACCAGCCACACCCTAAAACTCATCGTTTGAGCAAATACAAGTTTTGAGGCACATGGATTATAGGAGGCACCGTCCAACTAAGCTTAATTACCTGCTCATAAAATTAACTAAGGCTAACCGCCCAATCCAGCCCTCCTGCCCCTCATGCATCCCTCTTCTTCCCTTTGGGTTCAAAGGACAAAATGATGGAAGATGGATCCCAACGTACTATTGCAGTACAGTTTGGAATATTCCATCTTGCAAAGGCTGTGTTTAGATCACTTAAAAAGTGCACTATGCAAAATAAGATTCCCCGTCACATCAAACTTGCGATACATATATGGAGTACTAAATGTGGATAAAATCAAAAACTAATTGCACAGTTTGGTTGTACTTGACGAGACGAACATTTTGAGCCTAATTAGTCAATGATTGGACAATTATTACCAAATACAAACGAAATGCTACAGTGTATTTTGGCTATCCAAATTTTGGATCTAAACACAGCCAAAATTACAAAACTGGAGTAGTATATGAAAACGCATGCTGTATTTTTTTTTTTGCTCCTTTTCACCGTTACCGAGATATCAAAAGCAACTGGTGTCTGGTAGTGGTGAAAATCAAAGTTGAGGTACAAAAAAAATCCGTGCGGAGATTCAGCGGAGGTTATTGGCTGTGCAAATATGAATATCATGTGGCAGCTGCTGCTGCTAGCCAGTACTACGTGCGTTACGTACTGCATCTGCAGTCTCTGCTGTGCTAGCTGAGCTGAGCTGGTGGTGATTTTTATCCAGGTGTAGCTCTGACACATGCACGCAGGCACGTCGCACGCACTATAAAATAGTGAGATCGTGTCGTCAGATCATGGGATCCTGTGCCATCTATAGTACAAGTATCGCCATTAGACCTGTTTGAAATTTGAATCTATCTTGTTGATAGTTACCCTCTCTGTCCCAGTGATTAGAGTGGAACTAACTTAGATTTAACTAAACTTCTGAAAAAATAGTATCAACATTTAAGACTGTATATTATAAAAAAAATATGTCATAAAAAATCTAAAGATATGAATCTAGTATAATAAGTGTTATTACTATCTTTTTCTATAAAGTTTGCAAAATTTAAAATTATCGGACTGAGGAGTATTATAGAATTACGTCCTTTAGGACAGAGGAAGTAGCAACTACGAATTAGCTAAAATATAATACATCTAAACAAATCAATGCCAAAGTAAGGATGGTGAAATTAGTTGCTACCAAGTTCGAAGAATTACTATGCTAATAAATTTATTAGCATATGCAAACATGACCTATAACTACTGTCTTTTTCATTAGTTCTCGATCGATCTCGTATACATGATGATGATTATGATTTCCATGGAATTAATGGTCTAATGGTTGCAAGAAATAACAACGTGTATATATTGTATGTACTACACTCCTGCGATTCGATAGCATGCATGCATATATATATGCAGCGTCAGTGCATCACCCAGCTGGACCCATACTGATCGATCGATTATATTGCTGATGATGGCTGCTCCGCCCTCCGGTCCGTAGTAGTACGCATCCACGTCGTATGCATGCATGCATGGGTACTTGTTTTGTTTTTGGCAGGCGCCCGCCCAGCAGGAGGTACGGTCGGCGGTCATCGGGTCAGGAGATATTGCAACGCAACGTACCTCAATCGATCGCCTGCACTAGGGGCTGTTTGCATGCATTGGTTCTCGCTAGCTCTCGCGGCAGGTGCTTTCGGTCTACTCTAATCAGGCAGATCGATGATATGATCCTAGCTAGTAGTCTCAGGTAGCGACGTTGGACTAAAACTATATAAACGAGACCTAGCTGTCTGAACCTTACTGTCGGCATGCATATACGCTAGCAGAGAAGGGCCCTTTGGTACCAGTTCCCAACCCCCTTTAGTTCTGGTTTTGTGAAACCGGTATTATGCAATCGGAACTAAAGGTATCGATTTTTAGTACCGGTAAATACAATATCGGGACTAAAGGTGTTTATTGAGTAAAAAAATTGTGGGGTTGTGGAGATACAATCTTAAGACCTCCGATCCCACCTCGAATCTTGCACGCGTTGTCATCTCAACTCCACCACACATCTGATATGCTTTCCTTTTAAATTCACTCTGGTGACACCTTTAATACCGGTTTGAGACACAAGCCGGGACTAAAGGTCCCATGCCTCCCTTTAGTTCCGGTTGCAATTTTAAATCAGGACTAAATACTTTTTGGCCATCGACGAAAGGATGTTTCTCTAGTAGTGATATATGCTGGCATGATGACTTGAAGTTATATACTCCAATCCTCGTTGCAAATTATAGGTGATTTAGTTAGAACTTTAAGACTTTGGTCAATTTCTTTAGAGAAATATATGATTAATATATGTGCATGTTGGGTTCCTTGTGGTGTAACCTGGCCATCCAGGTTGAAGTCCCTGACTTGACGTGGGTGCTGAAAATTTTTTCATAGATTTATTGCAATATGTAATGACGATGTTGTTCTTTTTAGTGGTGTGTGATGTGGTCAACAATGAGATACATACATTTACATGAGATATAGGGGAGTGAAATGATGAGATACGATACATGTATGCTAAATTTCGTAATAAGAAGAATTGAATATAGGTAGGATGCCTAGCTTTGCACCGGTACTTGTGGTGGTGGCCATCGATGGATGGATGTGGATGCATGATCTGGTGGCGCCGGGGGGACAGGGCTGGGCTAAAAACGGGCTCTGTCTCGTCCAGAAACTGAGACAAGTCTGGCACGCATGCATGGATCGGTCCACCCGGTATAGCTAGGGAGCGAGACTGCAGATGGATGGATGGATGAATCGGACCGGGCCACCGGGGGCAAGGGCATCGGACTACTTATACATACAGACATACAGTAGTACGTGTGTGCACATACGCATACACATACACTGCGACCAAAGCATGCGTGATGTACGTGTGTACATCATATCGTGCAATATCGAGATCATATCATATACTTGTAAAGAACGCAAGAGATATGCATGGTAGCACATGCATGTACGTCGTCCGTCACGTTTGTACAAGTGGCAAGAAGCAAGCAGCTGCATGCTGCTGGTGCAGAGGGCAGAGGCAAGCAAGGCATGCAGATGCAGGTATAGTAGTAGTACGTACGTGTTGGTTGTACACATTGATGGGAGTTTGTTTAGTTTCCTCGCAGGGAAAGGGGAAACTGGCCTGCATGCCGATCCGATCGATCCTATAGAGCTCCATCGATGTCGATGGCTCGGAGCTGAGCTGAGCGCTGACGCTGAGAGAGGAGTGGGCATGCAGGGCCACCCAGCACACAACTGCTACTGCTAGTGCTATATAGTTAAGGCGAGCTCCCCCACATCCACCAAGTGCATGCAGAATGCATGCCTTTTGGGCTAGCTAGCTAGCTCCTGCAACGCAAGCGACGGCGACGGCTAACCGCGCGCTCAACAGCTCTCCGTTGCACTACTGTACTGCGTTGCACTTGATGTGTACTACTGCAGTGTGGTCACGCTAGCTAGCTGTTACCGGTGGTGTGTTTTAGCCCCTGTTTTGCAGCGTTACTTCAGCAGTATTTTTCAGCAAACGAACAACGTTTTTCTCTCCCAACGAATCGGCATGAGCATCAACATAAGCCAAATTTCAGCGAAAGAATAGGTATGTACCGTACGTCTACAACCTGAATCAAAATTAACAATATGCATGACTCATGAAGGATGCATGCATGCATTATTCTGGCCAGTGAAAATTAAAGCTGGGGTAGCCAGCGCACAGCAGATACAGCATATGCATATGCATGGATGGCCGGCTTGGCCCCAGTAGTAGTCCTACTGTCAAGTTTAATTTGCGCAGCAGGCAGCATACAACAAGCCAAGGCGCGTAACTGAACGATGGGGCTGCCAGCACCAGGCCACCCACAGCACAGTAGCGGTCACTAGTAGTCATCACAAGTCGCTAGCTGCTACGCCCAACCAATGCAAACAAAGCTAATACCTAGCTTCTTCGTTCCTTGGCTACCTTTCTGGCTCTGGCTGCCTCTCAGGCTGCTTTGTGTACTGATCTTATATATATATATGCCAAGGCAAGCAACCCGGCCTCTCCCAGTCCCAGCTGCTTTCTTCATTCTTTCGATCCCCTCGATCCGTCCGTCGTCCGATCAATCATCCATCCTTTGTTCTAATTTCTTCATTCATTCATCACTAGCTTAATTTTTAGACAAAAACAGAGAGAGAGAGAGAGAGAGAGATGGATCCGAGGAGCGTGCATCGATCTGTGCTGCATGCCATGATATGCGCGCGCCATGCGTGCTCTGTCTATCTCTAACCTGATCGATTCGTCATCCGGACATGAACATATGCATCATCGTCTCCAGCGCGCCCAGCTCTCTCTCTCTCTCATTAATCAGCTATTTGCAGCTTCATTCCGATTCCGATCGACACACACACACACGGTGCTTGCTCATGTAGCTTATTTGTTCGATCCCTTCCTCCCTCATCTCATCCAGTCCATGCACTACTCCATGGATCTGCTATATATCCTTGTTGGGCTGTAGCTACCTTCAGGCTCGCTATATACGCATGCAAAATCTGCAAAATGTTGCCACTCGCTCCGGGCTACATGTCTATCTATAGCAGCTGGAAACCACGATACGTATGGAGAGAGAGAGAGAGAGAGAGAGAGAGAGAGAGAGAGAGATGTATTATCATCAGCCACCAGCCGGTGATTTCTGGCGTGGCATCATCAAGATTCACACACACTGCTTGCAAATGCATGCATGCATCTCTGCCGCCTGCCTGCCTGCCTGCCTGCCATTAGTAGCAGTTTTACTACTGTATTAGCTGCGGCTGCTGCATCATGCATCATATATGTCTATGTATATACTATATGTGTATGTGTGGGAATCTTGATGATGCTGCATTGGAGATCAAGGGCTATCTATCCAACTACTCAGATCAGCAGTGCCATATTTCTCACCAGCCTCTTGGGTTATACGAGTTCTTCCTTCCAGGTAATTTAACAAGGTACTCAATTAAGTTTGCATGCATTGTTTAGAGCACACCTTATTACTAAACTAATTTTAATTTTAATACAACTGATGTAGCTAGTACTTCATTATTAGTAGTAACTAGCTAAGCTAGCCAGTCTCGAATTATTATATATATAAGCCAACTCGCGCACGAGAGATAACTAACTAAGAGGGAAAGTAGGCATCCTGGTTATTACCTGATTTTGTATTCTTTTTCCTTCTTTTTTTCCACCCAGTAGGTACCTGATTCTGACCTACTGTATTTTTCTTTTCATGGCAACATGCAAAAAGAAAAGCACCAATGCGATGGATGGGAGATGCATGTATGGGCCGGCCGCACTGCATCTGTTTTATTCAGATCCATTCAGGTCAGGTCGGCCGGCCCGGCCTGTCTTCCGCTGATACAGACTCTTGTTATTACCTATAGTATACTACTGTATATAGCTCCCCTGCCGTTGCCATTTACTCCATCCGTACTAAACTGTAAGTCGTTGTTTTGCATTTTCTAATACATAGCTTTTCCTAAACACCTAAATATACATTATGTCTAGATATATATAGTTACATATATAAAAAAGCCAGTACGACTCACAATTTAGAACAAAGGGAGTAAGTCGTAGCTAGTTGCAGTCTTATGTATAACTACGCATGACATACAAATGCTAGTGTATAACTTCCTCACTTGAATCCGTGGTTACATTCAGAGGCCGTTTGCTTATTAGGGCCCTGGCTTGGGCAGCGGTGCCAAGAAGCTCGATCTAGTCTCAGACATTCAAAATCGAACACCTGGTCAGGCATATTTTCTAGTCCACGAAGCAAACCAACCTTTGATATATGTGGCTGCTACTACTTGAGTTGTTTCATATATCATGCTCTTCAAAGTTGTTGCCTCGTCACGTATATGAGAACATAATGATACATAATATATAGTATGTTTTGATATATTTTACACATAATTTATATTTCTATACCGAGAGGCGGCGCAGGCTGCCCAAGCGTCGCCGAGCACAGCCACAGCTCCTCCATGGGCTGCCCGTCCGCTGCAGAGACGCGGGTGGCGGAGCCTCCGGGTTGCGAGCGATGGCACGTGGTGCTTGCCGGTCCATCAGAGACTCGGCCCACGCGTACCTGCTAGCAACCGCCGCCGCATCTCTGCCCCAGACGCGGATGGTTGGCGCAAGGTCCTATTGCAAGGGCCGGCAAACGGCGGCGAGGGGACAGAAGCCAACCAGACAGAGAGCCGTCGACCTCCGAGGCGCATCCCGGCGGACCTTCATGGCAAGTGCCTCAATTGCCTCTCCTCAGCGCATCGGGTGGCAACCTGCAAGCTGCCCCAGCAATGTCTGCAGTGCAAGGGATTTTGATACATTGCGCGCGACTGCAAGCAGCCACGACGCGCGGGCTCTCGGAGCTTGGGCGATGCAGGTGCTGTGGGTCGTCAGCCACAAAGCTCTATTTGTGGCACCCACAACTCTTGCTTCGTTCGGTTGGTGGACCATGGTGGTTCGCAAGACTATGGTGGAGTCGAGATGGACAACGCCATTCCTACCAGCTGCGGTCGCCGGCGCCGACGACGGAGGCGTCACGGGCGGTCGGTAGGGGTAGCCCAGGCAGCGCCGACCTTCACCTCGGCCGCTGCTAGAGCCCAGACCGAGCACGGTGAGCTGACTAGCGAGACTGGGGCGCTTGCTGACAACGCTACCCCTTCTGCTGCTGCACATTGCTCCCCCGAGCCAGACCCGTTGGTGCTGGAGCTGTGCAAGAGCATGGGGCCTCCCATGCGGGTTGACCCAATGTTGGAGGAGCTTGACGCCTCGCTCATCGTGAGCCGGGCAGTAGGAGCACCAGCGCCGGGGTGCCTGCCTACTCAAGTGGCCGCCCCTCAGGAGGTTGAAGCATCTATGGTGGAGACAAACTCGCCTCTGTTGTCGCCGCAGGGGCTGCCACAACTCACGCCACCACGGGCGGGACAACCCGGTGTTGCAGGTGAGATCATGGTGGGCACACCTAGTGACGCGATGCCCACGCCACGTGAGGCTGCTCGGCGTCTCGCACGGTTCGCTGAGGAGGTGCAGGTCAAGCGAAAGTCGCCGTTAATCGCCAGTCCACCATGGCAGAAGATGGCAACTACAAAGCAACCCCTGCCACTCAGGAGCCGGCGGATTGCCGCTCAGCCGCTGGTGCACATACCAACCTCAAGCAAGCCAAGGTACTCCTCATGAAGAGGATGGGCATCCAGCCACCGGTAGCACCGGTTTCATCCGTGTCCAAGCAAACATACGACGCCTTATTCGCAGGGAACTTGATGCGAAGCCACGTTGTAGCTCTGGACAAGCTGTTCCCAGCGACCAACTACAGGGCCAGCAGAAGATCACTCTTCTCGGATGACGAAGGAGGACTGCGCAGCCAGCAGCGGTGACGCACTCATAGGTTGCAGCGCTGCTCTTAGCTCGGTCGTAGACCATTTGTGTAATATCGAAGTTTTAAACTGTTTGCTAGGACGGTTCAGCCTACGACTGTAAGACCTCCTAGGGCGCTGGTCAGAAGCGCGTTGTTTGTATGGTTGAACTCTTCTTATTAAATACAATGATACGTAAATCTTTTACGTATTCGAGAAAAAACTAAATAATTTAAAATACATTGATGTTTCTAGTTTTTGAAATTTAACTAAATTTTATACCAACGGGAATATTTTAGCTGCATATTTGCTATGCTTTCTAGTTGTCATGTTGCGACCGATCCATCATAGTTAGCTGGGTAGCTAGGTTTTTTTATGAGGGGAAGCTGGCTAGCTAGGTTTTATCGCTCGTGTCGTGTGTGTGGTTGGGCTGGCAGAGCATGCAGGTGTTGCAAGGCCCAATCTAAATCCAGTTAGATCCAGATAGACCTAGGCCTTGTATATAAAAAGGGCCTGGAAATGAGCGAGGCCGAGCAGGCTGCCCTGACGCAAGAAGGCCTGAAAGACCCAGCAGTAGTACAACAAAAGTATGTTACTGGACCACCCTGGGAAGACCCGACATGAGCCCTATCGCTCAGGTGTTATTGATTTTCATTTGATTTAATTGATGCCCCGATCTTGACCCATGTGCATTGCAACTTGCAAGCTTGGTTTTACCATCGTTTACATTGTATGATTAGCCATGTGGTGGGTGGATGGGTTGGGTCAATCGATTCTAAATATGTCCGTACATTGTAATGGGACAGTGTATAACTTGTTGCACGGTTATCTAGACTTGCCCCAACCAAAGTTAACGGGCTAGGTATCTTTGTTGAATAGCGATGGATGCTTGTTGGAGATCAATGACAATGGCTAGTTTCTTTGCAGATGGATTGACAACATGGCAGGGTGGGTGTGTGTGTGGGGGGGTGTTGACGAAGGCTGGTGAGCACCGTCACGAAGGGCAAGATCGCCAGAAGGGCGTCAACAAGGATGCCACGATTCGCAAGAGGAGTCGCCAAGCGTGTAGCGAGGAGGAGAATATAGAATGTGTTGCCTTGTTGGGATAGGAAGGGGTCTGCAGGCCCCGTTTAGGCTCTGGCTCCGCGCTACAGTATCGGAGGAACCACAAATCGTCCATCTCTCGCCTCCACGTTCATTTTGTGAAGAGGGAGAAAAAACAACTCATGTGTGCTGCTACAGTTACTGGTGGAGGAGGGCTAGAACCGCAAGAAGCTGTGTCAAACAAGCCCTTAGTTCCTCCACCTATCCTACTACCACCTTAGGCCTTTGCCAGAGTCGAGGAAGATGACCCCTCCATGCTTGAAATGGACGGATCAAAGGTTGATCGTGAATAATTGGAAAGCCACGGCAAAGCTTTTGCCGCCTTGATAATTGGAAAGCCAACGGTTAAGGAGCCATGGGTACAGATCTTTTCCATACAATGTCCGATCGATGGAGAGGACTAGCAGTAGCTGAATCAATCTCAAGATCTATCTATCAAGTCTCTAGGCGTCGGCTAAGAACTTTCGGGAACACAAGGATTTTATGTACTCCCTCCAATTCCTTTTGCGGTCATTACTTTTATTTTGACATGTTTAAAAGGTTAATCGTTTTTATATAAAATTAATTAATGTCATTCATTTAAAATATTAATCTATTGGTGTGTCTTTTATTCGTATAATACTAAACTTAGTAAATGATTTAACTATGCATGGGTGATGCTTACAAAATTTGAGTTTAACATAATAACATCTGAATGCGATGCACCTTGAATTTATTTATTTATTACAATGTGTGTGTGTGAGGGAGAGAGAGAGAGAGAGAGTGAGCATGCTGCTGCATGTGTGACCTCTGCCGCTCTGCGCAAGCAGTACCCTACATCTACATGGACTGTCTCCATGATTTTTCTGCTCCAGTTGCCTTTGGATCGTCTCCTACAGCGGCACGGCATGGAGCGACTAGCTAGCTGTACACTGTCTCCGTGGGCCGTGGGCCGTGGGCCGTGGCCCCACATGAAGCAACATTACTGAACCACACCCGGCCCTTTTTCACGCGCATTATATTTTCATTTCAGTGCAAGATAATATAATAAGTAGTATCATATATTATGTAGTATAATATTATAGTAGCATATATATATATATAGAATTAATTGTGGCTGCCGATTGCGTGGCTCCTACCCTATCACGTCAATCCCACGAACCTCTTATCCATTCCCGTTCAATCATGGTGGAGGAGTAAGTCAAAACAGAAAAAAAAAAAAAAAACTCACATTAGGTTTAGGGATAATCAGGCTCGAACTGATGACATCCACCACGTCAAGGTGACACTCTACCGGTGAGTTATATCCCTTCCCCGTCCCATTGAGAAAGAGAACTAACGAATCCTAAGGCAAAGGGGCAAGAAACGCAAGGCCAGGCCGCTCTTCCTCCGGGCTTTCTTTTCGCACTATTATGGACAGTCAAATAATGGGAAAAATTAGAGATAGGCGGGTAATAACCTTATTTATGACAAGTTTCAAATTGGTAAAGTATACCCCTAGGATAAAGAAGAAGGGGCTGAGAAAACTGGCAAGAAAAGTTCCAACCGATATTCTACTTAAATTCGAATGGGTTTTCAAAGCACAAAAACACGTACATATGTCTGTTTTCAAAGCACAAAGAGTTCTAGATGAGATTCGCTGGCGTTACTACGAGGAAACCGTTATGATACTGAATCTCATGCCTTATCAAGCATCGTATCCTATCTTAAAGTTGGTTTATTCGGCAGCAACAAATGCTACTCATTAGTAATGGAATCTATATCCATTTTAAAAAAAGCTTGTAGAATTAATTATTAAAATGGAAGGTCACAGCGTCGTCCTATATATCCACCCACTAGCGAAGCAATGCAGTGGAATGCAAGCAGCTAAGGCTGTCCGCACCGGCGTTCGGTAAAGGAGACTGAACGGTAAATAAAGCGAACAACGCGCCGCACCGTGCAACGCTAAAGCAATCGCTACAGTAACGTTTGCTACAGTAACACGCCAGAGGTAGAGTTCGCCTGTGCGCGCCTGTAAAAGAGAAGGAGGAGAGAGAAAGAGATAGAGGAGAGAGGATATGAAATGGTTGTTGATATAGAGTATGATATAGAGTAAATATGGGTGCGGGAGGAGTTAGTATAGAGGTGAGAATCCTAGATGACTAGAACAGAATATTCCTTTAGAGGTGTGTTTAGAGAGTGGTGCGGTGCGGATAGCCTAAGGTAGCAGCACCATGCGGGCGGCGGGCGGGCCGGCCAACAGCAGGCCAGCAACTATATATGGGCTTAGTCGTCTTTTGCAAATTAAAATACATTATCATCTGGATCTCTCTTTTTTCGATAATAATGCGCCCTTGTTTAATTAAGTTGTACCCTGTTTTCTGATACAGTCAGCTCCATATAATGCTTTGTTTGGGCCATGTGTGGTGTGTGATGCGACGTATAGATAGATTATCTTCATTTTTTTTCTACAATTTATTATTTATTTGGTTACTACTACTTGCCGTACGTGCGGCTCGATCGATCTTTCTGATTCAGTTTCAGCAATTAATGAGAAAAAGGGAGCAGCATTATTATTGAGGCTTACATAGGGTAACATTTCTCGCCCTCAAACTTACACGGTAGTCTGATTTTCAATCTTCAACTGCAAAACCGGTTAATGGACAACCTCCAATTGTCAAAACCGGACAAACTTAGCCCTCATGTTGGTTTCAAAGGTGATTTTTCTATTTTTATAAAAATAACAAAAATCCGATTTGCTATCTAAAAATTTATAAATAATTTATTTTAAATCAGAAAAATATGAAACTAGTATCGGTTTTATTCTAAAACTATTCTCTACTTGTTTATGATCTATATATATATATATATATATAGGTATTTGGAATTGGTTCATTTCTGTTCCTATTGCTTTATTGCTTGTAATCATGCTTGTTACTTATTTAAAACAAGTAAGATATGAAGAACTCTAAACAGAACTGGTTTCATACTTTTGTGATTTAAAACAAATTAATTACAAATTTTTAGAGATGAAATCAGTTTTTTATTATTAATTTTAGAGAATAGAAAATTCACTTTTGAAACCAGCCAGGGCACTAATTTGTTCAGTTTTGACAGTGGAAGATGTGTGTTACCCGATTTTTATAGTTTAAGGTTGAAAATTGAACTATGATGTGAGTTGGAGGTTTAAAAATGTACTTTATTACCCTAGCATATATAGCCTTCTACTCTTGTTTGTATAAAAGATATAGCGCATATATAGGCTTCTACTCTTGTTTATAAAAAATAAATAGCATATATAATTTTAAATCAAGATGCATGGAAGTTGAAATCTGAAGTGAACTGTCATACTTTGGTCCCCATGCATGGGTGTACTATATAGTTTTTTTATGTGTTTAAAATTAAATCCAAATCTTGGATAAGACGAATAAAGTAAAGAAAACTAATGGTTACTCGCTACTATTTTGTGCCCAATGGAGGATTGGAGCAACTGGCTGAATGACATAGATGGAACATATATATATCAAGATGATGGCATATTTATTGAAGCGGACGCCGTGCTCGTAGGCATATCGAAACGAGCAAGCAGGCCAAATATATATATATATATATGGGCAAAAATAAGGTTTGTGTTTGGGTCTCATTTCCATAGTGATTCTAGATAGAATATGGATTAATTCTAGATAGAAGAAAAAGGAGGGGGTGCATGTTTTGGGATCTCACTGCTGCTCATGATGATTAGTACTGTACGTACTACCTTTAATTTGAGTAGATAGTTTGGATTCTACTAGAATGTAGTATGCTTATTTTTGTACCTCCTCATTTCTCGTTTTTCTTAGGTGATCCGATCCAATGCAAACGGCACATAAGTAAAGGCGTAACTTTGGAGATATTTAAGAGAATCAATTATATATAGGGATGAATTAGCTAGCTAGTGTGGTGCTAGCTGCATGTAGTGGTGATCACAGTACGTACTAGTATTGTCAATGGCATGATAGATAATTCAGATTTGAGGGGATCGGAGGTTGCAGGGTTTATATAAGGCCCTGTTTAGTTCAAAAAAAATTTGCAAAATTTTTCAGATTCCCCGTCACATCGAATCTTTGACACATGCATGAAGCATTAAATATAGATAAAAAAATAAAACTAATTACACAGTTTAGACGAAATGGACGAGACGAATCTTTTAAGCCTAATTAGACCATGATTGGATACTAATTGCCAAATAACAACAAAATTTGCTACAGTGTCGTTTTGCAAAAAAAAATTTGCAACTAAACAAGCCCTAAGTATGTTGTTACATGCATGTACAGTGTCTGTCACACACACACGCACTGTCACACAGTGATCGAGGAAAGAGTCAGGGAGCTATTTAAGGGTGTTTGGTTTGAGGAGTTAAAGTTTAACAAACACTGTAGCATTTTCGTCTTATTTGACCAAAAGTTTTCAATCTTGGACTAATTAGGCTTAATAGATTCGTCTCGTAAATTACTCCTAATCTGTGTCGACATGCATGCAATTAGTCTACATTTAGTATTCCACGCATTTAAGGGAACATTGATGTGATGAGAGTTAAAATTTAACACATTGAAACCAAACATGCCCTTAGTGTGGCCGGATGGGCATGCACCATGCATGCAGCCAGCAACAGCAATGCAGTAGTACGTGGGTGGAAATGCATGCATGGAATACAAGATGTATACATCGAGATGCATGGAATTTTTCTCCGTCGGGTCGGGCCGGGCGACGGGCGTGGGTCTGGGCGCCGGCGGATGGAGCTGGATCTGTGGCTGCCTGGGAGCACTGCAGCAAGCATGGATGCATGTGCCACCAACCACGGTGGTGGTGGACGGTGCGTGCAGGTGGCAGGAGCAGCTATGGTCAGTGTCCTGCCGCTGCACTCCTGCTCCCTCCCTCCCCAGTGCAGTACAGTACTGTACAAGGCCAAAGCCAAAACCAACGCTAGCTGGCTGCTGCTGCCTCGGTCGATCGATCGGTCGGACGTCCAGTCCAGTCAGTCGTCCACCGGCCGGCCGCCGCCGCCGGCCTCCAGATTAGTTTATTACCGCGCACCATAGCTGCACGCAAACACGGACGGACATGCACGGCCTCCGATCCTAGCTACCGTCACATGCATGCATCCCGTCGTCCGTCCTGGGTTTGTGGTTGTGGCCGGCGCCCAAGTCGTGCGTGGCGAACGCAATGGCAAATACTCCTAGAGCAGCAAGCAGAGGCGGTGGGAATGAAGGGAAACACTGAAACAGTATATATGTGCAGTACCCCCAGGATGAGCATGAGCATGCATCAGGGCTTGTTTAGTTCCAAAATATTTTACGAAAAAACAGTAGATTCCTCGTCACATCGAATCTTTGGACATATGTATGGAGCATTAAATATAGATAAAAAATAAAACTAATTACACAGTTTAGACGAAATGGACGAGACGAATCTTTTAAGCCTAATTAAGCAATAATTAGACACTAATTACCAAATAACAACGAAAAGTACTAGAATAAACCAAATAACAACGAAAAGTACTACAGTAACATTTCGCAAATAAACAAACCCTCACATTATTCCCATTTCCGACCGACGTCGGTGCCTCCACTGTTACGCACTACAGTAGTGTGCTAGCTAGCTAGCTATAGCTGCGCGCCCGGTTGCGTCGCCGGCCGGCCGCCCGGTCCCCGTCGGCCCGTCCCTGGTCCCGCGCGCGTGCCAGCCTCTGCCCTCTGCTGCTACTGCTACTGCTACGAGATACTCCTAGATAGATAGCGCTACGCACTGTCGTCGTCGTCGTCTCTCTCGTAGGAAACACACAACACAACACAACACAACACACGGACGGACAAATTGACAAAACATGTAGACAGAGCAGCTGAGTCGACGACTGCACGTACGTAGTACTGAGAGATCGAGCTGCTACTGCTACGCCTGCCCTTTAATTTGTTGCTGCATGCACTGCATGTTCATTCGAGAGGTTCTTCTCATATACGTACTAGCTAGGACGGAGTATTTATTCATTCATCCGGCAATGGCATCCAATATCTATCTTCACATCTCGCACATCCCATGCAGATGCAGATGCAGTTGTAGTTCTTTTACCCGCCCGCCCGGCCGTAGCGAGTAGCTAGCTAGCCAGCCAAGGAAGAGCTAGCAGCAGGATTCCTTTCCTGTTTCACGTCGTCCGTCCGTCCGGGCCTCTCGATCAGTCTCACCGGCCGGACTGGAGCGAGGAGAGTGGGAAGGAGGGGACAGCAGGGACAGGGGAGGAGGACCCAGGTGGTGAGACTTGGAGACGGCGGTGGCGGTAGGGGAGGAGCCACCGCCACGCTAGTAGGGAGGAAACAACAGTAAAACTGGAATTTAAGTGCCCATTTGTTGGATCAACAGAAGTGGATAGTGGGAGAGGGAATTCGTGGAGCCAACAAATTTAGGTGACCTAGTAGCTAGAATATTGGAATGAATTTTTTTACTCCACTACTAATGAAAAAAAAAAATAGGACCGTATTTTGATAGCCTGCTGCAGCTGGTCTTACCACACCACATCTCCCATTTGCCTACCGTTGCTGCTCGATCAGTTGCTTTTGCAACTCTTCACCGTACCCACACTCATTGATTCACTCACTCACTCAATAGTTGCAGCAGCAGCAGCAACTACAGCCTATACAGCTACCTAGCTAGCACACACCATCTCTCCCCTGCTTCCCCTTTCCTGCTTTTCCCCCATCATCAGGAGCAGGAGCTCCAGTCAGTCAGCCACTTGCTCATCAAATCCTCCTCCTCTTCTTCCCCATCTTGCATCCTCTGCTGGAGTGGAGTGCTACCTACCTACCTCTCCATTCCATTCTTCCATTATTCTTATATTATTCCCCGGCCGTCCAGGTTAGGATTTATCAGGAAGCTCTCTCAGCGACTCTGTCAGTCTCTTCGTTATCTTCTCTCTATATAAATCTAGCCAGCCACTGCACATTCCCTCCTCACCTTGCAACTGAGGCAGAGTTAGCCGACACAGGACACAGCCATACATATATACACCACCAGCCGGCCGGCCGGCCGGCATCCGGATGGATTCGTCGTCGTCCTCCGGCGGCGGGGACGACAGGTGGAAGCTGTCCAAGAAGGGGCGTAGCAGATCCGGCAGGCCGCACGCCATGGACGCCTCCGCGGGCAGCGTGCTCAGCCGGAGCTACTCGGCCAGCGTCAGCAGCAGCAGGAGTAGGACGACAAGTACCAGTACTGCTGCAGCAGCCACAGGCACAGGCAGCAGCAGCTGCTCCTACTCCGCCGCCTCGTCTTCCCAGCAAGCAGCAGAGTCGTCGTCGTCGCGGCTGTCCAAGAAGTGCGTGGAGGCGGTGAAGGAGCACCGGGCGCGCTTCTACATCGTCCGGCGCTGCGTCTCCATGCTCGTCTGCTGGCGCGACTACTAGCAGTACTCCATCATCTGCCGAGCCCGAGCTGCTGCTGCTGCTGCTGCTGACGGGATTCATATGAGTTCGTTCCTCCGACCTATATATCCACCTCCAGCTCCATCCATCCATGGCCTTCTCTAGCTAGCTAGCTAGCCAGGCATCCATCCTTGAATTGAATCCTTGTAGGTAATTAATTTTGTTTTCCATTTATTTGCTGCGTGCTGTCAATTATTACTGTATATGAAAGTAGTAAAGAGGAACGAACGAGCGAACGAAAGGGATGCAATGGTGATTGATGAGCAGAGGGCAAGCAGATGACTACTCCTACTCCTACTCCTGCTACTGTGCTACAAAAGTTGAGCATGTGCATGCGCGTACTTGACATGCGTGCTTGTTCGGCTTGCAGTTGCATTGCAGGGGATCCAATGCAGCAATTGCACGGCGACTCTCTGTTTCTATCTCAACCACCGTACCGTACGTGCCTTTGTCACGCGCTTGACTTAAGCTTTCTTTCATTATCTCAGGAGGTGTTTAGTTTCTGGGTGTCGCAAATTTATCGTAATCTGTGTAATTAGTTATTTTTTTATCTACATTTAATACTCTATACATGTGTCAAACATTCGATGTGATAAGGTAAATTTTTTTTTTGGATGAACTAAACACTAGGGATGAAAACGGTACGGATATTTTCCGACCGTATTCGAGACCGAATCCGTTTAGAGGGGTTTTAATCCGTCCGTATCCGAGTCCGGATATTTAACATCCGATACCGTATTCGTATCCGAATATTTAAATCACATATTTATGATGTCGATATCCAATCATATCCTATCCGGCATTTTTTATACTATCCGTATTCGAATCCGAATCCGGACATAAATATGAAAACAAATACGATATCAGTGATATCCGTCCGTATCCGATCCGTTTTCATCCCTACTAAACACCCCACAGCTTGCATTGCAATATTGCGTTGCATTGCATTGGTCCCGCCGGCCGGCCGGCTGACTGCTTGCTAAAGTAAAAGACCTTCTCTCTCCCCTTTCCCTTGATTGAATTTGGACCCTCCTTTTTGTTTTGGTTTTAAACTGGAGCTGGAGCTTGAGGCTGGAGCTTTTTATCACTTGATTCTCCTTTCCTTTCCCTGCCTTCAGAGGCTGAGCCCGGCCTGTAGGAGTTGAACATGTGAGATGTTCGAACTTATCTGTTAGAATCAGCCAGCCATTCAGCAGTGTTTTTCTCTCACAACAAATCAGCATCAGCATCAGCCATTCAGCAGTGCTTTTACAGTCAGCCGAACAGGGTGGTTAATTATCACTAGTTAGTAGTATGATATTACTCCAGCTAGCTCCGGTAGTACTGTTACTGTACAAGTTAATTGATGACGAGTTAGTTCCCATCCGTCGTATTTTTTTATAAAAAAATTTGATATATAAATATTCTATCTATTCTTTTTTATACTACTTATCTATATACAAGCTTCTCAAAACTTTCTTCATCCATTCCTATTTCATCTCATCTGGGACTTACTGGGAGGTGTGTATACGTATATATTAATTAGTATCTGTAGTCCCCCTCCCCCGCATATGCATTATATATGTTTGACCGGCTGATGGAAGGGAACTAGGAAGCAATGCAATGCTGCTGACTGGGTAGTGGGTACTACTGGTTACTGCTGGGTACTAGCACCACCTACCCCACCAGTCAAATATATAAAGAGCAATACATACATGCATTATAGTAGTAGTACATCTAACGAATGGAATCAATCCGTCATGCATGCATGATGCATGCAACGGTGCATCGTCTTCATTACTGTATTCGTCATGTGCTGCAGTAGTAGTAGTACATGTACACACCAGCCACCCCTTGCATGCTATGCATACGCAGCAGGTCGTACTGGCCGGCCGGGGCTCTGGCTGACTGGCTCCATATATGCATGGATGATGAGAGAGAGATTCAGAGACCACCAGGCATCAGGAGAGATGTCGGTGTTTTGGACCAATCAGAGATGGAGATAGGTCGCCATGGTCGGATCATTATCATTATATATCATATCATTGGAGAGAGGGAGAGGGACGGAGAGCTAGCCAGGGAGCAGACGATCGAATCGAGCAGGGAAGAAGCCAATGCAATAACCACAACACAACACGCGTCGTACTAGCTAGCTAGTACCAGGTACTCCCTCCTCTCCGTTTCAAATTATAATTCGTTTGACTTTTTTACCCTAAGTTTGATCACTCGTCTTATTCAAAAAATTTATATAAATATAGTCAAATTTAAGTTATTCTTGAAAAACTTTTGTTAATAAAGCAAGCCACAACAAAAAAGTGATATTTTGTATAAATTTTTAAATAAGACAAGTGGTCAAACTTAGAGTCCAAAAAGTCAAACGAAGAACGGATTTAGTACTATACTCCCACCGTATCAGATTTATAAGTCGTTTAGGACAGCGACACGGTCTCCAAAACATAACTTTGACCTCTTATTTTTATAAAAAATATTTATGGAAAAAGTGATATATGTATATTTTTATGAAAGTATTTTTCAAGACAAATCTATTTATATAATTTTTACATTTGCAAACTCAACAACTTAAAAGTTATTGATGATTTATATTCCCAATGTTTGACCTGAACTTTGTCCAAAACGACTTATAAATCCGATATGGAGGGAGTACACCGGTAAGCGCGTGGTGGTCCTTACTTGCAATTGCAATGCAGCAAGCAGCTATACACAGTAGTCTCTCACTCGCTCCATCATGCATGCATATCGATCGTCTATAGCTAGCAATAGCCAACAGCGATACAACAGCATGCTTGCTGGTGCTGTACATCATGCAATGCAATGCAAGAAACAAATACATGCATGCATGTTGTGTTTGCAGCAGCAGCAGCATATTTGCATGGGGAATGAATGAATGGTCCCCTTCATCTTCATCCCCCCGGCCGGGCGCGGCGAGCGATCACATCGAGCATTGCGTTGTGTGCGATCAGATCCGACGATCCTCAAGAAAACAACAAGGCATATATGTATGAATCTATGATGATAGAGAGATGATTCATCAGCTCCGGAACTTAACTGAATTGATAATAAAGCATGCATATATGTATGAATCTATGATCGGATTCATACATGTGTGCGTATAGACCGATTGTCGTCGTCACCATGTCCCCGGCCGGCCGGCCGGCCACCCCTCCGATCCGTCGTACTCGTTCATGCATGCGCCATCATCCCATACGTACATCATGCATGCATGCATGCATGCGTCCGTGATCAATCAGCAGGCACAGGCACAGGCACACTCTGTTTGCTTGCAGCTGGCTGTGCTGGCGGACAGTGGCGGTGCCAGCCACAGCCAGCCAGTCAGCCATGCCCACTGATCGTCGATCCGATGAGTGATCGAGAGATGCACCAGTAGCAGCTAGCTAGCCATGCGCAGTCCAGTCACCTTTGCATGGATATATATATTAAAGACCTATAACCATGGATAGCTCCTCAGAACGCCAGCCCAGCCACGTCGCCCGAAATTGTATCGGCCGTCGGATCTCGCAATGAACGATCCAGAGCGCTTGAGTCAGATTTTACTGTAAGCACCTTCTCCGGCTTCTCCTTGCCTTCCTCGACCTCTCTTCTATGGATAGCTCCTCAGAACGCCAGCCCAGCCACGTCGCCCGAAATTGTATCGGCCGTCGGATCTCGCAATGAACGATCCAGAGCGCTTGAGTCGGATTTTACTGTAAGCATCTTCTCCGGCTTCTCCTTGCCTTCCTCGACCTCTCTTCTATTCCTCTCCAGTTCAGCTTATCGTCCGAATCCAGCCCCATATATATACACGTAACTTCTGATTCTCCTTCCGACTCTTCCCAGAATATATCTCGCGTCCTCCTCTCTCCCCTTCGCCCCGAGCCCCCGACCGCCGCCGCTCCCCTGTGTGCTCGCGGTGCCGTACCACATCGTCGCGCCGCACCGGCGCAAGTGGCGCTAGTCCGGCCCTGGCCCCGCCCTCCGCTCCAGCGCCGCACTGCCCCATGGCACCCGACCTGGGCGGCCGGCCCCCGGTGCCGCGCCGACGCCGACCTAGGGTTTCGCGTCTCCATCGACGGTTGTCCCGGATCAGCCGGCCTCGGCGCGGGTGATGCACCGGCGCAGAACCGGCCCTGGCACGGCCGCCGGCGCCGGCCCCGGCGGTGGCCGCCCCCGTCGACGAGCGCCTCCTTGTGCCATCGCCCGAGCGTCTCCCCACCTGCGTGGCCGACAGGCCCTCCCTCCGTCTTCCTGTTACAGGTTCTTCTCTCCCTCACCTGTTATGGATCTGGGTCCCACCCAAGGTAGACCAGCCTGCCTTCTTTTTCTGAGGAGTCCTACGGCACCGGATCTGACGTCGCGCGTTCCATGGAATTCGTTGATGTGGGCGGCGGGTTGTAGCCTTAATGCCCTGTCTGTTCTTCTTGAGGCCTCTCAGTTCCCTGCACGTTGTTCCTATATTTTTTTTTATGTCAATCCAAGTTCAGAATCCTTGTCAATGTTTCTTGCTCCATGATTTTGCTTTAGGAGTGGCCGGACTCATCCTGGTTGGGAGTGGGTGACAGCACCAACGGATCGATCCTGTGGTGCGTTGATTAGTTCCAGGTTTGCAGCATCTGCTTCGATGTATATTCCGGCTGTTGATTTCAGTTCTATTGATCTTCTCCCTATCTGTTGCAGCAGTCTGTGTCAGGATTTCCATCAGATGCTTCGTGTGCTCCTCAAGGTACCACCCCTCACATTCCTTACGATTTCCTCTCCATCTATATTTCTTATTGGTAGGATGACCCTTTCTAAAAAAATATTAAGATTGAGTACTAAAATGACCCTCGCTGGGAAACAGGGATCATGTAAAATATTAAGGTTGAGTACTAAAATGTCCTTCAGTTTACCAATACCATACCAAGTGTAAAATATTAAGATATTAAGATTGGGTACTAAAGTATTAAGATTGAGTACTAAAATACCCACTTTTTTGGTTCTACTCCTACCTCTTAAGATTTTGACCAACATTGGGAAAGAGGTTTCCCAACTGACTTTGGAGAGATTTAGTCATCTATATTTCTTTTTGGTATTTTAACTACATTTCGGTCCTTAATTTGTAGTTCCTATTCTTTTGTTGTTGTTTCCCCACAACATATTCCTCATGTTCCCAACTAATGCTACTTATTTCCTCCTAATTGTGTAGGTCGCTGGGTAGCACATGGGCTCATTTCTGCTTTTTAACCTTACAAACTTGGTCTGACTCTCTGACAGAAGCACCGTCCACGTCACCCAAAATTCCCTCCTCCGTTCGATCTGCCATTGGACGACCTAGATCTCTTGAACCGGATTCCTCTGGAAGCGGTGTGTCAATTTTCCCTTTTCGTCTTATTTATCTTTCGCTGAACTTTTTCCACCGCATTTCCTTGGAGTGGCTCAGTGTCATGTGTATATTGTAGAGTAGAGTTACTAAACCTACCTCCTTTTAAATAAAAGTGCTACGCTGGCTCTAATTCTTAATATGTCCCGCTCAACTTTGTCACCTTATGAAAGATGCTTCCACACCTGATGTTAACAAGCTTCATGCCTTTAATTTACTCCAATTTGCTAATGTGGTAACTTTCAGTTAGTTAACGGGCAGCTCTCTTCTTTACAGTTACTTTCAGCCAATTTTACCATCATATGCATACCTTTTTCCCATGCTTCGCTTCATTCTAGCTAAGTGGACAGTTTCATTGGCTGTAATTTTTCCCTATGCAGGGTATGCTGAACAGGAAAACATGTTTCAATGAGAGTTTCTGCTTATATCTTGAGGCCATGGCCACTGAATTTTTTGCGAATTGCTAAATGTAAATGCTCCTCAAAACCACCTAAATGCTAACTATTGATTATCTAATCCAACGATTGCTTGTGTCTTTAGAATTTTGTTACCACCAATTTTGGTGAGCTTTCTGCATGACGTAAACCACCTAAATGCTAACTAATGATTATCTAATCCAGCAATTGCTTGTGTTCTTTAGAATTTTGTTACCACCAATTTTGGTGAGCTTTCTGCATGAAGTAAGATGCTTTCTGGGTACTCTGTGATGCTGCTGATTGACTGGATTTAATGATTGAGAATTTTTTACTCTTGAATGAGATTTAGGGGCTTTAAGATTTCATTGGCAATTTAATGGGTGAATCAAGGCTGACTGCCAGTATGCCTTTTCCGTTTGCCGCTCACTTCCTGCCCTGGCTACGTTATTTCTCCTTACCTGTATATGAGATTAGTTGCTACTTACTATTTTACAGATTGCCATTTTCACCCTAGAGAAAATGTCTCCATGCATGTTTGCCCAATTTCAATTACGTATTATTCTACCCACAATAACAGTTTCAGTCATCCTACATTTCGTACATGCAAATATTTTTCCAAGATAGCACACAACATACCAAGATTAGAAAAAAAATAGTTTTACCTCATCATCAAAGTTCAGTTTAGCATTTCCCTAACACTGCGCAAGCACACATGGTTAGAAACTAAGTTTCCCAATATTTGTCTCGCTCTACACCAGATAGATGTCAGTTCACCACACCTCTACATTCCGTCTTGAATGAGAATGACCATGTTTATAGATATAGGTAGGTGTTGACCGCTTTCCTTAATCCATATGACTATGTTATATGCGTTTTTCATAGGTTCTGGAAAAGCACTTTCAGAGGTAGTTCCATCGTTCTCCTCTGATGCTACTCAAGGCATTGGCGCTCATTATTATGAGTTGTTGCATACCCAAATTTTGATTCATCTTATACTTCAAGACTAAAATGAAGCACCACACCTTCGTTGAATTTGATATAGCAATTTAGAGTTCCACTATTTAGGTTTCTGCGGTGCCTGGTAATTAAAATTATTTTTCAGCTATTCACAGGAGTTCAGGACGAAAAAAGAGTACCAATCCTGAATGCAAGAAAGAACTTACACTCTGCAGTTCCTATTAGACTGGTATGTGTTCACCCTCATACCATATATCCCTTTCTTTCCTAAATTTGTTGTTTGTGTTGTTTTGCCCATGTCCTTTCAAAACTGAAAAAATAACAGTCAATGTGGAAAAGATTTGAATTTAATTTATGCTGTTTAGAGTGCTTTAATTGACATTTAGCAGATAATGTATCTTCCAATTCATGTTGGTCCCCTATTTTCCTCTGACATCTTTCATTGCTACAAAACTAAAATAGGTCAAGAGATGCAGAAGGCTTAAATTTTCTTCATATTGGTCCCCTATTATGTTTGTAGCCATAACGGGTTCTCAAACTTCACAATAATATGGTTACTTCTTTCCTTCAATACCTGCATCTTGGTCAATGAATATCTATCAATTTTTCCCATTTTGTTGTCAGATTATCTTCACCAATGAACCAGTGTACCTTTTTTCTGCTATGACTGCATGGATATTGGGAATAAGTACTTCCTCTACTGGTTTTGTGTTTGATGCTCAGAGATTCAGCAAATCTTTATTTTATCACTTTGGGTTGGATTCCACTCTTTCTATCACTCGAATGACATTTCTCGCTTGATTTTTGGGTGTACGCTGGTTATGTGCATATGGAAGGGTTTCTTTCCAGTTTTGTGTAGTGTGGTGTATGATCTGGTATGCTGTACAAATCCTGTCTCATTCCTCTTGCTTTTTTTTTCTTTTACATTACCTGATCAATGTAGACTCTTTGATACTTTCTATGATAGATTGAGTCTGTTGCTATGTTTGCAGTCAAGACGGTGGTCAGGATATAAGAAAACTCGCTCCTATAGTGCATGAACAGAAAAAAAAAATTGTGACCATCGGAATTGTTTGCCTACGTGATACCTGTATATATATATAACATTGAGAATCTTACAATCCCTTCATTCAGTTAAGATGCAGTATCTTGTGTTAATGGCTCCTTCATTTGGTTGTGAGCATGATATGTTTTTTATATTCAGCTACCAATGGGTTGTTGCTTGTTGTGTGGAGCAACACAGTCTGCCTCTTTATAATTGCCTATGTTGCCAAGCTTGTGCTTTTCTACAAGATTATTACTGTCTTTGAGTAGGGATTCCTGATGGTGCAATTACTTCTTAAGATGTGCTTAAAAATGTGACCTGACTAGATTGTAAACTGACATCAACCTACCACATGAATAATTGCACTTTTAGTTTGATTGTTTCAACATTCTTCTGGAGGCAAATGTATTGTTATTAGTTTGTGCTGATTCTAGAGAGTGGACCTGAAATTAATGTTCTCATAGCATCCCTACAACATGTCCGTATCCATTGCTTATGATTTTACATTTTGAGTTGCCCTAAATACGTACTCATCCTAGGTTTTTGTATGCTTGCAGCGGTGCAGCCTGCACATTAGGACTGGCAATCTGCCAATGGATGGACATTTGCTTGCATCCTACAAGGTACCCAGACCAGGCAAGTAGTTTCGAAATTTATTTGACAACCAAGCAGCAACATTGTCTTTGCTGTATTTTAGTGCAGGCACAATGTCAGACATCCTCAGAACATGCATTGACACAGTTGCTACACCAGTTCATTGTGTGTTGATGTACTGTGTGATAACTCTTATCAAGTTCTATGCTTTCTACTATGTAATCTTTATCATTATCTAAGGTGACGTTGGCCAAGGGCGTTGTACTGCTCTTTACTTTTCCAAATGTCGAACAACATATGTAATATATATACCATAGGTATATATTTGCGTACTCTTTTTAACAGTTTTCCGATCCATAAATTAAACATATGTTTCCTATATATGTCACCTACCCTCTGCTCAACCACGCGCGCGAGGGCGCGCGCCATCTACTGGTACAAAACAAATTAAACTACCTCTGCACTGCCCGCTGCCGCTGCATGCTCTGGGATGCTCTGCTCTCCTCTTGTCTTACACTAGTGCTCAATAGTTATTGCCAGACCGTTGTTGCTTATCAGTAATTAAGGTAACTAATCACCTGTATTATGTACGCTGTTTTCTATATTATATTATATATACTTCCAGCTGCTAGTACTAGCAAATACTCCAGTCTTTTTTATTTATTTCGGCTGAATCTTTGAAAAATCATAGTAAATCACAAAAAAATCATAAAATGTAAAATCTAATTTTGTTGGATTCCACATGAGTAGATCTACACAGTAAATATATAATATGGCATGCTTTAGTACAATAAAACTGGAGTCCAAATTACAGAAAAAAAAATAGATCAAAACCTACAGGAAAAACTTTGTACTAAAGCATATCATATTATATGTTCACTGTGTAGATCTACTTATGTGGAGTCCAACAAAATTGGATTTTTCATTTTATGATTTTCCTGTGATTTACTATGATTTTTTAAAGATTCAGCCGAAATAAATAAAAAAAGGAAAAGGCAAAACCGCTAGTACTGTACCCAACCCGTGGTTACTGTAGAAACCGCATAGGGATAATTTGACCGGTTTTGGAAAGTTCAGGGGGTAGAATAGACCGTTTCATAGCTGAGGGGGTTAAGTAGTCCACCCCCGTAGTTGAGGGGATGAAGTAGACTTTTTCCTTAGATTAATTATTGCTGGGCTGGGCATTGGACCCTTGGTATAGTACGTATTATTAACAATACGTAGCACCGTATTGTCAGTAATACATACTAGTAGGAATATCTATCTGTTATTCTGTTCACTGAGGGGGTGTTTAGAGTCTGTATGCAAAACAGAGTAGGCCCTTGTTTACTTCCTCTCTAAATTTTAAATTTTTACACTCTTTCCATCACATCAATCTTTAGACGCATGCATTGAGCACTTAATGTAGGTAAAAGAAATAACTAATTACATAGTTTGGTTGTAAATCACGAGACAAATCTTTTGAGCCTAATTAGTCCATGATTAGACACTAATTGCCAAATACAAACAAAGTGTTACAGTAGCAAAATTCCAAATTTTTTTACATCTAAACACCCCTAGGTACTGTATGGTAGTAATACAAAAGGACGGAGCAGAAATTCATGCTTGGATCATTGCGGTGCTGACTCCTAGCTGCGCAGACAAAACATGAGAGAGAGATCCAGGCCTTGATTGGTTCTAAAAAATTTTGCAAAATTTTTCAGACATCGAATCTTTGGACACATGCATTAAGCATTAAATATAGATAAAAAATAAAACTAATTACACAGTTTAGATAAAATTCACGAGACGAATCTTTTAAGTATAGTTAGTCCATGATTGGATAATATTTGTCAAATGACAACGAAATTGTTACAATAGCATTTCCCAAAAATTTTCGGGAACTAAAAAGCCCCAGTACAGTTCGCACCCGGTACCCGGAGCAAAGCACCACATGCCAAATGCCATGGCCAATAGCCATGCAATGTAGTACTCCCGTGTGAGTCAGGGCCGATGTTGGTACGTACTCCGTACTCCCTTCATAAAAAAAATGTAACTATAGAATTTATGTCAATTAAAGTAAATTCGATTAATTTTGTAATAAATAAAATTAACATTTGTGTCTCCAATAAAGTTTACTATGATATATATTTCATAACTAATCTGATGATACCTATTTTGTAGGATAAATGTTAGTAATTTTAAAATAACTTTGGTCAGAGTTTAAATTATTTTGACTCATCGAGAAACAAGAATTATATTTTTTTAATGAACGGAGGGACTACTACTGCTACCGAGTAGATGAGTACTCTATGCACGAATTAACTAACTCATCATTCCCTTTCAATATGTGTCTTTCTCTTTCCGTTCCATCCCTTCCATTGGATTTGGATGCGCAACTACGTACACCCCCACTGCTGTCGTACTCCCTCCGTCCCAAAAATAATATTGTTTTTACCGATTCATAACAAAAACAACATTTTTTAATGGGAGGGATGGGAGTACCTATTACAATGAACCTGTCTAGTGTCGCTTCACATCTCATTTCTATCCTCCTTCGTCCGGCTTTGATTGACTTCCTAACCATAAAAAAACATTTACACCACTGGTAGGTAACCATGAATTGAATCATCACTACTGATGGTTAGAGATCTGAGAATCGGTGGTAGATAAACATTATTGCCATGCATCGTTATTAGCCACGGGCAGAGATGGTACGAACAATTCGTGGCTATAACCTATAACTAACCCACTATATAAATGAAGTCCAACATATCTTCATGTGGGAGGGTGAGTAGTAGTGTCGGTGTTTGGAAACCGCCGACTAGTAAAATTTGTGGATTGCGCGTTTGAGCTCGGATGGTGTGCAAAGAGGACACAAAGGTGTATACTGGTTCGGTCCGAATGTCCCTACGTCCAGTGGCGAGCTGTTCGTGTTACTTGCACTTGGGTTTGTAGTATGGGTTATAAACGATCGAGAGAGGGACGAATTCCCAAGTCTCTGGTGGAGGTGAAGTGGAGTTGAAGTGCTTCTCCATAGTCCGAAGAAGATCCCCTCAATGGGGCACCCAGCCTTCCCTTTTATAGGTCAAGGGAAGGACCCGGGGTACACGAGAGAGAGAGAGAGAGAAAGAGAAAAAGAAGAAGAAGGGAGCCCCGGGGCTGCGCTGCCCTTCTCCTCCGCGGGCGGGTCCTGCAGACGACAATGAAGGTGTGCGCATGTTGCGGCTTTGTCTGTCTCCGGCGCTACAGGCAGGCGTCGCCGTCTTGGTCATAATCCCCCTGTCTGTCACTGGTGCTACAGGCAGGCGCCGCCGCTCGGTCATGGCGTCCCGTCCCTTCCTGGCCTGCGATATGGTCAACAGATCCCTTTGTCTGGAGTCGCACGTTGATTGAGCAGCATAGTGCTGATCCACCCGGCACTGTTGGAGACGTGAGTGTCCAGGCGTAGCCTGTGGCGGCCGCCGGTAACATCGAGATGCGCCCGCCCCCTCCCTAGCGTTAGGGGCATGGTCCCGGGCCCACATCCCGCGTTCGTAGCAGTTGGGGATGGCGGGGGCCCTCGCAGGAGCCAGTGGCCCCATACGAGGCCGACTCCACAGCCCCCGGGTCGGGCAAGGCAGAATCTTCTCTAGGGGGTCGGGCGGGACGGATCCTGCGTCCCCAGGGTCGGACGAGGCGGAGCCTCTTGCCGGGGGGTCGGACGTGGCTGGGCCCGCACCCAAGGGGTCGGGCGAGCCGGAGCCCGTGCCTAGAGTGTCCGGCGGGACGGAACCCGCGTCCTTGGGGTCGGGCAGAGCGAGACTTCCCTTATGATCGGACGGGACGGGGGTCCCGCACCAAAGGGTCGGCTAGGTTCGGGATCACGTCCCTAATTTATCGAAAGGATAGTTTTTAGCGTCGTCTTCGGGCATGGGGATCATTGATACCCGACAAGTAGCCAACACGCAGCAAACATCCATAGGGTCAGAAGGAGATTTCAAATCGAATTTCCTCACGGGGTGGTGTGAGGGGTGCATTGATATTGTCATGGTGATGGGAGGAGGAGAGGACACGTATGGATGGTCTACGAAATATCTCCATGGAGAGTGGAGGAGGAAAGTGCACAACTTCACCATTTCCTTGTCCCCACTTCGTGGTCCCTCGGGGCGAGTTGGGCGATGACCGTCTTTCATTTGCCCTGAGCCTTCCTCCCCTCTATCTCACCATCGTCGAAGCTTGCTGATGGAGGTCAGTAGCAAGGTGGGCTATGGCGGGGCACCATCCCCCCCTTCCATCCGATTTTTCTCTTCTTCCCAAGTTGTCTCTTTCTCCCCAAGCTGACCTCCTTCTCGACTTCACTAACTTCATTTGGTGGCAGGGGTCGGTGGCTCCTGAACTGTGCCAATGACACTCATCAGATCCGTCCCATTAGCCACGTGGGGACGTCGTGGGTCGAGCGTGTCAGTTGCGCCAGTTGGAGGCTGAGCTATGCTGGCACCTACCCATGTCTGATGGCCAGACAAAAATTTCACACCTTGACATTATGAACAATAACCTAAAGCAACCACTAGATCTTCATCTAAATTACCACCTAAGACGTTACGAAATAAAATCCAAAGCAACCACTAAAATTTGGCTCAAAATCACCCACCTCAACCATTATTTAAAATAACCTAAAGTATCCCCTACATTTGCCTCTAATTAAGTTGCATACCTTTACCGTTATAAAAGAAGACCCAAAAGTACTCCTATACTCCCTCCGTCCATTTACCGGGCTCGTCTAACCAAAATTTTTTTCTCCAAAAGTCAGAATCGTCTAAGCCTGGGGACCAGCTCGTGCTCCTCGTACGAGACGTGGCAATAGAAGCGCCGGCTTCCGTCGCTTCAAGTGCCCCCGCTCCGTTCCCTCCCGTTAGCGATCGTCAATAAGTACGCGGGAGGACACCACGCTGCCGCGCTGCCAAGTCGCAGCCTCACCACGCCGCCGCGCTGCCGCGTCGCCGAGTCGCAGCCTCACCACGCCGCCGCACTGACGCGCCGCCGAGTCGCCGCCTCACCACGCCGCCGTGCGCGCCGCCGAGCTGCACGCCATGGATGGCCATGACGACGACGACAAGGTCCAGCACGTGCGTGGTGTCAACTGGGCACCAAATTCTACCGACGAAGAAGATGAAGACCCCATGACCGAGAGCGAGGAGCAGTACGTGCGTGGTGTCAACTGGGCACCAAATTCTACCGACGAAGATGAAGATCCCATGGACGAGAGTGAGGTGCAGTTCGTGATGGATACTTATGCAGGTGAGACTGAGGTGCCGGACTCCCAGATGGACATCGCCGAAGTCGACGAACCTGACGCCGTGCATGCCCTACAATCGTTTGCTTCCAAGTTTCAGTCAGACAAAGTCAAACATGAAGGCTGCAGTTTGATGCTCCCTGTGTTGTTTCCTCGGTTGTATGCAGTATTTTTCTTCAACATTACTCACTTTTTCAATTATTGATAAAAAAACCTAAGTCAAGATATACATGTAAATGTGTGTTACTATGTTGATCACGTATACATTTATGCAAGAGGCGACTAGATATCGATATCCATGTCAAACACATATAGGTACAATGCAGAGTAATTGAAAACTAATAAAGTCTATCACAACTAGACAAAGATTACAGAGTATTTACATATGCGTATTGTTTTAGATAATGGAAACATGCAGATTTTTTAGATAAAGGAATATAACATTCTAGCCTCCAACGTTGAAAAATGAGTACAGCAGTTTACAGAAGACATATAGTACTTAGACCACATTACACTGTATGGTGATATAAATTTAAGACAGAGAAAAAAAAGAACAAGATTTAAGTCCCTATGCTATTCTAGCTTCACCTAAACTTTCTCGAACGACTGTATTCGTCTAGTGAATACAGCACACCATGCATCTTGGACAAATTTTACCCTCGACAGAGAAAAACTCCAGCAAGCACCTCACCTTTCTCATCCGAGCCAGGGGTGGATCCATAGTGTTACTATTGTTGTCACTTAACAGCAATAACTTTTGCAAACTTAATAGAAAATTATTGTGCACATAATAAACAATGACACATATATCCATCAAAACTATCCATCAAAACTATGCTAGTGACATCACCGCTTCTTAGTTCTAGATCCGCCCCTGATCATCTTCATCCTATTGTCAAAACCTAGAACCTCTCTTGGACCTCCTAACTCCTAAGACCACCTAGGGGTTCACGAGATGAGAAAACAAACTAGGCTTAATGCTACCGGTAGTAGCCTCGAGCAGCAGAGAAGTCAACGCCTCTCCATCATTTTGTGAGGGTCCTAAAAGTATCCATCATTTTCTAACGCATATCTTCATCTCTAGTCAAAATTAACCTCACCAACACATTAACACAGCCTATTTGTTTGAGCTGCAGCTTTTGAGCTTTGGCTTTTAGCTTTCGATCGTTGTTTTTTATTGAATTTTGTAATAAATTTTGAGCTTCTTGGCATACCAAATACCAGAAAAGCTCATCAAAACATGATTTTTAGCTTTTAGTTCATTTTCTCAGAAGCCACTTTCTCACTTTTCAAAAGCCAACATAAAAGCTGGCCGTTTGTTTCAGCTTCTGGTTTTTGCCGGTAGAAGCTAGATAAAAGCTTTGTTTGACTGCAACTTTTAGCTTTTTTGTTCAAAAGCTAGCTTTCTGTGGCTCATGTCTTTTGGCTTTGAGGTTTTTTCCCCTATTGGTTTTTGTAACAAGTTTTTAACTTCTTAGCACACAAAAAACCACAAAAGATTGTCAGAACATATTGCTCAACTTTTGATTCATTCTCTCATAAGCTAAATTTTTAGCTTTTCAAAAATCAACTCAAAAGTTCAAACTAGGCTGTTTGGCTGATAGTTTCTGCGACTGATAAGCCGGCTAATGCTGATTTGTTATGAGAGAAAAAAAAGTCATGCTGATAAGTTCAAGCGAACTGACCTTCCACCGTAAGCCAGATAAAAGCCACTGGGACGGGTGGGGTGGGACGCGATGACCTATTTCTGTTGCTCATATTTTTTTTATTTAATCAACGGTGTCATATATGGTGATCAGATGATATACACACAGTCAGCTACCCTAGCTAGCTAGCTTGCTTGCTTTGAATAAGAATCCTTCAGCAAAAGAAAACTAATACAAAAACGGCAGGTTGATCTACTGGAGGGATGTATAGAAGGTTTTTTTTTTGACAAGTGGATGTATAGAAGTTGAACTGGTATAGTTGGGCACCTTATCAAGATGGATATGATATAAAATCCAACGGAGTGAATTGATATAAAATCCAACGGAGTGAATTGAAGTACGCGTGCTAGGATGCGTACTTACGTACAGACATGTACATCTCTACTAGCTACTCAGAGTAGACAGCGCGAGCGAGCTGTGTAGTACAACCTCACAAAGTCAGCTAACTACCACTTGTACTGCGTAGAAGCTATGCGCATGTCGTCTATGTAGTACAGGTACAGCTGATCTAATACAATGGAACCTTCATCTTATTATTAAGGGATTCAACAGACTTAGTTCAGCAATGATCAAATTAGCATCTGTGTATTGTTCGTCATTCAGCATCTAATAAATCCACTTGATTGGCGAGATGAATATATATATATATATATATATATATATATATATATATATATATATATACACACACACACACACACACACACACACACACACACACACACACACACACACACACTACGGAGTAGTATAGCTATATACATATACATATACATATACATATACATATACATATACACGTCTCCTTATTAACCAAAGTCGTCCATAAGCTACTAGCTGAAACTGAAAGTCTGTCTGAAATCTCTCCGATCCCCTCATCGCATGCGACCAAGACCTTAGATGATGATGGTGAGGATGAGCACTAGCAGGAGGGCGTCCACGCTCCTTTGCACCCTGCTCCTCCTCTCCCTGCTGTGCTTCCAGCTGGCAAGCGCCCGTGGCGGCATCGACGACGGAGACGCCAGCACTCCGCCGGCCGACGCCGACCCATCGTCGGTTCATCGTCACCTGCGTTCCAAGGGCCTGATCGCCGTCAAGGTGTGGTGCCTCGTCATCCTGCTCGTCTTCACCTTCCTCGGCGGCGTGTCACCCTACTTCTACCGCTGGAACGAGGCGTTCCTCCTCCTGGGCACGCAGTTCGCCGCCGGCGTCTTCCTCGGGACGGCGCTCATGCACTTCCTCGCCGACTCCACTAGCACCTTCCACGGGCTCACCAAGAACCAGTACCCGTTCTCCTACATGCTGGCCTGTGTCGGCTTCCTGCTCACCATGCTCGCCGACTGTGTCGTCGCCGCGGTCACCAAGAGAAGCGGCGGCGGCGGCGGCGCCCAGAGAGTGGTCAACGAGGCCGCCGGGGAAGAAGGTGACGCCCATCGTCATCAGACTCAGACCAAGGAGGAGGACGCGGCGCACGCGCACCACCCTACGTTGGTCACGGTCAGGACGGCGTCGTTCGAGGACGCCGTCCTGCTCATCTTCGCGCTCTGCTTCCACTCCATCTTCGAAGGCATCGCCATCGGCGTCTCGGCAACCAAGAGCGACGCGTGGCGCAACCTGTGGACGATCGGGCTGCACAAGGTGTTCGCGGCGGTGGCCATGGGCATCGCGCTGCTGCGCATGATCCCCAAGCGACCGTTCCTGATGACGGTGGCCTACTCGCTGGCGTTCGCGGTGTCGAGCCCCGTCGGCGTGGGCATCGGCATCGGCATCGACGCCACGGCCGAGGGCAGGGCGGCGGACTGGACGTTCGCCATCTCCATGGGCTTCGCCACGGGGGTGTTCCTCTACGTGGCCATCAACCACCTCATCGCCAAGGGGTACCGACCCCAGAAGCCCACCCGCGTGGACAGCCCCTCCTTCAAGTTCCTCGCCGTGCTCCTCGGCGTCGCCGTCATGGGCGTCGTCATGATCTGGGGCTAGACATTCGTCATCACGTACGGATCCAATCCATCGATCATATAATCGACCCAGTTTCATTTCGTCTTTGCATTATATTGCAAACAATGTGTAACGTATTTTGGTGTTGGCTCGGTTTTATGTCATCTCTTTCCAATGTTGGCTCGGTTTTATGTCATCTCTTTCCAATAATCATCATTGTCTGTTGTTATATGTATTTATGATGAGTATGCATGATTAATTCTCAACATAAGTACCTCGTGCGAAAACACTATCTATATAGCATTTGACAGAAACGTGCTCATTCCAGTAAGTCGTTCTAACTTTTCTGAATACATAGTTTTTACTATATCTATCTTGATATATAATATATAATGTAGTTGCGTAACTTAAAGCTATATGCCTAGAAAAGCCTCAACGACTTACAATTTAGAATGAATAGAGTAGTAAATAAAACCTTTCAGTTGTGTGCGAATGGAAATTAAATGGAATCAATGCAATGTATATGATGTGTAAGCAACTGCAAAAGTTGTTACGTAAGCACACTTGGTTACTGAAAGCATCTAGGCCCCGGTGTTGGTTTCGGCAATTGATGACAACGCATTATTACCATGACTAACGTGTGTTTTGCAGAAACTTTGGTAAGTTAGGTCATGGAGATGATAACTGCTTTGGGCACTATGGTATTCATGTCCCTTAATGGAAATCGTTTCGGTTTTCAAAGGATCAACGACAAGATTAAGGACGGTTAGTTCCGGATGTCAAGGTGTTGGGTTACATCCGGAATAGTCGTTAGGATCTTTGTTTCTTCCTTTGACCGTACTATAAAGGGGGCATGAGCGAGTAGCTTGACCTAGGTGAGTCTTTTGTTTAGGTGTGGTGCACACTTGTCAAACTTAGCACTAGGTAGCTCAGGTAAAGCTCAAAGTTCAGTTGGAAGCAACTTGGTTCAAGTTGCGTCGCGTTTCTAAGTCGTTTGAGCAGTTTTACCCCTGACCGGACGCGGTTTCTGTCACGACCGGACGCGTCCGGTCAGTACTAACAGTCACTGCGTCGTTAACTGGTTGACCGGACGCGGTCCCTGCGAGGACCGGACGCGGTGATCAGTCTGACACGAGTTTCAGAGGGTAAAAGTATAATCGGACGCGACTGTGAAGTGATCAGACGCGTCTGGTCACGTTCCAGTAAGGTTCTTCGCTGACCTGACGCGTCCGGTCATCCATGATCGGACGCGGTCGAGCGTCAGGTCAAAGTACAGTAAGGCTCTTGCATGATCGGACGCGTCCGGTCATCCCTGACCGGCGCGTCCGGTCACTCAGCGCTGACTTTCGGCTTTCGACCGTTACACTCGACCGGCGCGTCCGGTCACGACGACCGGCGCGTCCGGTCAGTGCGAGTTTTGCTGATTTGGCAGGTAACGGTTGGATTTGTCTGAGGGGTGTATAAATACATCCCCTCCACCTCTTTTAGAGGTCTCTTGCTCATTTGTTCAGCTGAGAAACACCTTTCAAGTGCAAGGGAGTGCAAGAGCCCTAGTGAGGATAGTGATTTGAGAATCAAAGTTTGTGATTCCTCATTAGTGACTAGGGAGTAGCAAGTGTGCATCCATCTTCTCATTAGGCTTGTTGTGGTCAAGTGAGAGTTCTAGCTTGTTACTCTTGGTGATCGCCATCACCTAGACGGTTTGGTGGTGATTGGAAGTTTGGTGATCATCCGACAAGCTTGTGGATGACCCAACTCATCGTGTGAGCGGTTTTGGGCGATTCACCGCGACGGAGTGTCGAAGAATCGGCCCGTAGAGAGCACTTGATCCTTGCGCGGATCAAGGGGGAGCTACACCCTTGCGCGGGTGCTCCAACGAGGACTAGTGGGGAGTGGCGATTCTCCGATACCTCGGGAAAACATCACCGTGTTCCTAACCCTTACTTTCAAGCATTTACTTTCGTGTATCACTTTCTTTGCTTGATTTACTTTCCTAGAATTGCCATGCTAGACTAGGTTTAGAACTTAGGGTGCAAAACTTTTTACCGGTAGAATCATAAGGAACACTAGTAGGCACTAGGGGTGAACTTTGGCTTGTAAGATTTAATTCTTGCAATTATTTTTTTTAGAAAAGCCCAATTCACCCCCCCTCTTGGGCATCTTGATCCTTTCAATTGGTATCGGAGCCGAGTTGCTCTTAATTTAGGCCTCACCGCCTAGAGCAAGATGTCTAATGGGGAAGGACCACCTCCCACCTTTGAGGGAGACGATTTTCCATATTAGAAAATTCGTATGGAGGCATACCTCGAAGCCATAGATGTTGGGTGCCTTAGAGCCGCAACCGAAGGGCTTCCCGCTATCAAGGATCCCGCCAACCCAAGTGGTGACGAGGAGAAGTACGACCGGTGGAATGCAAAGGCAAAAAATGCACTCTACCGGGGCTTAGGCAAGGATATCTTCAATCGTGTGCGTAATGCCAAAAACGCTCATGAATTGTGGGAAAAGCTTTGTGCTCTCCATGAGGGAACTAAGAGCGAGCGTGAGGAATGCTATCACATAGCCTTGAAGAAAATTAATTCTTTTGAGATGCTTCCCAAAGAAAGTGCTAATGAAATGTACACTCGTTTGAATATTCTTGTAGAGGATCTCAATGCTCTTGGGCTCACACAAATGAGTCAATCGGATGTTGCAAGGAGGATCTTGAGCGTTCTTCCCGTCGAGAAGTATGGTCACATTGTCACCGTGCTTCACCAAAGTGATCTCTCCACCGCAACACCTACACAAGTATTGGGAAAGATCAATGCACATGAGATGTACATGCACATCACTCCGGAAGAGAGCTCATCATCTTCCAAGAAGAAGGACTTGGCCTTCAAAGCTAGCTATGACAAGAAAAAGAAGAAGGGCCAAGCCATGATGGTGCAAGAAAGCTCAAGTGAAAGTGATATTGATGATGCATCACTTGCACTCATGGTGAGAAAGACCACCAAGATGTTAAAGAAGCTAAACAAGAGTGGCATCAAGTTCGATGGCAAGAAGAAGAAGTTCTTCACAAGTAGCAAAAGGAAGCCTATATCCGAGATGGATTGCTACAATTGTGGTGAACTTGGCCACCTAGCTCATCAATGCCCTAAGCCTCCAAAAGACAAGTACAAGAACAAGAACAAGGGCAAGAGAAATGACTCAAGTGATGAAGAAGATGACAAGAAGAAGAACAAGCCATATAAAAAGAAGGATGGCAAGAGAAAAGAGTTCTACAAGAAGAAGAAGGGAGGAAAAGCCTACATTGTTGGTGATTGGCTCACCGACATTGAGTCATCATGTGAGTCCTCCGGCGATGAGAGCGATGATGAGAAAGAGAAGGTTGCCGCATTTGTAATTGGGCCATCATCATCTTCACCAACATCTTCATCACCACCTTCACCGCCATCTTCACCATCATCTTCCACTACTCACCTATGCCTTATGGCCAAGGGTGAACGAAAGGTACAAAACAATAATAGTGATGATGATGATAGTGATAGTGATGATGAATATGATGCACCTTCTTATGATGAACTTGTAAAATTGTTGAACAAATACTCTAAAGTCATAAGAAGAACTAGAAATGAAAATGATGAGCTCCAAAATGAAAATGACTCACTCTCATCTAAGCTTGAAAATGCACAAAAGACTAGTGAAGAGCTCAAAGATCAAAATGAAATTATGTCTTCTACTCTCAAGGAGCTTAAAATTTCTAACAAAGAGCTTAGAGGTGAACATGATAAACTTGAGAAGAAGCATGATGAGCTCAACACTAGGCACAACTTGCTAAAAGACAAATACACTACATTGAAAATCGATTATGATAGTCTTATTGTTGCCAATGAGCTTTCTCTTGAAACACATGATGTTACTAACCAAGTTGTTAAGATTGATATAGCTACATCATGTGATGACTTGATTATTGAGAGCATTGAGCAAGGCTCTAGTGGCAAAGACAAGAATGTGGTTGAGTCCGACAACTATGATGACTATGTCAAGCTCAAGAGTGAAAATGAGATGCTTAGAAATGAGAACAAGAAATTGATGGCTCTTGAAAAGCAAACATCAAATGAGTTACTTATTGAAGAGAACAAAAAGCTCAAGCAAGAAAAAGAGCATCTCAAGACCGGCCTAAGCAAGTTCACAAGAGGCCAACATTTGCAAAGTGAGCTACTCATGAACACCGTCATGAAGATGGATAGAAGTGGCATTGGTTACTTGGCAAATCAAGAGAAGAAGGCTAAAGCTCAACAACAACAAAGCAAGTCAAAACCCAAGCCAAAGAGATGTGTTGAGTGTGGACAAGAAGGTCATTTTGCTCATGAGTGCAAAACTCCACCACCACAACCCTTGCCCAAGCATGCTAGACCTTTTGCTTTCAATGCTCATTACATGCTTAGAAAAGATTCAAGTGGAAAGATGAAAGTCATGTTCTTGGGTCCCCCTAACAAGAATAGACCTAAGAAAATATGGGTTGCCAAGTCACTAGTTGAGAAAGTCAAGGGTCCCTCTCAAGTTTGGGTCCCTAAACAAAAAGCTTGATCTCTTGTGTGTAGGTGAACTACAAGACCGGTGGATCTCATTGGGTTATTGATAGTGGTTGCACTCAACATATGCCCGGTGACCCTCATATGTTCATCTCACTTGAAGAGAATGGGGTATGTCAAGAGAAGATCACATTTGGGGATAATTCAAATAGCAAAGTCAAGGGTATAGGCAAGATTGCAATATCAAATGATCACTCTCTTTCAAATGTGCTCTATGTTGCTTCTTTGAGTTTCAACTTACTATCCGTTGGGCAACTTTGTGACCTTGGCTATCAATGCTTATTCACTCCTAATGAAGTGGTAGTTACAAAGATAGATGACAAGCAAATGATTTTCAAAGGCTTTAGATACAACAATCTCTATCTTGTTGATTTCACCTCCGAAGATGCAAACTTGATGACATGTTTGTTCACCAAAACTACACTTGGATGGCTTTGGCATAGGAGGCTTGCTCATGTTGGAATGAACACTCTCAACAAGCTATTGAAGAAAGAATTGGTGAGAGGTTTGAAGGATGTAAAGTTTGAGAAGGACAAACCTTGTAGTGCATGTCAAGCCGGCAAACAAGTTGCAAATACTCATCCAACCAAAGCTTACATGTCAACATCAAGAGTGTTAGAACTTCTTCACATGGATTTGTTTGGTCCTACAACTTACAAGAGCTTGGGTGGAAATCTCTATTGCCTAGTGATTGTGGATGACTACTCAAGATATACTTGGACTTTCTTCCTTCATGACAAATCCGAAGTGGCAAATTGTTTCAAGAAGTTTGCAAAGAGAGCTCAAAATGAATTTGAAGTCAAGATAAAGAAGATTAGAAGTGACAATGGCAAAGAGTTTGATAACACAAACATTGAAGCTTATTGTGATGAAATTGGAATCAAGCATGAAGTTTCATCAACCTACACTCCTCAACAAAATGGTGTAGTTGAGAGAAAGAACCGGACCTTGATCACCCTTGCAAGAACAATGCTAGATGAGTACAATACACCAGAGAAATTGTGGGCCGAGGCAATCAACACCGCATGCTATGCTTCAAATCGTCTCTTCCTACAAAAGTTTCTTGGCAAGACCCCCTATGAGTTGCTAAATGGGAAGAAGCCGGACGTCTCATTCTTCCGGGTGTTTGGTTGCAAATGCTACATCTACAAGAAGCGTCAACACCTAGGGAAGTTTCAAAGACGTTGTGATATTGGTTTTCTTGTTGGTTACTCATCAAAGTCCAAAGCATATAGAGTATTTAACCATGCCACCGGTTTGGTTGAAGAAACATATGATGTGGAATTTGATGAATCTAACGGCTCCCAAGGAGCAATTGAGAATTGTGATGATGTAGGTGATGAACCATTGAGGGAGGCAATGAAGAACATGCCGGTGGGAGACATCAAGCCTAAAGATGATGAAGACGATGTACAAATTGTCAATCCACCATCTTCATCACATATGCCTCAAGATGATGATAAGAATGAGAGAGTTGAAAATGAAGATACTCATGTCTCTCATGAACAAGCCGAGGCACAAGCTCAAGATGTTGATGCTCCCCAACCCTCTCCTCAAGTGGTTGAAAGAAGAAATTCACCCCTACTTCAATCACATCCACAAGATCTCATCATAGGGAGTCCTACAAAGGGTGTAATGACTCGATCTCAAAAGCTTGCTTCTTTTGTTGAACATTACTCTTTTGTTTCTTGTCTTGAACCTAAGAATGTAGAAGAAGCTCTTCAAGATCCGGATTGGGTGAATGCTATGCACGAAGAATTGAACAACTTCGCCCGCAATCAAGTTTGGACACTTGAAGAGCATCCAAAAGGTGCAAGAGTCATTGGAACCAAGTGGGTGTTCCGCAACAAGCAAGATGATCAAGGCGTAGTAGTGAGGAACAAGGCAAGACTAGTTGCAAAGGGGTTCTCTCAAGTTGAAGGTCTTGATTTTGGAGAGACCTTTGCACCCGTTGCAAGACTTGAAGCCATTCGTATCCTTCTTGCATATGCATCGCATCATGAAATGAAACTATATCAAATGGATGTGAAAAGTGCATTTTTAAATGGCTTCATAAACGAACTAGTCTATGTTGAACAACCTCCCGGGTTTGAAGACCCTAGATATCCTAATCATGTTTATAGGTTGTCCAAGGCGCTATATGGGCTCAAGCAAGCCCCTAGAGCGTGGTATGAGCGCCTCCGGGACTTCCTCATTGAGAAGGGCTTCACTATTGGGAAGGTTGACACCACACTATTCACCAAGAAGCTTAATGGGGAGATCTTCATTTGTCAAGTCTATGTTGATGATATCATCTTCGGATCAACAAATGAAGATTATTGCAAAGAATTTGGTGAATTGATGTCAAAGGAGTTTGAGATGTCAATGATTGGTGAGCTAACATTCTTCCTTGGTTTTTAAGTCAAGCAAATGAGAGAAGGGATTTTCATCTCTCAAGAAAAGTATACCAAGGATCTTCTCAAAAGATTCAAGATGGAAGAGTGTAAGCCAATCAAGACCCCAATGCCATCTAATGGACATCTCGACCTAGATGAGGGAGGTAAACCAATTGATCAAACTCTCTACTGTTCTATGATTGGTAGCTTGTTGTACCTTACCGCATCTAGGCCCGATATCATGTTTAGTGTGTGCATGTGTGCTCGCTTTCAAGCGTGCCCTAAAGAACCTCACCTAAGTGCCGTAAAAAGAATTTTAAGATATCTCAAGTACACCCCAAGCATCGGTCTTTGGTACCCCAAAGGAGCTAGATTCCAACTAGTTGGCTATTCCGATTCGGATTATGCCGGTTGCAAAATTGATAGAAAAAGCACATCCGGAGGGTGCCATTTGCTTGGGAGGTCTTTAGTATCTTGGTCATCTAAGAAGCAAAATAGTGTGGCTTTGTCCACCGCCGAGGCGGAATACATTGCCGCGGGGGCTTGTTGTGCACAAATCTTATACATGAAACAAACCCTCCTAGACTATGGAGTTGTTCTTGAAAAGGTGCCGCTTTTATGTGACAATGAAAGTGCCGTTAAAATTGCTAATAATCCGGTACAACACTCACGCACCAAGCACATTGATATCCGCCACCACTTTCTAAGAGATCATGTTGCTAAAAATGATATATCACTAGAAGGTGTAAGAAGTGAAAATCAATTAGCGGATATCTTCACTAAACCTTTAGATGAGGCTACCTTTTGTAGGTTGAGAAGTGAACTAAATGTGCTTGATTCTAGTAACTTTAAAAGTTGAGCTTGTGTTGTCCCTTGCATTGCATTGTATTATATGTCATGTTTAAATTCCCGGCAATGCATCTAGAACTTGTCTAACACGGTTACGATAACCCTCCTTTGGAGGAGTGAAGAAGCCTAACCGTGGATCAAACTTGACAAGCAACCTAGCCTTCCTTTCTCGCTTTGCATTGCATATGCATGGTTGTTGCTTCGTCGTTTCTTTTCGGTTTAGCTTTGAGTAACCTCTGTGTTCGTCCATGAATAGAGAGAGCATTTGAAGCTCCCAAGGGTTCATAAACTCTATTGCATGGCCATACGTTGCTCCTCGGGTGTTTATTGCATATTTTCTTAAAAATAATACTAGCCTAAGGCAAAATATTTTGAAAAACTTGAGGGTTTGAGTGAGGTCACTCTTATCAGGTTCCAATTGGTGTTTATTTGAGTCTCTTTGAATTGGAACTTGATTGGGAGAAGTTGCGTCGAAGATCGGATTGAAGAAAGGCGTTAATCAGCGACCGGACGCTGGACCGGACGCTGAACCGGACGCGGTGCTGCTTCACCACTGCGTCCGGTCCCGGCGACCACCAGTGCGTCCGGTCATCCCGAAGACCTTCTCTCGGATCTGTGACCGGACGCTGCACCGGACGCGTCGTTGTGACCACCGCGTCCGGTCCCGGCCACCACCACCGCGTCCGGTCATGCGCTTGAGTTTCCCGGGTGATCTCTGACCGGACTCTGTCAGCGTCCGATCATCCCTAACCGGACGCGTCCGGTCGTTCCAGGAGCTTACTGGACTCTGACCGGACGCTGCTCCACCGCGTCCGGTCAGTCGACCACCGCGTCCGGTCATCGCGTGAAAAGCGGATCTAAGCCCTCATATAACCGTTCATATCGATCTCGTGTTTCTTGTTTCTCAATCCGCCGCCGCCTCCTCGCCGTAGCCGCGCGCCACCGCAGCCTCCTCGCCGTAGCCGCGCGCCACCGCAGCCCCAGCGCCGCCGCAGCCGCTCCCCGCGCTGCCGCAGCCGCCCGCTGCCCCGCGCCGCCGCGCTGTCCCGAGCCCGCGATCGCGCCATCTCGCTCGAAGCCGCGCGCCGCCGTTCCTTCGCACTGCCGCGCCGCCGCTGCTCTCCCACGCTCCAAGCTCCTCGGCCCTGCGACTCCGTTCTTCGCCTCCGGCAACCACTCAACCGGAACGCGCCACCAAGTTTGCCTCCGATTGTCGCGCCTCGACCTACCCTAACTATCGTTTTTCGTCGGGGTCTCTTCGCGCGTTGCTGTCTCTGCGAGGGTTTTGTCCGTCCTTTCCGGGAAACCCTAGCGCGTCAAGGTCACTTTCCTTCCATCGGAGTTTCGCTCATCCGAGGTAGCTATCGCGTTCCTTTCACATCTTATCTAATATGCCTGCTTTCATTAGGATCTCACTTATCTATTAGATAAAATATGGTGCTTATAGTAGCTCTATATATTCTATCCTTTCAGTGAGTCCTGTCGGTGCTTTGTGTGTCAGGTGATCAGCTGTGAATCCGAGGCCAAGCCTGCGGATACGGATTGAGGCCAAGCCTCACGAGTGTCAGTACACCATCTTTCAGTCCGGGGTTTTTCTCAGTGACAGCAGTTTCGCAGTATGGTTCGCTGCAAGAATGCTGGTGGTGCACCCAGTGACGGGGACGACAGTCCTCCCAGGATGACAGAGGTGGCTCGTGGCAAGCGAAAGAAGATAGCCGCCAAGAAGAGAAAGAGGACACTCACAGAGGCAGAGGTGGCTCAGGCAGTTGCAGATGCAGCAGAGCTAGCAGAGAGAGGTGGCAGAGGCAGTGGGATTCATATTGGCGAGCGTCCCTTTCACCTTGAAGGTCGACAGCTCGATACTGAGGCCACAGAGGGCACAGAGGACCCACCTGCAGAGCAGCCCATAGAGGACCTAGAGGAGACAGAGGAGCAGACAGTTCACTCTCCACAGCGTCGTCGCTCAGGACGTACGCGAGCTCAGGTGACTCCCAGGCCAGAAGGCCAGTGTCGTGGAGGTCGTCCACCTCCCAAGGTTCGAGGTCACCCCCCAGTTGAGCACTTTGACCTCAGGGGAGCTACAGCTCGACAGGTACAGGCTCTCAGGTTTGTAGAGGTTAGTCGGTGGTTCCCACCTCAGCTGGATCCCCGAGCTTCAGAGGGCTTCTACACACCTCTGCACGAGGACTTCTACAGAGCCTATGTTGACAGCGGGATTGCATTCAGACCTCAGAGAGTCTGTCGACTAGAGTCTTTAGTTGAGGTGATTGGTGAGCAGCTCCGTCCGCACTTGTCCTTTCTACCTGGCTTGTCAGATCTTCTTGGACGGACTGGAGCTTACTGCGGAACTTGGGTCAGAGAGTTCTACTCTTCACTTTGGATTGACCCAGCACATGAGTTTATACACTTTGCATTCCGAGGCCGTGACCGCAGACTGTACAGCACCAGGGTACGGGAGATCCTCAGACTCCCTGCTTCAGAGACGAAGATACACCAGCTGTGTTTTGGTCAGACTGCTCCACCGAGACGCCCTCATGGAGGTACAGTGCCACCCACAGATATGATCAGACCCTGCTTCCGTGAGCCATTTGGCGAGGGGTCTAGACGTACACCTGCCAGCCTGACACCCCTAGCCAGAGTGCTAGATGCTATTGTGAGAAGGACCCTTCTTCCGAGGCTGGGATACAGAGAGGGACTGACCCGTATGCAGTTATGGGTGGTGCATCACCTCATCTCACAGACACCGTTCGATATTTGGGATCTGATGCTATGTGAGATGGAGGATACTTTGGCAGAGGGATTCAAGGGTCACAGGCAGTTACCGTATGCGCACTGGATTTGCTTCATCATCAGATCTGCGTGTGACTTGCCTGCAGAGATTAGATCTGAGATATCTGATACCACTACTGCATTTCCAGAGTATGACATTCGACAGTTGTGGGCTTCAGTGACTAGAGTGCAGGCACCTGGCCCAGGACAGCGTCAGAGGCCAGAGGTTCCAGAGACAGCAGCTGAGCAGGACAAGACCGTTGAGGGTCTTGCTGAGGCCGAACTTGCAGATCTTGATACTCAGCCAGCTGATCCAGTTGAGGATGTTGCTACTGACAGCACTGACGAGGATTACCAGCCCATCCCCCGGTACCGCTCTCCTCGGTCTCACGACCATGAGGCCGGTGGTTCAGGCTCAGCCTCCCGCTCAGACCCAGCCATGGTGGCTATACTTGAGAGGCTGACCCAGGCACATGAGAGACAGGAGGTTCAGATGCAGCGACAGGCTCAGGACACAGCTGCCGCATTTGCTCAGATTCAGGCTCGTCAGGACGAGTTCCAGAGGCAGCAGCTGGAGTTTCAGAGACAGCAGTTTGAGATGCAGAGGCAGCAGGCAGCCACCCAGCAGCAGTATCTTGAGCTCCTGCGACACCTTGTTACTGTTGGGGTACCTCCACCACCGTCTGTCCTTACTCCTGCACTACAGTCCAGTGGACCTCAGAGTCAGGGACAGCCGAGCTTTCAGTTCACCTCTCCCCAGCAGCAGGTTCCTCAGACCTTTTAGTCTCCGAGCTACACTCCTATACAGACGGGGTTCACTCCACCAGCTCAGCCTAGACCTCATCTTCTCTCTGGCACTCCTTTCACTGACTTGAGTGCCTCCTACAGCGAGCTGACTGGTCAGCCGACACCCTCGCACACCACTGTTGTGACCACTTCAGGGATGTCAGCTTCCGAGACTGCGTTTCCTCCAGTGTCAAGGGCCAGGACTACAGAGACTGTGCCATCGTCAGTTGCATCGACAGATCCTCCCACTCTTGGTATTTTTCAGGCTCAGGCGACAGTGACTGCTCCTATTGTTGCTACTACACCTTTAGTTCCTGCACCTGCCCTACAGACCCAGATCGCTTCACTGTCACGTCTATCTACAGAGGGTCAGCCTGACAGTTCAGATTCTGAGGAGGATACTTCACAGTTCGTGATCACTCCACGCTCCTCGACACCCGACACGACAGCTTCTGTTCCCCCGTCGGATCCTTAGTTTTGTGTTTGGTGTTTGATGCCAAAGGGGGAGAGAGAGTAGATTCAGGGGGAGTGTTGATAGAGGGTTTCGTTTTTCTTTGTGTGCTACTTTCATGCATCATGTTTAATTTCTCGCCCTGCATCTTGTGACTATGAGCTTGTGAGACCTTTATTTTATATCATGTCACTTAATTGGTTTTATCTCATAAGGTTGTGCTTCCGTGCCTTACTCCGATTTCATATGAGCTATGTTTTATGTGTACTAACTCTTCATATTTTATCTTATGAGTACACTCAATTGGCTTGGAACACATAAGCAATTCCTATTCCCTTGTGCTAACAGCTTTCTGCTTATGTGAACCAAGCATGTTCAAAAACCTCAACTCCAATATCTTCTGAATCTAAGTGTTATCATCAATCACCAAAAAGGGGGAGATTGAAAGCATCTAGGCCCCGGTGTTGGTTTCGGCAATTGATGACAACGCATTATTACCATGACTAACGTGTGTTTTGCAGAAACTTTAGTAAGTTAGGTCATGGAGATGATAACTGCTTTGGGCACTATGGTATTCATGTCCCTTGATGGAAATCATTTCGGTTTTCAAAGGATCAACGACAAGATTAAGGACGGTTAGTTCCGGATGTCAAGGTGTTGGGTTACATCCGGAATAGTCGTTAGGATCTTTGTTTCTTCCTTTGACCATACTATAAAGGGGGGCATGAGCGAGTAGCTTGACCTAGGTGAGTCTTTTGTTTAGGTGTGGTGCACACTTGTCAAACTTAGCACTAGGTAGCTCAGGTAAAGCTCAAAGTTCAGTTGGAAGCAACTTGGTTCAAGTTGCGTCGCGTTTCTAAGTCGTTTGAGCAGTTTTACCCCTGACCGGACGCGGTTTCTGTCACGACCGGACGCGTCCGGTCAGTACTAACAGTCACTGCGTCGTTAACTGGTTGACCGGACGCGGTCCCTGCGAGGACCGGACGCGGTGATCAGTCTGACACGAGTTTCAGAGGGTAAAAGTATAATCGAACGCGACTGTGAAGTGATCGGACGCATCCGGTCACGTTCCAGTAAGGTTCTTCGCTGACCTGACGCGTCCGGTCATCCATGATCGGACGCGGTCGAGCGTCAGGTCAAAGTACAGTAAGGCTCTTGCATGATCGGACGCGTCCGGTCATCCCTGACCGGCGCGTCCGGTCACTCAGCGCTGACTTTCGGCTTTCGACCGTTACACTCGACCGGCGCGTCCGGTCACGACGACCGGCGCGTCCGGTCAGTGCGAGTTTTGCTGATTTGGCAGGTAACGGTTGGATTTGTCTGAGGGGTGTATAAATACATCCCCTCCACCTCTTTTAGAGGTCTCTTGCTCATTTGTTCAGCTGAGAAACACCTTTCAAGTGCAAGGGAGTGCAAGAGCCCTAGTGAGGATAGTGATTTGAGAATCAAAGTTTGTGATTCCTCATTAGTGACTAGGGAGTAGCAAGTGTGCATCCATCTTCTCATTAGGCTTGTTGTGGTCAAGTGAGAGTTCTAGCTTGTTACTCTTGGTGATCGCCATCACCTAGACGGTTTGGTGGTGATTGGGAGTTTGGTGATCATCCGACAAGCTTGTGGATGACCCAACTCATCGTGTGAGCGGTTTTGGGCGATTCACCGCGACGGAGTGTCGAAGAATCAGCCCGTAGAGAGCACTTGATCCTTGCGCGGATCAAGGGGGAGCTACACCCTTGCGCGGGTGCTCCAACGAGGACTAGTGGGGAGTGACGACTCTCCGATACCTCGGGAAAACATCACCGTGTTTCTAACCCTTACTTTCAAGCATTTACTTTCGTGTATCACTTTCTTTGCTTGATTTACTTTCCTAGAATTGCCATGCTAGACTAGGTTTGGAACTTAGGGTGCAAAACTTTTTACCGGTAGAATCATAAGGAACACTAGTAGGCACTAGGGGTAAACTTTGACTTGTAGGATTTAATTCTTGCAATTATTTTTTTTAGAAAAGCCCAATTCACCCCCCTCTTGGGCATCTTGATCCTTTCAGTTACTTCGTTAGGTTCTCTATAGCAAAACTATCCATCCGAATTCAAGTTAGTTATCGACTTGACATAGGTGCTTATATGTTCTTAGATTTATTTTACAATTTATTGGCGCTACTCTTTCTAGCCTGGTAGGCAATATGCCGCATATGGTGACTTTGACATAGGTATCCATCCGAATTCAAGTTAGTTATCGACTTGACATAGGTGCTCATATGTATATGACGCATATGGTGACTTTGACAATAAGATCTGTATTTGTATTATTATTTGCAAAAAAACAAGGCAACAACAGCTCTAGAAAAAATCAATTATTTTTTCCACGGGGTACACGCAGGAGATGTGTGTTGCGGTGCCATGTGTGTTGTGGTAAAGAAGAAGCACATGAGCGACGTGCTTGGTGTGCGTATGGCGTGCATGTAGACATGCAGGAGGCACGCGGTTTTTTTGTGGTCTGTGGCAACAGGCATATGTTTTTTCAGTGGTCTGCGGCAACAAAGGGTTTGATGGCACTAGGAACTTCGGGCTGTGGTGGAAGAGAGTAAGGGACATGTTGACTCTCAACAGGGTTTCTCAAAGGGCGCTCAATGAGAAGAATGTGGCGAAGGTACATGATGATAGGTGATAGGAGATGCAGGTGCAAGTGAGTGCTTAAAAGTGCATCTAGACCTAAGTGGTTTTTGGTGGATTGAATGACAACACGATCAAGGGACCAGTGAATTTCATGATCAAGGGACTAGTGAATTTCATGATAGTTATAGGCATTTAGTGCCAATTATAATTAATACGATCAAGGGAGCAAATGATATAAATGAGAAGTGAATCCAAGTATTGATATTGAGTTTTCTAATTGATGAACTGGCAAGCATGTATTGTCAAGTGAAGATGAAACATAGTTGATTGCATATGGGATGGTCTCAATACATGAAGCTTACTAGTTGAACTTAATAAAAACATAACAATGCAAATAAATTGTTTCATTGTTGCTCAAAGTTGATTCAAAACGAGATGTGGCTTTATAGCTTGATAGAGTAAAAATAGCAAGGAAAGAGCTTTAAGGGATTAAGCAAAGGTGAAGAGTAAGCGATGACTTTGTGGCCAAGAGACTATGGCTAAGGTGAAGAAGAGAGTACTTGCATTGAGTTGAGGTAGTAATCAAGCTATGAATGTCATGTTGATATGGAGGATCAAAACACTATGAAATCATTTGGAAAGGTGACTTTTGGGTGACATGTGTAGTAATGATCAAATTGTAGGGTATTGAGGGTGCTACGCTAGCCATAAAATCAAAATTTTGACCTCATAAACCAGGATCTACTGCTAGTTACAGGTTACGGAATTACCACTAGACGCGCAGGTGCAGCGGAAGCGACTCGATGTAGTCGAACGCGTCGTAGCAGTGTCGTGCAGTTGCGTGGTCGTCCGTCACATCCACCCTCCGCTCGCGGATCGTCCCTCTCGTGCGGTTCGTCCTTGTGCTCTAGATGCAGCACCTCCAAGGTATCCCACACGTACGGAGAGAAGGCGTTGCGCCTCCGGACTACTAGGTCCGCGAGGAGCAGTAGGCGTGAGCGTGGGGGGTTGACGGCAGCTGCCCAATGGCGTGAGTCACCTGGCCACGCCCCCTCCCTCTCTTATATAGGCACCTCTAATCAGCCCCAATTGGAGGCCCAATTAGAAAACCCTAAGCCTAGTCAAATTCGGGTCCAACCCGAATTAGGCTCCCAGCCCCTTAAGCGTGCGACCCCATGGATTCATGCACACGCAGACGTGGTCCGAGTACTCCTACTCGGCTATTAGTTGATAGCGGTCTCTAGCAAGACGTGTCAACTCCTATGTGTACGCAAAGATCATATCAGACGAACCACCACAAACCATATACATGTTATTCCTTTTGCCACACGATATTTGGTCCAACTCATAGGTTAACACTTAACCTATGCATTTGTTGATCCAATCATTAGTGTTCCATTGATATCTCTCTCACATAGAGAGGGGCAAATTCTATCTTGATTGTCTATGTCTCACATCATGTTTCTTGACAAACCCGAAGACCACCTTTATAACTACCCAGTTACGGAGTAGCGTTTGATAGTCTCTAAGTAGGTCATTTCACATCTTGAGTACATACAACAATCTCAAGTCTAAGAACATAACGTACATGATGTGAATCAAGACAATAACAACATCTCACGTTGGGTCAGTCCAGCCTACATGTCACACATGTGCCCACATTATTAGTTTGACATCTCTATGTCTATGACTTGTGAAACATAGTCATCAACTAATAATGTGCTGATCTAATATTCATGTTCGTCCTAACATGAACTCCGATCAGGGACCATTCTAGAATAACCATACAAGTAAAAGAGTTTCACAAATAATTCACATAATTGCTAATCGATACAAATTGTCTTTAATGGATATTCAATGGACTCATAATATGTCATGGATACAAGGCAATACAATCATCTCTATGATAACCTCTAGGGCATACTCCCAACACAAATGATCCGAGAAATTCAAAGCCATAGCTCAAGGTCGTTCAGCTCAAGCCAATGAAAGTGACGAAAGCCCTCTAATTATGAAAATTAAGAAGACGCCAATATTTGAAGTAGAATAACAAACATAAGTGATATAAAATTGTGAATTTTTAATTCTTGAGTATAGCAAGTATGCCATCCTATAAAGAGGGATGTTATACTTAGTGCTAGATGAAGTGCTTAAAATACCCAACTGCTAACATCGAAAAATGGGTTTATTTGAGAGTGTCCTACAAAACTCGACCTATGTCGGCTTTGGCAAACTAGCAGTATAAGACTAGTTTTTAGGGAAAACCGGCTTAAGCCGGTTTGCCAAACCGGTCTAGGCTAGTTTTGTCTCAAAGGTGCTATAACAACTAGTTTTTATGGTAGGGCCACTTATACTCCATCTCATAGCCCTTGGAGGGCTGATGATGCATTATATAGTTATCAAACTTGAAAAAGGCCTTGCGAGAGCTCCTAATTCACCCTTTGTATGATTTGAGTGATAATTGTGATATCTATTGAATCAAAGAGCAAGTTTAGAGCCTTCTCAAGTTAAGCCGAGCAAAGCCTTGAGCACTTCGTGATAGCGTCAAGTCCACGGTGAAGCATTTGTTACTTTTGGAACATTGTTTTAGACGACTAGACGTTGCTTTGCCACGAGACGGTCTGTGCATCCTACGATCTTGTCCTCGCAAGGGAAAAAATCAACTAGTTGAGCGTGAAAAGTGGTTGAAAGAGACGTACCTAGAGCTTGATAGCAGGTGATTGCTCACGGCTTCCACAATAGAGACTTAGGATCCGAGTGGGGATCTGAACTTCGAAAAATACGTCACTACATCTCCTTTGTTGGTTTGCCTTACATTCATATTAAGCTTGCATTTAATTCATATATTTGAGCTTACGCTTTTGTCTACTCGGTTGTACATGTGTGTTTGTGGTGTATTTGAAAACGCATGATTTTTTTTGTAGTGGCTTTTCAATGGCTGGCGCGTCTTTTTTCAGAGTAAATGTTGCATCATTAGCATATATTAAATAAAAAAAATGAAGACATGGATAAGAAAAAAAACTCATTCGAAGATACTTTGTGTAACAGTGAAAAAAAAGCGCTCTGTCTGGTTGATGTTCTTGTTTTGAATAAAGGATATTTTTTTGTTTGATTTTGTTAATTAATAACAAGATTTATTGGACGATGAAAAAAATATCTCATCCCAAGCTATTACTGTACTGGTGGTCAGAATCTGATTCTAGTAGGCCGGAAAGAAGAAGAAAAAAAGGAAAAGAGAGGGGATATAGGGCAAGAAAAATCTGCTGCTGCCAGCGACGCTGGTTTGACCAATCACCAAAGCATGAAGCCAGCCCACAGCAAAGAGATGCAGCAGCACGAACGAATAAATAAAGGGAAAGAAAAGCGAAGAGAGAAAACGCCGTCGGATTTGCGGTAGCCGAATCTCGAGGAAATATCTCGGACGCCGCCTGCGAGTCCGCCCCGGGAAGAGGCGGGAAAGCGCAGGATCGGACGGCGGGCGGAGGCGAATCGGAAAATATCGCGGGGCTGGCGGTCCACGTGGAGGGGGGAGGGGATCTAAAATCCTATCCTGATGTGCGCTTTTCCCCTCCGCTTTTGCCCTTTCGACCATTAAATTATGGGCCGCGTCCTCGCACCTCAGCCAGCAAGGCAGGCAGCTCCTCTGCCCCCCCCTCTCTTCCTCCCCACGCCCGCCCACACAAATATCTCCGTCCCTGTCCCTATCTCTTCTCACCCGCCGCCGCCGTGGCTGGATTGCTCGATTCCGTATGGGGATTGATTGATTGATTGGTTTGGGGTTGCTGCTTTGCCTGTGCTGCTGAATCGATCTGGGGATTCGAATTGGATTAGGCAGGTGTGTAGGGTAGGCGGGGATCCATCCATCGATTCGGATGGGCGAGGAGGCGGTGGGCGACTACGACCTCCACATGGTGTGCTACGGCGGCGGCAGCTGCGACGACGACGGGCGCGTGATGGAGTGGGAGTCGGGGCTCCCGGGCGCCGACGAGCTGACCCCGCTGTCGCAGCCGCTGGTGCCCCCGGGTCTGGCGGCGGCGTTCCGCATCCCGCCGGAGCCCGGGCGGACGCTGCTGGACGTGCACCGCGCGTCGGCGGCCACGGTGTCGCGGCTGCGGCGCGCGCCGTCGTCGTCGTCGGGCAGCGGAGGGAGCGGCTCCTCCTTGGCGCCCTTCCACCCCCAGGCGGGGGCAGCAAGGGGGGACGAGGGGGCCGACTCGTCACCAGCCGTCGGCGGCGCGGCGACCAACGGCACCACCAAACGCCCCCGGCTGGTCTGGACGCCGCAGCTGCACAAGCGGTTCGTGGACGTGGTGGCGCACCTGGGGATCAAGAACGCGGTGCCCAAGACCATCATGCAGCTGATGAACGTGGAAGGGCTGACGAGGGAGAACGTGGCCAGCCACCTGCAGAAGTACCGGCTGTACGTGAAGCGGATGCAGGGCCTCTCCAACGAGGGGCCGTCACCGTCCGACCACATCTTCGCCTCCACGCCGGTGCCGCACAGCCTGGTGCACGAGCCGCAGCCGCAGCAGGTGCCCGTGCCGACCAGCATGTACGCCATGCATGGCGTCGCCGCTGTGGGCATGGTGCCCATGGCCAGCGGCGGAGGACAGGCGTACCACCACTACCACCACAACGGAAAAGGAGGGTACCCGTACCCGTACCCGCACCCGCAACCGCAGGCGGCGTACCACCACGCCGACAAATAACACTCGCTTCTTCGGCACCGCAGGCGGCCTGTACCCACTCCTATCCTTTATACATACAAACTTATTAGTATTTCTCATTTGCAGCCACGACTCGGAGAAGAGAAAGAGAAAGAGAATCCAAGCAAACAACAATAACAAGCGATTACTGATGATCATGTTGTATCTAATTCCTGCCTGCCTGCCTCATCATTCTGTAATGTACTCTGCTCTGTATTAGAGATGAGATTCCCAATTGGATCCCTGACTGAATAATAAGTAAGTCTATATATGTAAAGGGGAAAAAACCAAGATTTGTCCCTGTTCCATTCAGTATTTCAGTACAGTCCTTACGACTTGATGAGTAGGAGTACTCTTCTTACACAGAGAAAGAAATCTCTCTCTCTCTCTCTCTAATCCGCGGACCGACCGAAATGGAGAGAGAATTCACCACAACACTTTCCACTGCTCATCCTTCCATGTCTCCCTCAGCTGAACGAGAATGAAACCCACATCCGTCAGCGAGGAAAGGAAAGGAAACCCCCATTTTTTATATCCATATCATGATATCCCGATATGTCATGCCGATCCGATTCCCATCCATAACACTACTACATTCAACACGCACGTATGATGTGGATAATCCATCTACCTGCCTTCCATTCCATTCCATCTGCTTGGTTCTCGATCTCTTGCTAATTGAATTCGTGTGCAGCACTAATGAGAGAGAGAAAGAGAGAGAAAAAAAACATCTCCATAGACAACATTTTATTGTAAAGTTGTTGCGGTAGTGACTTCCTTACCGTGTGACTGTACTCGTACCCAAACCCATGCAGAGGAAGGAGCTTTGGACATCAATCGCTGCTGAGGCGAAAGCAGAGGAGACACACAGAGACAGAAGGGGGGGGGGGGGGGGGGGGGGGGGACAGACACGTAGGCAGGCAGAGCACGGACTGTGTTTTGTTTCCTGCATGCGTTGGTGCGTTGCATGTATTTGTTTTGTTGGTCACCAAAGCAAAACTTGCCTTGCCACAATTACAACTGGGCTGGCGGATTTTGATACGATAAGATCCCATCGCACAAATCATAGCTAGCGTACCATTCACACTGCTGCCTGCTGACTGAAAGCTCAGGATTGGATTGGATTGCATGGAGACCCCGACGACACTCTGACCAAGGGCCGTTTAGTTCCTAAAAATTTTGCAAAATTTTTCAAAATTTCCCATCACATCAAATCTTTGGACGCATGCATGAAGCATTAAATATAGATAAAAAATAAAACTAATTACTGAGTTTAGACGAAATTCACGAGACAAATCTTTTAAGCCTAATTAGATCATGATTGAACAATAATTATCAAATAACAACAAAAGTGCTACAGTACCGTTTTCCAAAAAATTTCGCGAACTAAACCAGGCCCAATCCTCTCGTCAATTCTCTCTTTTTATTTTCCTTTATTTTTTCTTTTTTTTTCGAAAAAACGGAGACAGAAAACCACACACGTGTTTGAGTGGCACTCCAGACTTGACACCTGAGGAGGAGACGAGGCCACGGATACAGATGACGACCACCAAATCCCAGTGCAATCCGTGCATGCCGATACCGCACCCCAGAGAGAGAGAGAGAAAAAAACCGTCCAATCACGGTAACCACAAAATCGCTGCATTTCAAAAATCAAAACGAAAGCGAAATAGATAACCTTTCAAGTTATGGAGAGTATAACGAGAGAGGCATATGCTACATCAGTTAACTTACGCGGAGGAAGTACTCCCCCTTCAAAAAAGAATGCAATTCACTTCACGAGGAGACAAAAAAAATATTACATTTGACCGAATCTATATAAAAAAAACTACTAACATTTATGATATCAAGTATATTTACATTGATTAAATTTAATTGGAGACATAAATGTTTTTTCATTACAAACTCGATCAAACTTAAAAAATGTTAACTTATTTAAAATCTAGAATTATATTATTTTTAGGACTGAGAGAGTATGTTCAAACATTCTTTTTTTATCATACTCTAAATTAGATAATGTTTTCAAGTTAATAACAGCCACGGAAGGGGGGCTTTTCCTTTAAAAATGTGACGGGAGGCTTGGTCACAAATAATCGAAAATCTTACCTAAGCGAGAGTGTTAGGGCACTCACAATGCAAGACTTTATCATAGAGTACAGGACTATTTATTACACCTTATTTATGGTATTTTGCTGATGTGGCAACATATTTATTGAAGAAAGAGGAAGAAAAAACAAGACTCCAAGTCTTATTTAGACTCTAAATCTATAATATTCGAGCTAATAAATAGTTTTAAACTCTATGATAGAGTCTGCATTGTGAGTGCCATTGCTAGACTAGCAGAAGTATAAACAAGAGTACGTACAAGCTAGGGGGACACGGGAGCAAATCTTATCCTCTCCTGCTACTAGTTGCTAATCTTTTGGAATTGGCCTATTGCCAGGCCGGCCTAGTTTATTTTATTTGCAAGGCATACTAGTATATATATGTTAAGCTTATCCTAAGCATACAGACAGTAATTATACACAAAAATAATATAATAATAACTAATCAAAAGATCCAACAGGACAGTGTGAGGCGGACCCGGACGAGGGACATGGCAACCGCCGCCTCCTGCTGCTGCGTCTCCTCCCACGGCCACGGCCTCTCACGCCCGCTCCCTCGCCTCCGCACCGCCCGCCTCCGCCTCCGCCTCGTCTTCCCCTCCGCCCCATCCCCGAGGCTCTCTTCCCGCATCCCCGCCTCGCCCGACCCGCCGCTTGACGTCGCCGCCGGAGACGCGACCGGCGGCCAGGACGACTGGCCCGCGCCTGACGACGACCAGGATCAGGATCAGGACCAGGAGGACCGCGACGAGGGCATCGGCTTCCAGATCCAGGTGTCCAAGGTCGGGAAGCGGAACCGGCGCCTTGTGCGCGCGCGGGTGCGCGTCCACGCACCGCTCGACGCCGTCTGGGCCACGCTCACCGACTACGAGGGCCTCGCCGACTTCATCCCGGGACTCTCCGAGTGCCGCCTCCTCGACCAGCACGATGGCTTCGCGCGCCTCTACCAGGTCAGGTCCGCACCCCAAATTCGATTCCTCCTCCTACTATACGGCTCAGCCTGTAAATGCATCCAGCTTGTTCATGAATGAATGGGGAATTTCTCGTGTGCACCGTGTGGAAGGCCAGGTCGGGGAGCAGGACCTCGCGCTGGGATTCAAGTTCAACGCCAAGGGCACCATAGACTGCTACGAGGGGGGCATGGAGCTGGTGCCCGCCACCGGGGCGCGCAGGAGGGAGATTGCCTTCAACATGATCGACGGCGATTTCAAGCTCTTCCAGGGGAAATGGTGTGTTGAAGAGGTACCTACCTGTCCTTTTCTTCATTGATCCTTCCTTCCTTCCTTCCTTCCTCATTGCTCTTCAGTATGTATGTAATATACACCCTACTGTGGTCCTAGCTGATCCCCAGCTGTGCTACTGAATCCAGTTACCTACCTATAACACTAATGATGCTCTGCTCATTGCTGCGCTGATACAGTCTAGTCTAGCACTAAATCAATCACCACCAACATTGGTCGGGTCCAGTGATCTCAGACTGGATCCAGACTCACTCACTGATCGGGTGTTCTAGGTTCACCACATTGCGCTGGTTGAGCTAGGTAATAAGGATGTTGAAATCATTGGTAACTCGTCCCTTTTGCTTTGAATTGGCAAGGGAACCATCTTTTGATGTGGGGCTATGAGGGCATAGCGTTGCTGGTTCAGTGAGTGCTGTACTGATGTTATGAATTTATATGATCGTGTGGCAGTACTAGGTCTGCTCTTGGTCCCTATGAGATCCATAAACAAACCTAGTCATAGTCCTCTTATATTATATGGGCCAGTCTAGATTTTTCACTTGTCCATAGTTTATCTCACTACGTCAAGAGTTTTCTCGAGAACCCAATCTGGCTCTAGTATATCCAGCTGTTAAATTGTGGCATAATTTTGGTTGCAAACGTCAATACCATTGTTATTTTGATAAAGAGTCTACTGTCTACATGGCTGTTGATGATGCCCCTGTGTTTTGCATAGGTTGATGGTAGCATTGTCGAAGGTGGGGGAAATTCAGAGGAGCAGGAATTCCAGACGACACTGTCTTACCTGCTTGAGCTGGAGCCCAAGCTCTGGGTTCCAGTGAGACTACTGGAAGGAAGGATATGCAGTGAGATCAAGAACAACCTTGTTTGCATCAGAGAACAAGCACAGAGGATCCATAGATTACAGCATGAGGTAACTTTCTCAACTCCTATGTAGTATACTATTACGACATCCAGAAGGCATCCAATTTCTTAGCTGCGTCCATGTAACAGCAGCATGTCCTTGGCATAGAACATTCATTGTATATATATCTAAGCAATCGTGCATTTGGAACCGTATGTTCTCTTGCACTTTGCACCAAGTGCTGTCATAGAGTAGTGTGCCTTGTTTTTTAATGTCTTCAAGTAGTTACTATGCAGTGCTGAAGTTTGGTTTGCATATTTGCAGTGATATAGGTAGCGCCTTTGTGAAGGTTTTGTGACAAGTCGGTTGATTGATTGGCAATGGTGGCCATGGCGCCTAATGAGAGGTTGGTATATTGAGCTGTATGGTTTGGTCTGGTCTGGTCCGGCAGATGAATGGACCTTGCCTGATGGGTGGCCATGTTACTAACTTACTACTTACTATTACTACCACAGGGAGGAGGATTGCATGAAGATGATACTGGTACATGGGATTGCTGAAGGATGTGGTGTCTGACATGCTCACTGGTCAACTGTACGTGTCTGATGAGTGATGAAATGTACAGGGTCATTCATTTGGAGTGTCGAGAAGATCTGACGTGTCCCAGAAAAGGAACGTTGCACTTTAGCATTTGGTTTTGCAACTCTAGCAAAAGTAGAAGATGGATGTTGACGCTGCAACTGTTTCAATGTAATCCTCCCCTTCCAATACTGTCATAAGCCGTTTGGCAGCTGCTTGTTGGCAACAAACAGATCCTTGTCCTTGAAAAAGGCAAGGAGGATTGATGAATATCTGCATTCCTTTCCACCTACGAAACTGGAAGCTGCAGTGCAGGTGTCTGTTTCATGCCAAACACTGGATATACTGATGACCCCCAAATGTCAACAGTGGCTGGATGTCCTGAGTAACTGAGTTTGTTGCTTGGAAGTTGGAACCGACTTGTATCGTATTCCCTCCGTTCGAAATTATAAGTCGCTTTGACTTTTTTAATACATCTATTTTACTATGTGTTTAGACATACGTTATAGCTAGATACATAACAAAATGGATGTATCAAAAATATCAAGGTGACTTATAATTTGGAACGAAGGGAGTATATTACTACATCAGGATGTTATGTGCTCGACATGGGTTGTTCATGGAACCTACCGCAAGTGGTGGTTGACATGTTTGAAGAGATGACAAACCTCTATGTTTGCATCCGCGGTTGCAAGCCCTATCTTATCCTATGTATGGTCTTGCCAACAGGTTACCATCTTCTGTTAAATAAGGTTGTCAGTAGCACATCATAGTAACAAGCTGTACTGGTACCAAAATTTATCATTTCCTATGTTGTAGGTTCCACCTTGCACGCCGTCCGTGTCACCATCGCTTCTACAGCCGGTTCACTTTTGTCACCTGGAGTAGGTTAGCACCCTCCACCTCCAGTAGTAAAAGTTGTTACTTGATGGGCGGCGCACTTATTTTATTTATGTATGTATGCAGATGTAATAATAATATATGTAGAAGACCATGGTCTGGACGGAATTCAGCAGGCGGCACTTTGCATTGCATAAACCGTGGGGGAGAGGAGGAAGAAGAGGAGTCCTCCGGAGGAGAGAAAGGTAACCGAGCCTGGCGTGCAATCACATGGTCAACACAAACTGAATGCATCGGCAGGCACCTGCATACTAGTCTGCTCCTATGTTTGTTGTGCAAATTGGAGGATTGGCTTTATTTGCTGTGGCAGTGAATGGAATCAAAGAAAAGATGGAGGTGATCGATGTGGTTTGGGCCTCCTATCGATGATGGGTCCCTTCCCTTTGGTTTTGCTGGGCCAAGTGGCGAGCGGGCGGCGCGGCCTAGTTTGGTCTTGGTCGATACCCCCTAGACGGGAGGCACAGGCTCCTCCCTCCTCTGCTGGTCTCTTCTTCGATCCCAAGGAGGAAATGGCAGCGACTGCCGCCTCGTTTTGCCAACAAACAAAAACAAAGCAGCGGGGTGGAGGGACAGAGGAAACAACCACATGCGATTCTTGGGGATGCCGCCCCTCCGACCTAGTATCTAAGCGAAGTCGAACCAACCACGGGCAGGACATTCTTCTATTTCAAAATTGTTCGTCAGTCGTCGCTGCCTGCCCTCTAATTCAATTTCACTTTTCTTCTCCTCTCCGCCCGCCAGGCGCCTCCAATCTCTGGTATATATCCACGCTGCCGCTGCTCCTCCTCCTCCTCCTGCTACTGGGTCGGGCCGTCCGTCCTTGTTCTTGATTTGCCCGATTATTGCAATCGCCGCTGTACCGGCCGGCCGGCGGTGTGGTTGGTTTCTTGATCTGCATTATTTAATTCGGACTGCCCCGCCGCCGCCACCGTCCACCGGAGATGGAGAACGGCCACGCCAAGTACCGGGTGGCCGTCATTGGCAGCGGCAACTGGGGAAGCGTCGCCTCCCGCCTCATCGCCTCCAACACCGCCAAGCTGCCCTCCTTCTATGGTACTGTACATACATCCTGCGGATTCTCTCTGTGACTCTGTCTCAGCTCCTTCAATAGAATTGGCTGAATTGCTGCCGTGCACACGCTCTCCGTGCTTCTCCTTCTCCTACTATAATTGTAATACGATATTGGCTGATTGGGTCATGCATGCCATTTCCATCGCGCGCATATCATTCTACGTCTAATCTAGTTTCTTTCGCTGAATGCATGGATACACTTGTAAATAGCGTATTACTAGATAGATAAGATTGCTTCCTTACATCATGTCTTATCTTTTTGTCGGGGTTTCCATAGACATGCACCAACCTTACCTATGGCCCATGCCACTATTTGCATCTTTGCCTACTAACTGCATAAGTAAATGTTATGGCCGATCAATGCAAGATATATATTCTCATCGTGGAGATTTCGATGCTAGCTAGATACTTCCTGTATTACCTATGTACACAGCTCTTTTAATTTCTTGTAGCTGTTGGTATGTACTAACTTCTGTGGGGACGGAATTTCTTTTTTCCCTGAAGATGAAGTAAGGATGTGGGTGTTTGAGGAAATACTGCCAACAGGCAAGAAGCTATCAGAGTCCATTAACGAACAAAATGTAAGAGTTCGAGCCCGTTTGCTTATCTTGCTTCTGGTTCAACAAATTAAATGGCTTATCTATGACATGACACTAGTAATAATGACTCCAAATAAAAGACGTTATTCTTATTGGTTACAGGAGAACTGCAAATACTTGCCAGGTATAAAGCTTGGAAAGAACGTTATTGCCGACCCTGACTTGGAGAGTGCAGGTAATTAATCACAGCGTCTCCCAGCTATTCTGATGATTTGGAGGTTAGATGCTAGTCGTAGAGCAAAGCATGCATGAGTAATCATGTCTTGTCATTATCATCAAATAAACTTACAGCATAAAGCTGCTTGCACATTGTCAAATAAATTTTATCGAATAAAACCTTTTCTTTTCCTTCGCAGTCAAAGATGCGAATATGCTGGTTTTTGTGACTCCCCATCAATTTGTGGAGGGTATATGTAAGAAGCTTGTAGGGAAGCTAAGACCAGGAGCTGAGGCTATCTCCCTCATCAAGGGCATGGAGGTCAAGATGGAAGGACCGTGCATGATATCCAAATTAATCGCGGATACACTTGGAATCAATTGTTGTGTCCTCATGGGTGCTAACATTGCAAATGAGGCAAGCAAGCATTTGTTCAACTTGCTGTGCAAAGTTTCATGCAGCCTTCGTTCATAAGCAAAAATAATAGATGGTTGTATATATATTTCAAGTGCAGATTGCTGTCGAAGAGTTCAGTGAAGCAACAATTGGGTATAGGAAAGATAAGGAAGTGGCAAACCGATGGGCTAAACTTTTTACCACACCCTACTTCCTAGTTTCTATCGTGAGTTCTTCTACTCTATTCTCATAAATAAATGAAGTAGGAGAAAACCTATGGATTCTGGTCCTTTTCATAATATATAGCGATGTTTGGAAAAATGAAAGTCATCATTTTAGCAAATGATGGATTCCTTTCATAAAACAGTCATGCACAGGTACAGAGATACCAATAATGAACATTATACTTAGCACCACATATAAAATAAATAATATTATAAGCATAAAAGATAATTTATCAGGTATAAAAATGAACATTGAATGGAGTTCTTATCGGTGCATCTTGTCCTCCATATGCAGGCAGAAGATATTGAAGGAGTAGAGCTGTGTGGAACTCTGAAAAATATCGTGGCTATTGCAGCAGGTTTTTAATGGATCAAGTCTTTCGTGTGGTTACATCCGTTGTTTTGCTTCAGACATTTTATTAATGGCTTATTTGGCGGAATTATCTTGCAGGCCTTGTTGATGGCTTGGATATGGGAAACAATACAAAGGTTGCAATTTAACACATTTCGAATAAAAGACATGGTTTTCATGGCATCGTGTGATCTTATGGCCTCTTTTCTTTCCCTTTTTGTTAGGCTGCAATAATGAGGATTGGTTTGCGAGAAATGCGTGCTTTCTCTAAGCTTCTGTTCCCTTCAGTCAGAGATAACACATTCTTTGAGAGCTGTGGTGTCGCCGACCTAATAACCACATGCCGTATGTATCTTCACCATTGCCAATTAACCATCCAACAGATAAATACTGAAAATAGAGTGTTCCATGACAGTTGGCGGGAGGAACAGAAGAGTGGCTGAGGCCTTTGCACGAAATGGTGGCAAAAGGTTTTTGCTTTAAACTACACATTTCCGTTTTTTTAATATCCCCAAAAACAGTCTGGCGATGTTCATGCCCTATATTAAATTGGCCTGCGGTTGTATAGTCATACCATCTTATTGCTGATACAGGTCTTTTGATGAACTGGAGGACGAGATGTTGTGTGGCCAAAAACTCCAGGTAAAGCAAATATATGATGCCATGCATGGAGAATTACTCTGCTCAGTGCATCTAATTTCTTTAATTTTACAGGGAGTGTCCACAGCAAGGGAAGTCTATGAAGTCTTGACTTATCGAGGATGGCAGGAGCTGTTTCCTCTGTTATCCACAGTGCATGAGATTTGTATTGGACAATTGCCTCCTACATCAATAGTTGAATACAGTGAGCACACGCCCAACCTCTCCCTCATCGGTGGTCCTACTCCATTCTACTGAGCTAGATACTGCAGTTTGGACTACTGCTCCAGATCTCAGTATCACTTGTTATAAACTAAGCAAGCTGAGATATACTGAATATCTGAAACTGTTTTGCATACAAATATGATTTCAGTCATGTCACCTTATTAGGTGCATGACTTTATGAATCTGTGATTGTGTATTCAGTTAGTTGCCTATTAATACTAATAGGACATCAGTGAATGAGAATCAGCTTTTCTCGACCGTACCATATAGTTTGTATTGAAGAAATATGTGGTATGATTCCAAAAAGGCAGTTTATCATAGTTGTAGAAATATGTGGTATAGATCAAGAACTATACATTTTTCTCTTCATATGATACAGTTTATCATAGTTGTAGAAATTGCTCTACTAAGCCATAAATGTATTGCCAGTTATACTGCATAACTAGGCAGTTAATGATACTGTAGTGGTTAACTCGTTACCGATTTTTAGCTCCTGGAGTTTACATCAAGCGCCAGCATCTCTACTCATCTGTGCCGGGTTTTTTTTTTTTCAATTGGTGCATAATCCTGTAACATTATGTTTTAGTATAACTTTGTGACTAAGCTACATAAACTAATTCCAAGTATCACAAAGGCAGCTGCTGATTGAATTACTGGTGACATTTGACGTGGTAGTTGAAACCTTAGTTTCCTCTTTTATCGTAGTAGTTGAGTTCTGAGAGAAGCGCTTTTGCTCTTAGTAAGTTTAGTTGAGTTCGGTTTAGGAAGTTGGCTAAGATGTCTACAGATACTCTGTGCGCTTGCTTGTAAAACTGGAAACCCCAGTGTCGGATCTTTGGCTTTCGTTAAGCTTTCAATAAAGCCAGGGGAATACCTTTGATCTAAAAACATTTGACGTGGTAGACCTGCTATATGGTTTTCAGAACTTTGACATTGGGATCATTTGTACTTGGATAAAGTCCATTTTTGTACATTGGAAAACTGCAGTATAAATTGTCGGTCAATTCAAATTCATCTCTTATACTCTAAATGGAAGGAACCCAAGATACTTGTAGTTCATAGTTTGGCGTGGCTAATAATAACTTGGCAAACTATGTAACCATAAAATCCAGAGTGCGATAGATGTCGCATCAAGCTCTTCTTTAGACTTATTGTGTCCACCCATGTCCCTTATAGCAGAGGCTTCAGTAAGTAGGTTTGTGGATCTCTATTTTTTTTTTTTGGAGAGGAGGTCTGTGGATCTCCCTATGCTACTTTTCTTTTCTCCAAAGACTTAAAGTCTGTTAATGGTATTGTACACTAAAATTGTGTTCTGGAGCAGAAAATAGTTGTTTCTTAGTAAACATGTATGTATATTCCTTTGTGATAATGTAAACATAAATTGCTAAGTTCACATCAATGTACCTTTCAAATACTTGTTGGTGTCCTCTGTCCTCTCATCAGCAGGACCCTCTTCTATTGTATACTGCTATGCGGTCATCTGTCAGTTATGCTTCCTCCTCCTCGTGTTTGTCAGCCCCCTCCCCACCCCCACCCCAACACACACACAAAAAAAAGATCATATACTTCACTTAGTATTTTCCTGTCAGTAGCCAATCACAGGACATTTTAGTAGCATTTGGCAGAGTTACAGTTCAGCAAAATGTCAAAACCATAACTGAAAGAACATGAGAATGTTGTATCGCGTTTCCAGAAGTTATTTTGGTGATTTATCCTGCAACAAGCAAACATGAGAACAGCTAAACAGAATTTTATTGGCATGGATGATTTTTCATTTTTGCTCGTATTAGCGTTACTGAGACATTAAAACTCTTCTTTTCTGTGCTGACAAGAATCAGGGAGCAAGTGAAGGTGGCATGGAGAACAATTTTTTGGTTTATTGAAGACCTTTCCATCCCTTGGTAGTGGCTAATTCCTTTCCTGATATAGCTTGGTACCTCAAGTCATGCTCAGGGAATTCATTTGTCACAGGATGCACTACCTGATAGCTGTTTGTAATAAGATACTGATGGTGCTCACATGTCTTTTTTGTTGGATATAGCAGTGGAATCATATGCTATATCTTAGCAGTGAGAACTGCTTTTGCTATCGTCTTGCAATAGCTTCGTTGTCTGGGTTCCAGTGAAGATTCACAACGGCAGTCGACTTCTTCATCACCGCCCCAGTCTGCAAACATTGGGATATCAAAAAGGCTTACTTCTGGTTTTGAATTACTTAGATCCTTTCTGTAATCTGGGGATTAAACAGAACCATTGTGATCTCGGAAGAGCTGAATCCTGACTGCGGAGTCCACGAACCTACATGTATGAACATTGCTGCTTTGATGCACCTGCACTGCGTGTAAAGCCCGTGGATCTTTCCACTATTGCAATATAAAATATAAAATTCTGAATGTTTAGAAACTTAGCCAACTTCTGGTTCAAATTTCTTTGCACGGGCATGTTTGTGATGAATGCTGCAAACTCTATTAACAGCCTTTTGTCGAAGCTACTGCAGGGTGTAGCCACTTCCAGAAGCATATTGTCCAAACATATCTCGGTTAGAACAGGGGACAACACAGAACAAACCACACCAAACAACAATAAGGTAAACCACTACATTCCTCAGAAACAAATAAAAATATAAGAGAACAGACATCAATTCCATTCAAGTCTCACTTTACCAATAGACGTCTCACATAACCATTCGACAGCAAAGACTGAAGTTTCTGAATTAATGACAGGCGATGCTGGTACACGATGCAATCCTCACTAACTTATTCAGTTCATGATCTATCATTGAAGCATTGACAACAGACTAGGCAGATTCCGACTTGGTGTAGATCCTTACAGCGACAGCCAAGCCCAATATTGCCAGGGGGACCAAAAACTGGAGGATCTTGATGACGAACTCCGGGGTCTTATCCTGGTTGTAGTGTGGCTGCTTGGGGGGCGTGTACTTCACCTTAGTGGGTATTGTGGCTGCATCAATTTCACCGACCAAGTACTCGTCCATCATTGCACGGGCAGTGGTGCTATGCCCCACATCTTCGAAATCATCAGTAGCATCCTTGGCTGCAAAACACCCATATCGAATTAACAATCAAAATCTGAAATGACACCTTCACCAACTTCAAACACTTGATATGAGAAGTATGCAGCTTTACCAGTGGAAGACAGCAGAACATCATCACCTCCAGGGTGGTCATCCAGAAACTTGGTCACATTGTACACCTACAAACAAACAGAAAAGGGTTAAATTTTTTTCATCATATGAAGCTTTGCTACTGCAGAAGCATCATGGTACCACTGCCATTCAACTGAATTAGAGAATGAACCCAAATAGCCAGCACAGCTTTTGTTCATCACATTTAAATGTCATCAGTTTAAAAAGGGAGGAAATCATCTAATTAGCGGCATCCTGCATCTAGACAAGTATATTTTTGTTGAACTTTAAATATCGATGTGAATCAGACTGATTTTGCTAGTATTCAAAGAACAGGGATCTTGAGTATTACACTCCACCTAAATTGTGGATCCCAGACAAAACAAGAAAAGACGACAACAAGAGCATTCCAGTTGTACCACAAGGCCATGGTTTTTTGGAAGCGAGGCACTAAATATTATAGGGTACATGACAAGCTCTAAGGATTGGGTCCGGCTCCAAGAGAGTGATAGGCCACCAAAAACCGACTAAATAAGCATGTACCGACAAATATGGACAACGGAGACACCCAGGAGAAAGTAGAAGGTAAGGCCAGTATATGGTCAGTAAAAAGACGTATATGTTTCATATCATCTGTGAATCGACATTCTGTTGGAAAGCTTGATTCTTGGAGATTCTGAGAAAGTAGAGAGATGTTTTAAAGAAAAAAAAAAGAGTGAGGATGAAACATCTGAGCAGTAGGGTACCTATAATAACCAAAATAGTGAAGAGAAATCCTGGTTGCTCACATACCACACCAAGTGTCACTGAACGATGGTCGTGTGCACGCACAGAAGTGTTATCGTTGCATATTGTGTTTGATTTAGTCATCATGGTCTAACTGGATGTCGCAGGGAAATGGGTCCAGTCTAGAGGTAGTAGAAGCAGCTGAACCGGAATGGAACAGGGTGATGAAATGAAATTGAATTCGCCACTAGGAAGATTGATTTTTGGCACTAGCATCCTAGGGTGGGTCATGGGTGGACGGACCTGGTTGCATGCATATTCTTGGAAGCAAAACTAGCAACATCAGTGACTGCTGGTAGTAAAACGATATGAAAGAATGGTACTAATAAAACATTATGAACACTACTAGGTAAGTACAGTAGGAGCTATCCTATTGTTAGGCCACCGCCCACCGCCCACCTATCTAGGGAAAGGGCTGAACTCCCCGCTGAGTCAGAGTCAGAATCAGAATCTTAAAAAAAAAAAAGGGGGGGGGGGGGGGGGGGGGGGCAGAATTTCCAGATCCCAAGGGAACGAATTCTTCCTTTTCACCGGACGGGACAGGGAACAGAGCTCGATCTTTCTTTCAGTGATGAAGACTCGATTCCAGGGGGAGGCAGCAAACGAACGGGGAAATCGAACGGATCTTAAATGATAATTCTGATGAAGGGAAGATCCCGGTTCCCACGCCCACCCAGGAAGGCAAGGGGAGGGAGGGATCCTTCCGAATTCCCCAGCCAGCCGGAGAGAGAGAGAGAGAGAAGAAAAGAAGTAAACCTTTCCGCCGATGACGAGCCAGCAGTCGTCCTTGGTGTTGTGCTTGGCCACCTCCTCGAGGGTGTACACCTTGGACCCCGACATCCTCGTCTTCCTCCTCTTGCTCTGGTGACGGACGGGGTGCGGCGTCTGCGGGAGGCGGAGGCGAGGGCTCTCCTCCCCCGGCTGCTGCTTGCTTGCTTCGGATCGGATCCGATCCGACGGCGGGAGCAAGACGAAGACGAAGGCGAGCGAGACGAGAGCAGCAGAGGAGGATGGATGGATGGATGGGTCAAGCATTAGACTACCCGCAGTAGCTACTCTAAAACGATAATCTAAAGCTTTAGAGTATGAATATAGAGTAAAAACTGCTGCACTGGGTACTCTAAAACAATACTTTATCATTTCTCTTACTCTATATTTAGAGTGGTACAGTGCTTACTCTATACTCTATAGTGACGGGCCCCACTAGCTAAACAAAGGGAAAAAAAATGCTATAACTCACAAACCAAAAATCCAAATTAAATTTCGATTGCACTATTAAATTTGTCTCAATAAATCCTTCAAAACTAGATCACACATGGATATATTTAGATAAAGTGACAAGTGGGTCCCACAGTGGATAGAGTGGATAGAGGATGATATAGAGGATGGATGGGTGCGGGAGAATTGAGTATAGAGGAGAGAATCTTGCTGACTAGAACGTACAGAGGATGAATATAGAGGTCCATGAGCGGGTAGTCTTAGTATTGTATTACTTTGGGTGGGGGCCGCCTGGTCATGGTCAAGGTGGGTCGGGTGGGGGAAATCAAAAAGGACCCACCAGTCATTGTCTAGCTGGGTATGTAAAGAGGTCATCGGCTACCTACCCCCAACCACATCTCCACCCACCCCGTTTCCTTGCTCGCCTTGGATCGCGTGCGCCTAGCACACGCCTGCGCTGCAGTGTTGGCGTTGCCCTGTGCCTGCGTGGCCACAGCAGATCTGCACTCTGTCCGACTCCTTCGGGCTCAGGCTATCCGCACTTGTGGTACTCTAAATTTATCCTCTAAAAGGTCTGATCATCAAGATTCTCTTCTCTATACATGTTTCTTCCGCATCCATCATTCTCTATATCTCATACTCTATACCAGCTACCGACAGCGGCCCCACTTTCATCATCTATAAATTTTATCTAAATATATCCATGTGATATCTTGTTATGAAGAATTTATTGTCACGAATTTAATGGTGCAATCGAAATTTAATTTGGTTAATTAGTTTGTGAGTTATAGCATTTTTTTCAAGTAAAAAAAGGTGGGGCCCACCACGCCACCTCTCACATCCCTCTTTTCTCTCCTCCTATCTCCCCCTCTGCGTGCGCGCACAGCGTCTCCTCGGGCTCGACGTCCGGTACCGTATCTCCTGGAAGCCGCTATATTTAGCGGATGATTGCTCGTTCCGGATGACTTAGAGGATACCGCTGTAGCTTGTTTTCCCGGTAGAGTTCTCCTCCAGGATCATATACCGGTACCGGTGCAGACAGTCTCAGGCTCCTCGTTACGGTACCGGAGTAGGGGCTTCTCTAGGCTCCCGTTCATTTTGATTGGAAAGGGAAAACGGCATATATAAACAGTGTGGGCTACAGTGGAAGATGTGGAGGAGCTAGAGCCCCGATAAGCTCTGCCAAACATGCCTTAACTCCTCTAGGCTACAGTACAGTAGTTGAGATTTGAGAGTTGACCACTCCAGCTTGCTCTATCGTAAGTTGCCCAAACATGTACTCCCTCCGTCCACGAGATAACGTAATTCTCGCTTCTTGAGAAATCAATCAGTATGAATCTTAACTAAAATTATATAAAAAAAAACTAACACTTATAATACAAAATTAGTAGCATTAGATTAGTCATAGAATATATTTTCATAATAAATTTATTTGAAGACATAAATATTAATACTATTTGCTATAAATTTGGTTAAACTTGAGCTACTTTGACCGGCACGGATCCTATAATTACATTCTTTTCTGGACGGAGGGAGTATTCCTTCTGTTCCAAGATACTCCCTCCATTCCGATTTATCTGGGGCCAACACGAGTATTCCAGATACCAAGAACTATTTAATCTAGCTCCCTTTTCCTAGCTGGTGGTGCCTACGACCATTCGTTTGTTGAAGTCGCCATCAATTTTTTGCATGCATGCAACGAAGGGAGGAGGATCGGTCAAATAACTCAAACCGAATAGCGAATCAGTTTTGCATGCATGCAGTGAGAAGAATGACTTGCCTATAAAAGAGGCTTGGTAAGTGTTGCATGTTATTTAATTGCAACGCAAGCTAGGATGTTGCGCCTGATAAAATGGCCATTCTAAAAAACGAGCGCATGCCAGATATATTGGAACGGAGGGAGCAGGAGACGATTATTATTTTCCACAAGTCAAATAGTTTTAAGTTTAATCAAATCTATATAAGAAATATTAACATTTATGACACTAAATAAGGGGATATCTAACTAGTTCACTATTAAGTTTGGCACCTCTTCAAATATCACTTTTAGAATGGTCCTTGCACATTTAAACACTAACTTCTTGTCATTTTCACTTACATGGAGTGCCAGCTCGGACTAGAGTTTGATTCGAGAGCTCATACTAGAGTTGAGAGCTTGGTTGAGGCTACAAACGATGACACCTAAAAGTAGGAAGAGCCCCAAATCAAAAATCAAAAGGAGAGGCACTGATTTGGGTACTCTCTTGCTGGAGTTGGTCGAACCAAGTATTTAACAGTGTTTTTGTTCGAACACAATGCGAAAAAGGTAGGAGCTCCAGATGAAAAGCGGCGTCCCTGATTTGGGGCTCATGCTGACTACAGTCGTTGCTCTAACAAAGTATTTAACAATGTTTTGTTCAAACTTCGAGGACACTAATTTCATCATCATTATTATTTCAAACAGCGAAAGATCATGGATGATGAAGTAAACAGACAATTTTGAAACCAACGGAAGTGAAAGGAAATAAGAAGAGCTAGCGAAGTGGAGCGGCGAGTGCGGGCTGGTACGGTCGTTCCAAATCGATCGGGATGCTGCTGCTTGTGGGACGGATAGCAGATGCATGACGATGATTGGGTTCAGTTCTTGGTTGGGTAAGAGGCCATCTTGTTGATGCCGCAGAGGCCTTGGCGCTTGCCGGTGCCCCTCCTCATGCGGATGTACCCCTTCTCGCCCCAGCTGGGCCCCCACGAGTTCTTCACGATGATGTAGTCATGGCCACTGTCGTCCTTGCCCGCCGTCCCGTAGCCGACGGCCGCCACGCCGTGGTCCAGCTGCGTGCCGCAGGGCCCATCGAAGACGCCGCCGCTGTAGAACTGGAAGTTCCTGCCGGAGGCCTCGATGGCGACGCTGACGGGCTGGTGCGCCAGCGCTTTGAGCAGCGCCTGCTCGTTGTTCCTCGGCACGTCCTCGTACCCGGAGATGGTGACCACCGCGGCGTCCGACTGCTTGTGCTTCTTCTTCTCGCTGCTGCGCTGGCAGGTGCCTTCCTCCATGAGGTACGGGTAGGCCTCCTCCGTGTGGAGTCCGCCGTTGTGTGCGATGTAGGAGAAGGCGTAGTCCATGAGCCCCCCGTTGCAGCCGTTGTTGCCGTCCGTGTCGCAGTCGATGAGCTCCTGCTCCGACAGCGCGGTCAGGTTGCCCGTGACGATCTGGTTGATGCCCTCGACGGCGGCCACCGTAGAGAAGGCCCAGCAGCTGCCGCACTGCCCCTGGTTCTTCACCCCGGTCACCGCGCCCTTGCTCCGCCAGTCCACGGACTTGGGGAGGCTCGCCGCTTCGCCCTCGTACCTGAAGGACGAGCCAGCTGCCAGCGAAGGCGAGCCCTCCTCCTCCTCATCATCATCATCCATACCATCGTCATCGCCGCCGCTGGGCCTTAGGCCGAGGTAGGTGGCCTTGAACTCGTCGTGCGTGAGGTCGGCGAACTCGTTGAGGCCCAGCCAGTAGCTGCTCACCTTGCGGTTGGTCTCATCGATGTGGTGCAGGTTGTCCTTGAACACCTGGAACCGCCGGAGCTTCTCCTCGAGGCTCGCATACGCCTTGCGGTGGCGGGACAGCCAGCGCTCGAACAGCTCCGCCAGGCTCTCGTGCGACGACAGGTCCTCCTCCGAGTAGCCCACGATGGAGAAGTCGCGCGCAAGGCACGACGACGCCGACAACAGGCCGACGCAGAGGACGGCGAGAGCAGCAACAATGACGGGCTTCATCACCATCTTCGCGTGCATTGCACTCACGGCAGGATCGGACTAGCAGCTGAACAAGACAGCAGGCTACGTGCAAGTAGTGCTAGCTGCTGCTCAACTGAAGGATCAATGGTGGTTGTGAGAGCAGACTGCAGGAGGATGCATGCATACATATACACACAACCAACGAACACATACATGTTAACTCTGTTTTGGTTCATTGCTTGGGCCTGTCGCGCGCAGATGGATGATGCTTGATGCCAGAGCTAGCTTTAAGGTTTGGCCTCGGATTTGGTGTGAAGAAGGACTTGCTTCAAAGCATGATTTGTTGGTCTGAATATAATCTCTCTGTCTTAAGGCAAAATGAAGATGTACCTTAAAGCAGCATGCATGCAGTCGAAGCAAGCAACCCAACCCAACCACACATGGATCGGAATGGAATACAAGACTGTGATTTGGGCGCGCATCATCACTTCATCAGCGCATGCGCATGAGAATGAAATTAAATATATATAGAATGGCATAACATCTAATATTAGTGATTTGAATTAACGATATAACAAGCACAGAGACATGTTGCTATGTAATCGGTAAATAAATAAGCTGGAGTTTGATCGTCCAACTGAATGAACTTTGTAAACACTTCGCTTTCTATAGAAGTCAGGTTTACCTCTGTCACAAAAAAAAAAAGATCGTCCAACTGAACGACCGGGCATGCATGCAGTAAGAATACTTTTATTTGCGACATCAGCACATGAGCTTAGAGTAGCATGCCTGTGCATTCGAATACCATTCTATCGCTTGCAGATGATGTCAAGTTCAAGTAAACCCAAAAAACCCAAGAATAGAAGACATGAAAGTATATGATTAATTACCAATGGAGAATAGAGAAACGGAGACAACACGTACTTTGAGAATGTACTTGCACTACTGGAATGGAGCGCTTTGCCTAGTGTCTATGGCACTCGGCAAAGGGTCAAAAACACTCGGCAAACCCTTTGCCGAGTGCCACACTCGGCAAAGCCGTCTCGGCAAATTTCTTAATGGCAAAGGTAGCTCTGCCGAGTATTATTTTTCGGGCACTCGGCAAACAAAAGTCGCCGTCGGATGCGAGACGGCGTCATATGGTTTGCCTAGTGTCGACACTCGGCAAAACCATTTAAAAAAAAAGAAAAATTAGTTTGCCGAGTGTTCTCCCGGACAGCACTCGGCAAAGCCTAATTTTGGAAAAAAAATTTTGCTTTGCCTAGGGTCAGCACTCAGCAAAAAAAAATTTAAAAAAAAAATTGGTTTGCCTAGTGTCAGCACTCGGCAAACCTTTGAAGTTTGCCTAGTGTTCTTGCCATGACACTAGGCAAACCAGGTTTCCAGAAATGCTCAGTACGCTCCCTTTGCCGAGTGTTTTGACCTGTACACTCGGCAAATGCACTCTTTGCCGAGTGTAACACTAGGCAAACTGACCTAAAATCGTCGCTTTTATTTGTTTTTTCCGTTCCATCTAAACAAATAGAATATGTACATAACAGACATCACCAATATCACATATATATCACCAACATCACTTATATATCACTAACAACACATATATATCACCAACATCACAAACATATCACAAACGTCACATGTCTCACAATATATCATCACAATAAGTTCACAAGTAATCCAAGTGCTCATCAATCACGACCACAAGTGCAAATAGAAGTACCATTAACAACCACAAAATATCGTCATCAAGCTAGCGGCCAACGAGACTGATTTGGTGAAGGATTTGGTGAAGCACGAGCCACGTCATTCGATGCCGCCGATTGATTCTGCACGAAGAAGAAGAGATTGCATGTGTGACACAAGATAAATATATATCATACTTGACTAAAACATTTATACTCCCCTAGGTTTTAAGTAGCGTTGTGGTTTGACTCTAAGCATGAACATACAAACTAAAACATTCATACTCACAGGATTAGCTGTATTAGGAGGTGGAGGTGGAGCGAATAGCGGCGGTGGCGGAGCTTGATGACCCATAGCGGCGCCAAGACTAGTCACATAGGAGAACCACTGCGCCATCGTCCGCTGCTCGACCTCCCGCTCGGCCGCCACCCTCGCCTCCAGTTCCTCCCGTTGCTTCTTCTCCTCCTCCAGTTGGGCCTACAATATTTCACCGCATTGTTACAATAATGCAAAGCTAAGGTATGTAAAAATCAATGAACGACGAATAAAACAGGAATAACCTGGAGTGCCTCTATCCGCAGCTGTGCAGTGTCCGGCCGAGGTCGTATGGCCGGACTTGCGCTGGTGCTCCTTGCCCGGATCTGGGAGAGAGTGGGAGTAGAGCCTGTGTCGATTATGCCGTCGCCGAGGTAGTACCGCTCATGCTTCTTGCCTCCTCCCGCCCTCATGACGAGTTCTCCATCAAAGTCCTGGGTGCTCGGATCGTACTCTGGCCCATTGACCTCCTCGCTGTTTTCCAGATACACGTCCTGGCAGGGAGAGTGTGTATCCGGAGAACAACAGAGAGATGATGTCGAAACTCTATCTCGGATCGGAGCAGACCATGGAAACTAATCCCATCTACGCATCCGCGGGCTATCCAAAAAACGTGGACAATTCGAAACAGATACAGTTATAGATATGCAAAGATCTGCATATTTTCAACCATATCTCTTTCGAACGGGAGACGCCTAACTGGGTTACGTGATACACGACCATGATACGGAAAGAGAGGTTATACCTTGGGTGGCGGTGGAGTCAGGCTAGCGGGGCCGTGGCGGGTCGGTGCAGTGGCGAGGCGACGCGGTGCAGGCAGACCTGTAGCGGCGACGAAGATGATCGGGGTACTCCGGCTCGGCTCCGAAGGGGTCTTCTCCTGCAAAAAAAATGACAATAATGCAATTTGTTTCAAGAAAGAAATGACAGTAATGCAAATACAGATACTACAGCTTCATGTATAGTATATTTTCAGACTTGTTTTCTCTGATTCACAACAGAAAAAAGGCAACATAATTAGGTACATCTACAAATCATGACTTTTGTCATGCACCATTCACAGGTAGAAAGAATGAATCAGTAAAACACATGTTAGGTTAGCAGGTAGAAACATGGAACACTCTAGTCCACACACTAGTTTAGGTGCAGCACGGATGCTGTTGTGCCTGAACCGTGAGCTTGTATACATCAGCATGGACCTATAGCTTTAGCTTTGCAGTAGCCTGTCACTTCCCTTGTGATTAATAGTAACTTAGTTGGCTATACGTCGATAGGAGTCACTTTCAACCTGAATATGACTATATACATGGGTGCCTATTTCATTTGTTTACTAAGCCGAATTCCAACAATGCACCTCAAATAGTTACAGAAGACAGTGAACCATTGTAAGGCAATTTAACTCTTTTGGTGGAGTGCATGTCCGGTATTTATTAGGCCAGCTAGGACTTATTAGATGAATGGATTTGCTGCACCATCTAGGCAATCAGTTATGACTCTGAACTTTGCTTTGGTTCAGTTTTGCCTTTCTGCTACCCATATGCTATATATAACCTACTTGACTAATCATCTACTTGTCTTTGATGTGAGGACACACAGTTTGGTTTGTGAGCACGATTTGCAAAGCATATCATGGCCATTTTTACGTTTTATAAATGATGTGATTACGGTTTCTCCAAATTGATTCACCAATTATGTGCAGTGTATATTATTTTTTTTAAGTTCAGGCATGTATTGTTAATGTAGCGCTCTCTGTTTGGCTGAAAGGAACAACCATATGACTGTGTCCTAGCAAAACCTGAAGAACAAGTGAAAAAAAGCTGGAACCTCAAGCAAAGCTTGCATCAGTAGAGAATTTATAATTTTTCCCTTTGCGTGAAATCACCATTTGGCTCCTTGTTTACCAAAACTACAATGTCCACAAAACCTGATAGTCAGCAAGGTCATTCTCTCAGTCTCACTGATGCTTAAAGTAGGGTATCATCTGAAACTTGACTGTAGTCCATGTGTAATTAATTTTTTTTCAGACAAACATATTGTTTCAAAATCATATTGGTGACCGCACCATTCAGAACTTTACATGGCAATTCATTTGTTTTACATTGCTAATACACCAGCACACATGAATAATTTTGACAGAGTTTAGCATTTTAACAGCTTTACTGTGCTTTTTAAAGTGTGTTTTTGAGCTCTAATGCTCTTGCTGAGGGAGTCCCTGTGAGAATGTTCACTTACGTTTTCAGATAAGAACTTCAAGGGCAGTGAAATAGTTCTATATGAGCAATCTTTTGCTTAGTCTAATTTCAATATTGAAAACAAATTTAGGTAGCTAAGATGATACATGGGTAAGATAATAAATTCGTGATCACTTTTGATTGCCTCCCTCAATTCATGAGCACTGATCTTTATGCTGGTCCAACAACTATATTGCCTGTCATGAATAACATACCTTAGCAATAGGTTCTGCCTAAAAATCAACAATGTTTGTTCTATATATGTATGTTTGGAATTCCATTTAGGGCTTTCGCTCATCTGAGCTTGTTCTTCATGATTTATATTACTGTGGTTCAGTACTATCAATATGCATTGTGATGCCTTTTGCTTTCTCTTTTGCCATACAGGTGAGTAGCGAGTAAGCTAGCAATTTCAAAATTGTATCGCTCTTATGTTAGACCGCAGTAAGAAATCTTTCCCATTGTAACCAAATTTGTTTCTAGAATCTAGATCCGTGGCAAAAATACTAAGAAGACTTTCAGAGCCTTCTGTAACTGAAACTGAATAAAGCATATCTTTCGGTGTGACAGAGGACCTGACGAAGGGGCCGACGAAGCCTCGAGCGCCTGGGGCGCGGCGGCGGCGGCGACGGCGATCCCGGCTCGTGACCTCCTGGCGTGACATAGGCACGGAGCAGCGACGCGCCCGGTGGTGGCACGGGTCGCGGCCGGCGGCGGCGCGAGGTGGGGCCGGCGGCGTGGGGTGCCGCCGGTGGCGGCCAGGCTCCTGCGCCGGAGGCAGCGCGGCTCCTTCACCAGTGGGTTCGCCGGTGCGGCCTCCTGTTCGTCGGTGTGTGTGGTGGCTGGTGTGTGTGTGGTGGCGGCGGGTGTGTGTTGGCCTGCTAGGTGTGTGTGTGCTTCGCTGTTCGGCGGTTTGCCGAGGGCCGTAGATCTGGCACGGCACTCGGCAAACTCAAACTGAATTTTTTTTTCAAATCACGTCCAGATTATTAAAAAAAAATTACCGAGTGTCATAGATCCGGCACTCGGTAAAGTCAAAGTGATTTTTTTTAATTTTAAAATCATGTACAGTTTTTAAAAAGTCAACTTCTAGAGCTTATTGACGTATTTTTAATACTATTTTTTTATTTTAATAATCATATACAAATTTTAAAAAGTCAAATAAATATAGACGTATTATTATATCTACTAGATGCTAATTTGTTCTAGTTAATCAACTTCTAAAATATTTTCTTAAATGCACTCTACACTGTATGCTCGATGCTTCCATGAATATTCAGACATTATTTAATGCGGTTATATATAGCTCAAATTCTATTTATCGGAATTATAAAATTCTATAATTGCAGTTAACAAACTAAAATTAGCAAACGGAACCGAAAAATTACCAATATTTCACATGAAATAATTTCTGTCGTCTATTCACTATACAAAAAGTTTTGAAGTGAATCTTCAACTCGACACTCAAATTGACACCGGATCTTACCAGATCCTTCTCAACTCTCATAAACTTGTAGGGAGATGTTCCGGTTTATAAGCATCATACGTGATAACTTTTGTGAAACCTTCTCAAATTTTTATCACAGCCTCGACCTATGATATCATGACATCTTGACAAATCTTATGATTTTCAGACTTCGTTTGCTTTTTATATAATTTAAAAACAATTCAGTGAGAAGTCCGTGCTCATGATTCATGAGGAAGATGTTCGAAATTTGATGTAACTTCGAGGATTTTAACGTTCTTCTATTTCAAATAACATGAATATCAATTTTCCATTCTTTTTTTTTCTAATTATTCGAACCTCCTGCGGTTCAAATTTAAGTTATCCTCAAAAATTCAATTAAATGAGATAAATATACTAAATATAGCAAATAGATTGAGAAAGATACCAAACTTTAACACGGAGTCAAGGTTACTGTATGACGTTAGCAGAAAAAATTTACAGTCGAAAAATGAAAAAAAAATAGTTTGCCTAGTGTAAGAGAAAACACTAAGCAAAGTTGTCACTTTGCCGAGTGCCTAGTGAAAACACTCGGCAAATATTAACGGCGTGTTAGTGGACGTTGGCTCCTGTCGAGGTTTGCCGAGTACAACAGTTTGCCTAGTACCAGCCACCAGGCAAAGTTAGGGTTTGCCGAGTGTAATTCTTTGCCAAGTGCTCGACACTAGGCAAACTGTCTGTTTGCCTAGTGCCTAACTTTGCCTAGTGTTTGACACTTAGGAAACTACAGATTTGCTGTGTGTATTTCTTTGCCGAGTACGACACTTGACAAACCGGCCTCTTTGCCGAGTGTCCGATTAAATACACACAGCAAAGCATGTGACACTAGGTAAAGAACGCGTCTCCGGTAGTGTTGTTTGATGAGTTGACTACATATGATATATAGAAATCCCTACACGCGGGAGGATTCGCGCACAGGGTCAGGTAGCGTGTCCAGCGCCGGCCGCCGCTGTGCAATGGAAGGGTGTTGCGTCGCCGTCGCCTCCACGCGGTAGGATCCGATCTAGAGCCATGCATTCCTCATTCGGAAGCTCCTCCGCTAGCTCGCCTCGGCCCTGAGGAACCATCCCAAGAAGACCAACAACGCCCGTGCCGACAGCTCCGTTGTCTCAGCACCAAATCCACCCTTCCAAAATTAGGCTACAGAGCAGGACTAATACATCTCGCTCCATCGCCTACGGCCGACTTGTGCCTGCACCCATCCGTACCCCCAAATGATTTGGCATGATTTCTTCTAATTGATTCATGTATATATCTCTTGCATGCCCTTTCTATTTATATATAATCAACTCCGACTCCGAAGGTGTGACGAATCTAGGATTTTATCTAAGGGTATGCCGCTCAAAAATTTTCATATGCAGTTCGATAAATTCATTTTAGCAAATTTTTTGGGAGGGGAATCCATTTTAACAATTCGGAAATATATAATTGTAAAATTGACAACATGATTCGGTGTACATGCACTAAGTAACAAAATAAGGCTTAAATTCATAGATTAAGTTGAAACCGTCCACTAATTACAATATAAAAGAAATAGTTCAAAGACATACCGATAATTCAAATTTAGACATAAAAGAGTACCAGAGGCTCGTAGTGCTATTTTTTTACTGTTTTATTCAAGGCTTTTGAAGTGACATAAATGTCTTGATTATATCATCTTAATCAACTTCAAAAAAAAATGTCCCGCTCAACGAAAGTGACTAAACAGTCATCTAAAAGAGATCCAATATTTGAATTTCTCATCATAACTGCATAAATATTAAAAAAACACGATGCTAAACAATTAAACAATTTGGTATTCGTGATGTTGGCAAATAGCTACAAAAGCAGATAATAATTTTCTTAAAAAAAGATGAAGACCAAAATATGAAAATTTTCCTGAGAGAAATAGTGAATTGGTGAGCCTCCGTGACTGTGTGGCCGTGCAAACTGTACACGAAGACGAGCGATCGGAGGAGGACACTAGGGCAGAGGGCACCAGCTAGTCACTGTGACAGTGTCAAGCCTCACCGGCACCGCGTCGGCGTCAGCTGTCAGGGCATAAGACTGCCCGCACTCATGGATCTCTATATTCATCCTCTATATGTCCTAGTCAGCAAGATTCTCTCCTCTATACTCAATTCTTCCGCACCCATCCATCCTCTATATCATCCTCTATCCACTCTATCCACTGTGAGACCCACTTGTCACTTTATCTAAATATATCCATGTGTGATCTAGTTTTGAAGGATTTATTGAGACGAATTTAATGGTGCAATCGAAATTTAATTTGGATTTTTGGTTTGTGAGTTATAGCATTTTTCCTTTATTTAGCTAGTGTGGCCGCCACTATAGAGTATAGAGTAAGCACTGTACCACTCTAAATATAGAGTGAGAGAAAAGATAGAGTATCGTTTTAGAGTACCCAGTGCAGCAGTTTTTACTCTATATTCATACTCTAAAGCTTTAGAGTATCGTTTTAGAGTACCCACTGCGGGTAGTCTAAGGCGGCGGCTTTTTCGGTGATTTCTTCCAGCCTCCAAGTCTCCGATCGGTGATCGAGATGAGAATACGAAAAGCCAAATAGTGAACGCGGTTACGTACTTGACCCTTGCCGCGTGGGCCATGGAGGGCCTTCCTATTTCCATGATGACGTGATCCAGGTGATTTTTTCCTTTTTCTAAATAAATAAATATAGATGTATAATACCTATAGTAACTAGTAGCCGGTCAAACAAGGCATACCCGGTGGCTCCGCCACTACTCCGAGTTACCTTAGACTGCCCATGAGTCATAAAAGATGCTGATTACAGGGCATGTGCTGCGCGCACCATGCGTTTGATTCATTGCCTCACCCAACGCCCAGTTTGAACAATTTACTTGCATCCCAATTCTTTTACTACTTGCTGGAGGGACACCAGTATGTTTCTATTTAGGCCTTGCTGCTATTTATCTGCCCACGCAGACGATTCCTAACGTGACCACAACGGGCGTCCCAAAATAAGTTTCTTTTCCCTTCACTGCTCAAGTCTGTCATGGACAACTAACTGACCATCGACAACAAATTGATCGAAAAGGTTGAGCTTATTCTAAAAGCCACATTGCTAAGAGTATCCTTCTCTTTCTTTTCCATGCATGTTTAGTATTATATGCATGCATGGTCAAGAAATTTCTCTTTGTTGTTGGCGCAATAAAATTGATAACCATTTATCTGTGAAGTGACTTGTAAGAATTGTCAATAATGGATGCTTCAATCTACATGTTTTCGTCCAAAAGTTCTATATTTCATTTGTTTTTTTTGTTGTTGTTAGAAAATGCTCCAATCCGTGCATAAATTGTTATGTTAAACTAATGTTGCTAATACTGATCATTAGTGATGTCCTGTACGAGCGTGGATATAGTAACTTTAACACATCTACTCGAGCTCCCAAACCCAACATCAAAGGTACGTATTACCCAAACAGATCGATGGAGCCTAGTTAATTACTAGTTAAAAAAATGCATTCAACAGCAATCAATATTACAGTAACCTGTTATGTAAACATGCATGGGAGCCAAAAGCTTTTCACTATGTCTCAAACTAACATACGAAACTGTTTGTGTCATTATTTGTCGGCACTCAGTACCACTAATGTTGCAAATTCACAGTATATAATACAGAAATTTTGCTCTTTATATACCTCCTTCATGCCACACGTAGCGACATTGAGCATTTGAGCTGTGCAGACCAATCCAAGCCAACTGCACATGTCACCCTTGTCCTCCTTGCCTACCTTATCATAGTATTATTCATTTATCTTAAAAAATGTCATAGAAAAAAAACAATCTCAATAAAAAATGCTTGTTTAAACTGTCCGATTGATCCATGGCATTGTTTTGTAGGTTCCACCGCTCAGTACTCCACCATAATCCAATCCTTATTGATGCGATGTAATCTGAGGATTTAAACAGGTATTTGAGATTGTATGAGTACGATGATAGTTGAATGTAAGAACACACGTGGTAGACATGATTTTCTAGGACTATCAAACTTGTGCAGAGTCATGGATTTTCTTCAAGAAGTCCTAGTCCATTTGAATAAGCCACAGTTAAGCTTTTTTTTTCTAAAAAAAAAGATTTTGAAATGCTCTTCATGAATCCTTGTAAAAAATAGATTATGAAAAACAATATCAAGTTCTTTTCTTTTAAACCGAAATCATATTTGGATTATAGTTTTAGGTTTAAGAATCCAAGATCTTGCCCAATGATTTTATTTTAATAAAAGCCAAAATATTCGTAAAACACATTATTCAAGCCAAATAAATGTTTGCAAGATCTTGATTTAGATTTAAAAAGGATATACAGTGGCTACTTCTTAAAACCATATTGAATAAAGATAGGTTTGAGCACATATAGTCCTAAGTTTAAAATCAATGCCTTTCCAAAAGGATTTTATTTCGTAAAAGCCTTTTTAGATACCTTTTATGAATGAGGGTTTATGTTATGCTTTTGGGAGAAGAAAGGAAATAGTTTAGTTTTGATATGAGTGAACTCAAATTCATACTTCACTAACAATTGGACGTATCATAGGTTTTAACTTAAGTTAAACATAGTTTTGACTAATATATTGATACTCGCATGGGCCCTTTATACCAGCACATCAGGTAGCGCGCATAGCGTGGCAAAGGTGGCCATGCTAGCTATCATGGTCATGGTGGCAAGGTTGTTGCACCATTTGTATGGGCAGCGTTATTCTGTCACACAAGGGGTGTTGACGTGGTTAAAAAAGGGTTATTAAAAAAAACCAGTGGATGTTATTTTTGAAAGAGATCATTAAAAAGTTTTTTTTAAAAAAACACACACACACACATCCTTGGAGGTTTGTAAGCTTTGGTTGGTTTGGCAGTTGTGTTTTGACCAACATAAAGGTCAACGGTTGGCTATTGTTGTATCCTAACAGCATTGCCGATGACACGTGGGCCTGCGAGCGAAGAGGTACGTGTCACGTGGTAAGTACGAAAGAAAAGTCAGCACCTGCAGTTCACGACTTTCACGTGAGGTTACCCTTATTCGGAAGTGCGGGGTTATTTTGAGCCGCCGTCTGTCGTTGATCGTAGAATAGTAAGTAGCCAGACGTGGACAAGGTGACCATTCCGGTTCCGGTGGTGTACAAGTACATACATTTCTTGGGTGGATGAGAGGACGGCGTTCACCAAACAACTAGATCAGGCCAGGCATTTTTTTTATTGAAACAAACAACCCGCTTGCCGCTTGGTGCTTGCTGTTCTGTTGTGTTGTGTTCGTCTCCTCTCCTCTCCTCTCCTCTCGTCTCGTCTCGTCTTTGCGACAAGGCAGAGAAGAGGCCACCGAAGGCAACAAGGCAAGGACCAGAGAGGGAGGCAAGCCAAACAGCCGAGCTAGCCAGCAAGGGCTACCACAACGAAACGTCGTGGGCTGGCTTGGCTCGTTCGTTCTGACCTCTGGTGGCCTTTCTCTTCTTCTCTCTCAGAAGGGAAGGTTGATGTGTCCGTCTCCATCCCCCATTCCATTCTTCTGTTCATCAGCTTGGAACAAATCACTCTCTCTCTGCAAGTCTGCATTCACGTCACGCACACGCGTCCCTTCCCTGCCCGCCTTGCACGCGCCGGATTCCTCTTCCCATACTCTCCCTCTCCCCGAGCCCGCTAGCCTCCCTCCTCTAGCCTAGGGTTTCTCCGCCGCCGCCGTCGCCGTCTACGCGCCATTGCAGCACCCAGCCTGCCCGCCCGCCTGCTTTCATTCATTCAGGTAAGTAATCCCTATCTCCTCTCCTCTCAAGAACAAGGTTTTAGATTTTACGAGTATAATGTTATTATTAGTTCCACACTCAACTCCCTCCCTCCGTCCTCAAGGACAGGGATGGATGAATTGGCAGGGCAAGCTCAAATCGATTCTTCATTTCCATCTCCATTTCGTCGTTTGTTCCATTCCAATCATGCCTAGTGCCTTCCCTTCCATCTGCTGCTGTTATTATTATCATTTTTTTATAATTTTCTTCCTGCGACGACGTAGTATTATAATATTGGGTGTGCAAAAGATTTTTCCCTTTTATTTTATTTATAATCATATCTAACTCGTTATAAACAAACTTTTAACATGTACACTTATAAACTTCAAAATAACTACGAAGTATTTTCAAACCAAATATGTGATGACTACTTTCATAACTTTTGATAACTCACTTGGTGACTTGGTACGTAGGGAATGAACACAAGTCTATATATGGGTATTTATAGCTTTATAGTAGCAACCTTCTACACTTTTCTATATGCTAGAATATCTCTCATATTTATCTATTCCCATATATTTCTCATTACACAAAATATCAAGATCTAGAGTGTTCCCTGTAGAATATTGTTTGCCTAGATATTTCTCATGCAAAATATCTAGATATAGAGTATTATATTGTCTAAAGTACGATAATTACTCCAATTTATTTGGAAGGTTTCTCACGTAGAAGTTTCCTATTCCATAAGATACTAGGAAGGCAAATGTGTCACACCCCCTAACATTTTTTCTATACTCTGATCATATTTTTTCCTCTTAATAAAAGATTGCTTTTTCTACTGTAGAAGTTGTTTCTAACCCGAAAATATATTATTTTATTACAAAGGGGTAAGTAAAAAAATGTTCTACCTGTAGAAAAAAACCCATTTATTCCATAAAGGACAACTAGTGTCATGTAAGAGTGGCAACATTCCTAATTTATTAATTATGCAGTATTGTTATTTGTACAATACTTTTTTTTAATGCATAATTGTTTTTATGGTCAAACTATTTCTATTCCTATCCTGTCATGTCAAGCCTTCTTTTGCTCGTCTCGTAACGATGTATATCATTTCAACTTGTATACCTTTGTTTTCGGTTGGAGCTTTTCTATGGACTTAATGCCACTATGCGCCTCTATTGTCTTTGTGCCTTGCAGATAATAAACACTCGCTTAGCCAGATTTGTTTAAGGTTCATAAAGTGCGACAATTCTAACACACGAAAGTATTTTGCAACCTAATCTTTAACCCTGTTACAACATAAAAATCCTCAGTAAATTATAGAATCAAAAGAGAGTGCTAGGAAGACTCAAATTTTTCACGAGATATTGAAGTGTCAATACTCTGTATTAGTTCTTGTTAGAGCATGAATTTTTTTAATGAGTTCATACCATTTTTTTTACTGATGATAGCAGTGTTCCTAGTTCATGGGAACTATTGTTTCATGTTTAGCAGCACAAAAATATTTAATATTCACTTGGAAAATTGTCATGAAGAGAAAATTGTTTTTATTTTAGAAAAATGTTGTTATCGCTTGTTGGTTTGTGAAATTGGTATATGTTCTTGTGAAAATGGTTTCTAGCTTCAATAGAAAAATATTCAACCTTAATAAAATATAAAAAGTTCCATTTACTTATTTACAATGTACTATATTCTATATATTTACTAGCCACTGATAGTGTCCAATGAAGAGAATAGATATGAAATTTCTGTTATGTTATTTAAAACAAATGTTTTACTAGCCATTGATAGTGTCAATGAAGAGAATAGATATATGAAATCAACAAGAATAAAAAATTAAAAGGGAGAGAAAGAAAAATAAAAAAAACACAAATTTTCAAAGAAACTGAAAAACGGCCCACAAGCAGCCCGTGCGTTATTTTTTCGTTGTCCGCCGTCGATGTGCTTCCCCTTCCGTCCGCTGGCCTCCTCCTCCTTCCCTCCTCCATCTCTCTCTCTCTCTCTCGCTACCCTCTCCCTCCCAGACGACTGTTGGGCCGCCGCCGCCCTAGGCCAGGTGCTGAGGCTTTCCTTGGTCTCTTTGCCGGCGACGAGCACCCACCAGGTACTCCCACCCCTTCTCTTCCCTTCCCTTATGCTGTGCGAAGCTGAGCACCGAAACCCTAACCTAAAGCTATTTAGCTATTTGACAATCCTCCTAACTTCGAAGTTTTTGCAAAAATTATTGTCCCTTTACTGGATCCGGCCATGCCTGCGGCTGCGGCGAGGGCGACCAATTCCGTCGGCAAAGCAAACTACCACACCACCGGGCATAGAGGATACTGGATTGGATCCACCATTCATTCATGCGGAATGGCGTTGCCGTTTCTGGAGGACAGGGGAACACCACACCACGTTATCATTCATTTATTTAATTTATTATTATTCTGAGGGCCACACCAATTGTATTTATTTATTGCTTCTTAATATTCCATCCAGTTGCCAGTACTAGTACTATAGGGAGGGATGGATGGAGGGATGGACGGAGGGTTTTCCCATCCCATTCGTCTTGGTTAGGCTTAGGCGTTACTACTGCTACAGACGAGATAACCAATATTCTCATCGCCGGGACCAACACGAATCCAATCCTCTTCCACCTTTATTTTCGCCTTTGCATACCAACAGTACGCACGAGAATTATTCTGCAAGCATAACCTCCTCCTTAATCCATCCAGGAGGACGAGGTGGGGGCGATTTCTTGGTGTCCATCACACTCCAGCTATCACCGTCATTATGCTTCCGTTGAGCAATGCGTAAAAGTCGCCGCTCGCAGGTCTCCGTCTATCATACTTTTCCCGCTGTTCCAGGCAATGGCCAAATTTCCGGTACTTGCACGCAGGTTTGCACGCCATCCATCCTTTTCAGTTCATTGCTGCTACCGTTTTTTTCCCCTATCCTCTGCTGTGATGCATATCTTTCTTTTCCATCTTTGCTCCTTTACTTACAGTGCCATCAGGAAGCCTAATGAAAGCATGAGGCTTATTGTAGTAACCATCGTTGGTGCGGTCTTTGGTTTCTTTATCGGAATCTCGTTCCCAACAGTTAGCATAACAAAGGTATGGGGCATGGTCTATCCATAATTCTATATGCAGCAACTAGGCAATAGCATCTCAACGATCGTGACTTATTACTGTTTCCCACAAAAAATACATATGTTGCAGCTTCACTTTCCATCTAGCATCGTCTCCTACATAGAGGACAAGAACTCAGGCCTCTCAGCTCAAGCTATACTTAATCATGCTTGGACTGCTGCCAGGAACGCAAGGGGAAATGGCTCTGAACCAATCTCAAGTGACAACTTCAAGGTAGGATCCTGTGCGCTTCCTGAACTAATCAGTACATCTCATCCTCCTGTGAGATGTATTGTTGAGGATTACACCTCAGATTTTTGTCCTGTGACCAACCCTGCCTCCTTCACTGTGTCTGTCAAATCTAATAAAAAAAGTCCTTGGTTGATAACTTTGTAGATTTATGTACCAACAAACCCCAGGGGCGCGGAGAGCCTAGCACCTGGTATTGTTGTACCAGAGTCTGATTTTCATCAGCACAGGTTATGGGGAAACCCAGATGAGGTAACTATTCTTGTATTCACTTCTCATCTCATACTATTATGTATTTCAGATGAGATTCTGCTATGTCCTTCCCTTCACATTGTCAGCAAGAATTAGAATATGCTGCTCCTTTGTCATCTTGTAAATAAATTCTTATGATGCTTGTGTGCTTCTCTAATGCATCTTTTCAATAATTTTTTGTTATCCGCTGTTGGTGAAATAAGTAATTTGCTCAAGATCTGAGTGTTGCTATGAATTCTTGTCTTATTATTTATCCAGCTCATATATGCACTGTATTCTTGCTGATTTTTAGCCCCCCTTTTTTTCATACTGCCCTTTGTGGCTTTATCTTCCATAAAAGTTGATTATTTCCATCTTAATTTCAGCACCCGAGCCATGATGCTTTGTCAAAATTAACCTCAATGTTCTAGCTAATTCTTTCTGTAACTTGCACACTAACATTCTTGCTGATGCGGATATTTAAATTTACAGGACCTACCCTTCAAGCCAAAGTACCTTGTTACTTTCACTGTTGGCATTTCACAGAAAGATAACATAAATAGGGCTGTCAAGAAGGTAACTTTTAGAGACTATTTACATCTGACACTACTCTTACATCCCAAGTTCTATTGTCTAGTCAGGACTTCCGCCGTTTTCTTTGTTTTGGCAACTTCAAATTCATTTGTAAACGTATACATATCATCGTGGAGTAATAACTTGGCAAATTACCTGATTCTTTTTCCCTTTGGTTGCTGTTGCAGTTTTCAAATGATTTTGCAGTCCTGTTGTTTCACTATGATGGCCGGGTGACCGAATGGGATGAATTTGAGTGGTCAAAGCGAGCTATCCATGTAAGCGTCTGGAAACAAGCAAAATGGTGTGTGCTCTGATTCTTTATTATTCTTTACACGTTTCAATATTGAGGGTGGTTGTGGTTCTAAAAGTTTTATGATTATCATGACCTCTAGGTGGTATGCTAAAAGATTCTTGCACCCTGATATCGTGGCAGCCTATGAGTATGTATTTATCTGGGATGAGGACCTTGGAGTTGATCGTTTTAACGGAGATGAGTATGTAACTTCGATCTTCACTTGACCATTTCTTCATATCATGTTTTGTAGGTGACTCACTAATATGATTTGATTGCAGATACATTAAACTTGTCAAAAGATATAGACTAGAAATCTCACAACCTGGTTTAGAGCCAGATAGGGGATTGACATGGCAGATGACCAAGAGAAGAGGGGATCGTCAGGTTCATATGTAAGTGGGGGCTCTGGTTTGTAGCTGCAACGATCCTTTTGCTTTATCCTCTAGAAATATGTGTTACTTAATGTATAGATAAAGATGCGGAGGCATTGTTTATGAAAATGTTCTTTGCACGAGGATAGAAAAATTTTAAGCCTGGTGCTGGTGCCAGGCTACAGTGTCCAACCTCTTTGCTGAGGCACAGAAACTTTTTAAAAAAGGTTAAAAAAAAGGAATCTTATAAAACTGGTTCTGACAGGGTTACAGAGGAGAGAGAAGGCTGGTGCTCTGATCCTCATGTTCCCCCGTGCGCTGGGTATGTAATTTTGCCCCCATAGCAGCTGAATCTGCTTGCTCTGGTTGCCTTGCATCGAGGAACCTACCTGATCTGTTTGCTGTACAGGTTTGTTGAAATAATGGCTCCAGTTTTCTCCAGAGATGCATGGAGATGTGTCTGGCATATGATTCAGGTATAACGCAATTTCACTGTCTGCACTCTACCCGTCCACTTGGCTTGGTTTGGTTGATATCTTCTTGTTGTTGCAGAATGACTTGGTTCATGGATGGGGTCTCGATTTTGCTCTCCGGAAATGTGTGGAGGTACGCACTTCACAGCATAGTTAAAGCATTGAAGAGAATTTGTGACTACTTCTGCTGGTCCTTGATAACATCTTTTTCAGTTATTTGATACAAGAAAGCCTTTTTCAGCAGAGTAGCTTTTGAACACCTTGTCCATGCCTTCAATTAAGCCTTTAAAACTCTTTGCAGCCTGCTCATGAGAAAATTGGTGTCGTTGATTCCCAATGGATTGTACACCAAGTGGTTCCTTCTCTCGGGAACCAGGTAAGGGGGAAAAAATGAAGCAAACTGTGTACCATCAGATTCTACTGTAATTCCTGAATTGCATCTAATGTCAACCTTGTCCCATCTTCAAAATGCACAGGGGCAAGCGGAGAATGGGAGGGCACCATGGGAAGGGGTATGAATCTGACGACTTTGTTAGATAATGATACCTTTTGCGAGTATAAGAGTGTGTCGAGGCTGGTGAAGCTGTGACTGATCTTTATCCTGGTGCTGTCTATGTAGGTAAGAGAGCGTTGCCGGAAAGAATGGGGACTCTTCCAGACAAGAATGGCAGAAGCTGAGAAAGCATATTACGAGATGATGGGTGTTACTCCTCCGAATGTAACATTTGTCTCCTAGGATAAAAGTTCACATGTTAAATCCACTCACTTTTTTCTTTTTGTCCAGCAGTAGCTCTTCGAATAGAGTTAGTTATTGATGATACATGTAGAGCATACGTGACATTATAAATATATCAATCTAGATTCTTTGATCCTTCTTCCTGTATATCTCACCCGGGCTGTTCTCACTAGGATCTGGTTATTGTGGTATCACATACTGCGAGCACAGAAACCAGGTTCCCAATTTTCACTCACTAACTGGGAAATTCTCTTTTGAAATGTGAATGATATGTTTGTCAATTCAGAGTTTATATTCTGAGTTTCTGACTGTTGTATCTCTAAACGTTGACTGTATGGGCACACGAAAATTCTGCAGAAAACATTTCAGATGGACAAGGATGGCCAAAATATGCCACTTCATTCTATAGATAGCCAAGGTTATAGTATAGCTGTATAGGTGTACATGTGTGCAGGGAATTGCTTTTGCTACGTGACAGTGGTACACGTCTGCACCCAGAAAACACATCCAAATAGACATGCCTAGAGCTAGCCCTGGGCATAATTAACCGAAGACCGAACCGAACTAACCGAGACCGAAGTGACCGAGACCGAAAATTTCGGTCACAAGTTCGGTCTTCAGTTTGAAGTAACCGAACTAACCGGACTTAGTTCGGTCATTACCCTCGGGTAACCGAACTAACCGAATTAACCGAACATTTGAATTTTGTTGACATAATATATAATTTAGACTATTATTAGTGATATAATATTTATTCTAGTGGGTTTATATCAACCATCACTCTTATCACTATGTTTAATCTATATTTTGTATTGTATTTTTGCCTTGAAATAGAAAAAATATTGGTAAAATTTGCTACAAATTACAATATTTAGTAGTTGTTTTGTGAAGTTCGGTTAGTTCGGTCATGACCGAGACCGAACCGAACTAACCGAGACCGAACTTGCTCGGTCCTGAGTTTTGAAACTAACCGATCGGTCTCCGTTTTTAGATGACCGAACTTTCGAAATGACCGAAGACCGAGACCGATCGGTTCGGTCAGACCGAACGCCCAGGGCTACTAGAGCTGCTCAAGAAACCGTAGATACACATCAAAGAATGGTGGACATGAGTATCTCCGTCAGAAAGTCGATCCTCTGCAGCCTCTCCTCCAGTCCCAGCTTGGACGATGCATCATCACTCGCTGCTGCTCCCTTGTTCAACTTCAACCTGGGGAAAAAGAGAAATCACTGTCACTTTGAACCTCCAGTGACACTATTACTGGCACAGCCAGCACTTGGGATTTGTCAGCAGTTGAAAATCTGAATTACCTCTGATCATCTGAGACACCCTTTTCGGCGTTGCCATCACTCGGGACCGCGTCATCGGCCTGCGGGATGCTGCAGATGAACTGGGAGAGCAGTGGGTCAGGTGCAGGATCTTTGTATGGCCTGCTGCTCATCCTGTAGTGTTGTGGTTCTGGCTCTTCATAGTAAGAGTTCACTTCATATGTTGCTGTTCCCTTCCCAGATGCTGAGCTGGTGGCAGCCGCAGGGCATGAGCTTGGCCTGTAAGGCTTCCTCCTCTGTCATGAATCATGATCAGTTAGTTCATGAGTGAAATACTAGAGCATGGGCTGCTATTTCTCATTGGGGGAAAAAATCCTTAAGTAGCAGGAACATAATTACCTTGAGAAGATGCGAGTGTTGCACTCTGAAATGTGCAGCCATGTCTTTCCCTAGATTGTTGGCTCAGATTGGACAAACCTGAAGTTCATCAGTAATAAACCGTTAAAACTGTCTGTCAGATTTCATCAGTATTCAGATTTGGTAGATGAATAGGGTGGTGGTTAGGTGAGTATTAGCATCATTAATGGCTTTTAGGACTTGTGGTTGAAAATAACTACAGTGACTTGTGGTTGAAAATAATTACAGTGACAGACTATGACCCAGAAGAGAGATTCCAGGTTGCATACTGAGATCAGACCCTGATTGATCAGAGTAGCTTTGCAAAGTAGTAATACTTACAGCATTTCTGGTGTCAAAGCAATGCTCCTCCTGAAGGTGGTTGCAGATGAAAGGCACCTCAACCTCGATGTAGCAAAAAGGGCGAGGGAAGTACTCCCACAACTCACCATCTTCTGAAATAAACAATAATCAGTTAAAACCGCTTTACACTATGTTTAGCAGAACAGTTTTATATTCTGTCAAAACGATTCCTTGTATTGAAGAAAAAGTTGCTCAGTTCCCATTTCAGCGTTTCATTGCAAATATTTTTTTTGGTTGTTGTATTATAAAGCTACAGATTCCAACATGAGGCCAGTCTCCTTAATTTACCACCACAGAAAAGCAATAAAGGTCATTTATTTCTCCTGATGGAAAACCTTGTTGCATCTGACGAAACAGAATGGATATAACACGCAGAACTGAATCCACTAGGTACGTCCTCAAGACAGAGCAGAGCAGAGCGGCCAGACCAATGTTTTCCAAAGCAGCAGTAAGATGAAGTTACATAAAAAATAAAATAAAAGGCAAAAGGGTGTGAGAGAAAAAAATCTGAAGGAACCAAATTCAGGAATCAAAGAAGTAGGGTTTTTTCTCTCTCTCTCTCTCTCTCGAAGAAGAAGAAGAAGAAGAAGAAGAAGAAGAAGCAAGAATGGACCTACAAGAGATCGGCGAAGAGATGAGCTGAAAGGGGGGAAAAGAATCAGAAACTAAAGAACATATACCTGCAGTGTGAGGAAGGGGGCCATGCCCATATGGTGGTGGAGGCGGTGGTTGGTGCCTGCCTCTGTCTGCAGGAGGGAAGCCGTAGTTGTAGCAAGCCTCTACCTCCATTGCTATCGCTGATGAGCTCCACTGCACTCTCACCTATCTAACTGCCCCAACAAGAAGGAACGAAGGAGAAGGGGAGCGAGCAAAGTGGTGTTGCAACAAACTGATGAAGAACAGCAAGGACATGCATGCAACGACTACACAGCACAGCACAAAGGGAGTGGAGAGCTGAGCTGCTAGCCTGGATCAGAGCTCCTTCCTTAGTCCCTCCCCTCCTTGTGTGTTTATATATGGCTCCATGTCAAGGACCCTGCCTTTCCTGGCCACATAATAATAAACAAACAAACAAATAAACACAGGGTTTGTGTTTTTTGGTGACTCAAAAGTTTATATATACATCAATCAAAAAGAAAGAAAAAGGGAGAAGAGACCAAAAGCTAAGGGACCGGAGAATGCAAAAGGAGACAAGAGGTTGGAGAAATCTTTCTTTGAGGGGAGGGGAGATTAGCTGCGTGAGGCGCAAGGAATTGCTATTCCCACGGGAGGATCGGAGTCGCTTTTCAAGGTAGAATAGTTCTATTATTCATCAGGCATAAATTAGTGCACAATGAATGAATACGGTTGATTTTGACTGCGGCTGACAAGGGGTTATTGGTTATTACTCTAGTATACATGCAGAATTACAAAATAATACTATATATAATGACAGTCGTTCGTCCTAGCAAATATACTTTTTACTGCTTAACTAACATTAACCAACAAGTTTCAGTACAGCAAGTTAGGAACCGGGAAGATACAGTACAACTAGGGCTCAAAATCAGCTGCAGCATTATATATCCATGAACCAAACTCGTGGCCATACCTAACAGCTTGCATAGTCCAATTTATCTTCCCTATAGTTCAAAGCTGAAACCAATGTCATGAACACTGGTGTTGCTTTGAGAATTTGTCAACTGATTTCCATTGTTGACATCATGTAGATCCATAGCCTTTTGGGAATTCAAGCTGAGTGGATATTTCATATGTTGCAAGCTTTCAACTCTGGGAATCTATCCTTGTACCAAGAAATCTGCAAAGCTCATGACACCGCTTTGAGTGCACAGCTTGCATTGGTACAAAATGTGAGGAATCTACTTGAAAAGATCAACCTTCTTTGCTTGATGGAAATCTTTTTCAGGTAATTCTCATAGGCATCCAGTGCTAGCATGAGCGAAGCTTAGTTCAGTAACAGCTTTGTCTACTTGCAGTCGATCATCTGAAAACCGCACAATCCCAATGCGGGATATAGCAGAACAGACCAGGCTCTCTGTTGAAGATGTGGAGTATCTACTAATGAAGAACCTCTCTGTAAGACCTACCCTCCAAAAACTGTGCTTGGCTCTTTTTGTTCTTGTGGCATTATTGTGTTTTTTCTCTCTCTTCAGGCTCGTCCTATAGAAGGCATAATTGATCAGGTTGATGGAGTTGTCCATGTTTCATGGGGTCAACCGAGGGTGTTGGGCATAGACCAAGTGTCCTTGTGTGACCGGTTGGATATATTGGATTCGGAAGGTCGATACGACCTTGCTTTCTGTTGAAGCCGAGACACCAGACTTTTTTTTTTTGGAGGGACACCAGACTTGGTATCTTCGTGATCTACTCCCGAAGGATCACTGTGGCATAATCTGATGTGAACGAAGTCATTAGATATTCTTAAGGAACCGTAGCTTTGCAGAATGGTTCAGCTGACTCCCAGCTCAAGATGTGATCTTATTTTTTAAACATTAAGACAGCGAACCTAAACAAGGAGTCAGTGGTCACAGATCACAAGTAGTCAGCATATGTGACTTCCAGCATTTCGAAGGAATCCATAGCACTTTTGCAAAAGCCGGGGGTTAGAACACAAGTCAACTGTGATTACTATCTTACACCTAAATCTCAATACAATGGAATGGCGATAAGCTGCTCAACAAAATTTGCCAGCACCATGTTGCCAGGGTCTACTACATTGAGTATAACCGTAAGAAGAACAATGTTGGCCAATTATCCGATTAACCACGCCAACAGCAATCGTGCTTCCAGACGACCTCAAGTATGCCCTCCCAAGAGCTCTGCTCTTAGAGAATTCCTGAAAACAGACAGCTCCATCTAGTGTGACCTGAAAAATTGCAAGAAAAACAGTACACTGGTATGTGAATAATGTATGATCGTTAGGTAGTCCAAAAGAAAGCCATTCACAATGATCCATTTCATTTATTACCTGTATAAGAGCAGTCTGCTTGGATTTAAGAAATCGAGGTGCCGATTTACTTGATTTGCCAGTCTTGTCAAGTAATGCAATGATTTTTGTTACTCTTGCAGCCTCTTTCACATGATGTATGTGAAATTCCACCTAGGTCCAGAACATTGTTATGATATGCTGGTAAAAGCTAATCAAGCAGAATTTGTCATAATTTTACCTGAGAGCCAACAAGAATAGGAATAGTGATGTCCAGGACTAGAACTTTCAGCTCCAAGTGGTTAGCTACAGCCACAGGGAAACCAGGGTGGCAAAGAACACCGCCAGGTATTAGTTAACTTCCATCAATACCCTGTTAAAAAATCGCCACATTATCACCAGCTCTCGCTATGGTGCATGAATCAGAGTTCCGCTCAATGGTTTTCACAGTCGCCTCTTGCCCAGAAGGTAGAACTAATACCTGCAACAGGAAATAAAGGATGTCACAGAAAAATATAAGCATCGCCATATAATTCACGACCATTCAACTGAACAGTAAAGAAAGAATGGGAAAGGAAAAAATTTCCCCAGGACATATTATTAAACAATTTAGATGCAGCTAAGTCATGCAGTGAACAACTCAATATACAGGGTGCCAACATATACTTTATCTTTTCAACAGACACTGTAAACGACATGGAAAATGCTGCACAAATCCAATTGGATCGACACAACTGTAAAGCCCAATTAGGTGGGAAAAATAACCGACATTCTAGTTCTTGACAAATAAACTATTTTGTTGTACAAGTCTAGGCTGCTGTAAGATCCAAAAGTACCAATATGCTATGCTATGCTCTACCCTATCCTATGCTATGCTGCTCTATTTAAGCTCTGATCAGTGTCACAAGTACAACTATGCTTCATTGTCCAAGGAACACCAAATCTTCCAACGATATATCCAAGCGATTTCAAATGCTTATAAGCCTGGAACAATATGAGCTGTGAAGAATACAGAAGTTTAAGCAAAGCACCTAGCAGCCTTACAACTAGTTTAAACAAAGTAAGTCGACATGCAGTTGCACATATCCAAGATCAGTAAGATGTTGCAATCCTAAACATGCCTCAACTACTAGGCAATGATTTAGAAGATTTCATTCTGTGAGCGTTCAGCGTTCCCTTCATCTGCTGGTTCAGGCTAGCAGCCATGTTGGCAGCCATGCCCTCAAGGCCTTGAAAGTGGCACCAGTACCTGTTGGTTCAGATGACCTGAAAAATAAACAAACATTAGAAGATGAGCTGCTTCCTTTGGAAGAAAAACAACATGCAATTCCTATCAAACAAGTGCTTGACAGAAGCATCAGACAATAAGGAAACGAATGTACACCATACAGATCATGATGTTATAGGTTTGATCCCATCCATGCTGAGATGCAGGGGTGATGACACCAATGGAATTGTAAATAAATGGAGTATCATCTGAACCAAAAGAGCTGGCAAATATTCAGAGTTCAGAACTGAGATATGTAAAATACCAAGGTAACAGGCAAGACAAGTTTAAGCGATATTATTCAGATAGGTAACTGAATCAACTGTTCAAATCATACCACGTGGAACAACGAATATGAAAAGGGACATACTCAGTACATGACAATGTTTAATTAGCAGAAAAAAACACTTGGGTGCCATATTGGCATATTCATATTTCTATACAACAATTCGGTGACTTATCTATGCAATCATGGACCTTTAGACAACAGAGTTTCAGGCAGAGGACAAACAAGCTATAGCAATTCTTATTCACTTAAGTATCACTATTTGTTGCTTTATAACAATGATGCCTTCGTTTGCTTGCTTGTCTTAGCCTGCAGACTTCAACCGAAAGCAAGCAATGCAAGCAGCAGAGGAAGAGGAGAGCAGCAGGTATGTACCATCTGGCTGTTGGTGAGGAGCGGCACATTGGGGACGGGGCTGAAGCTGGGATGCGCGTTCCCGCCGCGGCCGTAGCTCATCTGCGCCCTGAGCATGGACTCGACGACGTACTGCGGGTCGTCGTCGTGCCCCGCACCGCCGTCCTGCAGGCCGAATTCGCCCTCCAGGTCGTCGACGCCGTCCTCCTCCTCGTCGCCCGCCACACCGTCATGAACGACGTCGGCATCACCATCGACGTCTCGTCCCTCGTCGTCACGGCCGCGGCCGCCGCCGGCTTCTTCACGTAGATCGCGTCGCCGGATCCACCTCCCACTCCTCGCGCGCAGCTCGATGGCCTGGATGTCCTCGCGCGAGGTCGGGAGCGCCGGCAAGAGGCAGGTGGCGGCGGAGGAGGATGCGCTCAATCGGTGTGTCTATGACCGGTGGAATCTAACTATATTACTTCAATTATTCATCCCAACTATATTACTCTTTTTGCAATTATATATTTACCGTTTTACCCTTCGTTAAAAATAAGAACTACGAAAAAGGAATTACCACCCTTCTGATTGAGGGTGCTAATCCCCTCAATTTCGGAGCCGATGGGAGCCGACGTGACGCATATGGGCCCACCTGCCATAGCCACACCAATCGGTTCCCATCGTCTTATTCCCCATCGCTTCTCATCGCCTCTCATGTTCTGGGCCCACCGGTCATAAACACACAAATCGGTTCCCATTGCTTCTCCAACCATTGTAAAAATTCTCATATATATATATATATTTATATTGTATTAGGGTTGTTTACAGTTTAAACGCTCGCTCTGCCCAAGGAAAGATTGCCGCCTGATGACGGTGACGGAGCAGCAGCTACAGCTAGCATTGTTGGCCTTGGGTTTCACATGCCAAGTCAAGTCCACATGGCTGGCTAGCTGCCTCAACACAACACTCGTTCAGTTCCGTCCCATTTTGTCAAAGTGAAGTGCAGGCCTTTGCTTTGCTTTGGTTGATATTTCTCTTCTGCATGCATCCAAGGAAAATACTAGTACAGTAGGCAGTAGGGCTGCTGGCTGAAAGCAGCCGGAGAGCGAATTATTATCAGTACTGTTGCTCCTTTCTTTCTTTCCACCATATCATGCATGCACGATCCATCCGCAGAAAGCTACAGATCGATGGGCTTTTGGAGGGTGTAGGATACAAAAACAATATGCCGAAACCGAAAGCAAGCAAGAAGTTGTGGCCACCACTCGCTGCCTTCAACTTCGATCGGAGACAGCCATGAAAGTGGCTGCTTTTCTTCCTCGTCCTGCATCGACCATCGGAGAGGGACTTGTGTGGACCTGCACCTGCACCTGCTGCTCCACACCTTCGCCTTTTAATTAATTTGCCTGAAGAACCGATTGTCATTCTCATTCGCTCCACCCCATGCTGGAGCTGGAGTTGGAGTTGGAGCATCCATTTGCTTTACTGCCTCGCGGTTCCATTCCATCCCAGTGTCATATCATATCTATCTGTACGTCTTCAAATGAAACGCATACAGTAGTAAATATCACAGTTTCTTTTTCAGAACCTGACATTCATCACAATCCGCTGCATGCATTGGGTGGTACTACGTACTATATATGAGAGCTTGCTTAATTTGATGGTATCCTTCTTGGCCTTCACTCAAAGATAGATAGTACCAAAGGGATCCGACGAACAGATTAATCCCTTGTACATCTCCTGGCTAGAGTTGTGCTCAAGGCAACACATGGATCGGGATACATTCTTTTTTTTTTTTTTGTGAACATGGATCGGGATACATTCAGTACATCAGTTTAGTATTCTTTCCATACATCAATGAGATTCCCTCCATCTCTTCTTTTGGACCACCACATGTATTTTTATGACACAGCAGAGACAGACTCGATGAACAAAGTGCAAAATCTACAACAAACCTTAGTTTACTGCTGCGTAAGCGTAGCTATCCAAATGCAGTTCCAACTGGCTCATATATAGATTAATGAAACAAAGCGAGTTCAGGTTCAGAAAAAAGGCATGCATGACAGGGAAAGCTGGCGTGGATGGAGAAGAGTACTCGTGTTGTCGTCGATTATTATAACAAGCTTGCTAGCTAGCAGTGAACCAACTAATAACTCGGTCATGCTATTGCTATTGCTGTCCAGCTGATATGTCATTAGATTCTCCCGTCCCATGACACATACATCAGTCCAACCTCTTGACCTAACACACCACAATCATCCCCTTTCTATTAACGAACAAAACCAAATAAATAAATGTAGCAGCTGCGTCGATCGATCCATCTTCTTGTTCGCCACGCACACAAATAAATTTCACTTCATCTCTTGCATCACTTAGGTTTTGGTCACGTCGCTCGTCCAATCCTTTTTCTTTTTGGATTTGTCTTTTCCTTTTTCCGAACAAAAAGGGAGCTGATGAATAAGCCAATCCAGATTCAACACGTGTAATATATGCTTGCCCCATCAAGCTTCAGCAGCAGCACTTTCTGTACTATATTATATTTCTTGGTCAGTGTCTAAGACTCTCTTTGCTAAGGCTTTGGCTTCTCTAAAAACGGAAAAAGGCTATATTTTTGTGGCTTAGGTTTCTAGGTCAAAAGGCTTCGGCTTTACATTTTCTGTTTTGGTTTTAGCCTTTTGGCTTCATTGGCCGTTTTCTAGTGTGAGTGTTTAGCAGAGTTTCACTTTGACCAAAGAAGGGCAAAGGTGAAGCTCCCCTGCCAATTAAAAAGGATCTGAACCAGCTGGGAATGAAAGCCAAAACCAAATCCACTTGTACACGTATGACCTGCCTAGACCCTGGCGCTGTATATAGCACAAATCTCCAGGCAAATGAATGCCACATGCACATGCTAAAGAATAAGATCCTGTTGGGACCCTGATTTTTCTTTTGGACGGGACGACAAATTAAAGCGAGCTGTGAGGAAAAGTGTCATTTTATCGATCATGCCCTACTAGATGGCTAGCAACCGGCAAACGAGTGACCTGGAGGTGACTCAGCTCCATCACTTGCTTCTTCTCCTCGCTCCCCCGACCCCCGGCCAGTTGCATGCATCGCTGTCGCCTTTTCTGCATGTTCCTCCCTCCTTTCGGATCCATGGAATATGCTGCCACTGCAGCAGAGAAGGACATCACTGGCGGTTCAAACCCCCCCCTTCACTGGCGGATTTTGAACCGCCATAACCAACTCGGCAGTGATGAGCTGATCACATCACTGCCGGTTATGCCAAACCGGCAGTGATAGCTCATGTATCACTGCCGGTTCGTGTTACAAACCGGCAGTGATACTTGAGCAATCACTGCCGGTTTGTGTTACAAACCGGCACTGATAGGCTATAAAAAACAAAAAAAAAGGAATACCTGCTCGCTGGAGCATGCTCTTCTTGGTTATCATTCTCTGAAATGAAAAAAGATATTAACAATTTTGAAGTGTCAGACAGTTGCTCAATATTAGACCATTTACTCGCACATGAAAGTACAATCTATGCACTACAAGGTCAGATTGAAATTGCTAAGGTTGGAAGGTCCAACTGTAAACTTTACCTGAAAATTGCCATCCAAACATGGCCCCAGTTTGGAGCAGCAGTAGGAAACAAAGATTCAAGTGAAGCGACCATGGAATCCATCTTATATACTAATATAGGATACTAGGAGTATCTCCGTCGATATCCTCAGGATTAATAAAAGCAAAAAAAAAGTACGACTAAATGTTCACCCAAATGCTCAAGAGAGCGGCTCAGAAACAAGAGACAATACAAAACACATGCGAGCCCTGAACAAATATTTGTGAGAACCAAGAAGAGACATACTATGCCCATCCCCAGAACCTTATCAACCTCCAAGTATTCGTCGAGCCGTACTTCGATCCTTCTCTCCCTAGACCAGACTGCTTTACTCCACCGAATGGTGCCACCTAAACATTTTAAGGCAGATTAATATTGATGTGCCAGCCACAGAGTAGTCCATTGTATACTACCCCAACCATTCAAAAATGTATGTCATTTTATTTTTGCCCGATGTCAAACTTCTCTAACTTTACTGTGTATAGAACATTGCACAGACATCTGAAACATCAAATTAGCTTCATTAAATCCACCATGAAATGTCTTGATAGTGCGCTTATTTGGTATTGTAGATGTCAATATATTTTTCTATAAAATTGTTCAAAGTTAGAAAAGTTTTGACTTAGGACAAAAGTAAAACGCCCTGCATTTTAGAAAAGGAGGAGTATCATTGGCTGTTTCTTACCTCTGTTGAAATAATTCCCTCGTTTACCCCAACTAAGCCGTATTCAAGAGATTCAGATACACGCCATGAACGAGGTATGCTCTTGGTAAATATGTATGCAGCTAAGCCTGCAGATCCAGCACAATGGGGAAATGCTTGAGATCAGACATAACAAGGGAGATGTCTACTTTGTAGACAATGATCCACATCTTCCATTGTTAGCGGTATGCACACAGTTCTCAGCATAGTTCAGTTTTAAGACATCAAAAGCTACTGCTGTATAATAAAGAACATTTAAGTTATTTTGGGTCTTAATATCAAGAAGAGAAAAATGCTATATTGCATATTACAGCTTCTATGGACAAGAAATAAACCGATGTTACTAAATTGTATCCTGCCTAGCTCTATTAACATTTCCTTGCTAAGGCATAACGTGCAAATTATGCTAACATCTAATTTGTTCAAGAGTATTAAATAATTGGTGCACTAGATATTGTTAATGAACCTGCGTTTGTATCGTTGGCCATATGGACTGCTTCTTCCTCAGTTTTGAATGGTATAAGGGGTGCAACTGGACCAAAAACTTCTTCTCTGAAATGAAAAAAGATGTTAACAATTTTGAAGTGTCAGACAGTTGCTCAATATTAGACCATTTACTCGCACATGAAAGTAGAATCTATGCACTACAAGGTCAGATTGAAATTGCTAAGGTTGGAAGGCCACCGCCGCAAAGGAGAAGGATGCAGATGTTCCTGGGATTGGGAAGGAATACACCTGACGCACCTTCTTCCTCCTCCCAATCCAGCCCGCGTCCACTGTCGCCGTGGCCGGGTGCACCTTCTTCCTCCTCGCCGCCGCTGGATCTAGATCCACCTCCATCGGGCACCAAAACTCCGGATTCGGGTGAGGAAGGGGTGGGCACCATGAGGGAGGTAGGTGGGGAGGGGCGAGCAGCAAGGGAGGCCCAGGCGGGGGAGGGGCTAGCAGCGAGGGAGGTCATCCGGGCAGGGGAGGAGCGAGCGGCGCGCGGAGGTGCGCGACGGGGGAGAAGTCTGCGGAGAGAGAGAGAGAGCGCGCGGAGAAGTCTGGGATACATAAAAATTACGTGAGTTTAGACTACTATTCTGTAGTAGTGTTATCACTGCCGGTTCCAGCCACGAACCGGCAGTGAAGCTCATTATCACTGCCGGTTCCAGCCACGAACCGGCAGTGAAGCTTCACTGCCGATTCCAGCCACGAACCGGCAGTGATAATGAGCTTCACTGCCGGTTTGACCCCTACCCCAATCATTTGAATGTCTGTCAGAGTTTGAACCGGTAGTGAAGATTTATCACTGCCGGCCCAATACAATCCGGCAGTGATGGGCCGGCAGTGATGAGCTGATCTGTAGTAGTGTGCAGTATCCAGTATTATTTTGTTTCTTAGTCATCATCGTCAGAAAGAAAGAAAGAAAGTTCAGGTGTTTGTTTAGTGGGTTATATATGTGTATTATGTATGCATATATATCGGTTGGCCAATTAGGGCATGATAGGTAGATAGATGTGGCCAATTAGTTGGGTCCAAGGCATGGAATTGTTGTTGATGCACTTGCCTGCTTTTCCTAACTATGACCATGGTGCTCTTCTTCTTTTGTCTCTTTCCATGCACTAGCAATTAATCTGCCTTTTTGAGTTTTTGATCTCCTCTGTTTCCATTGGATGGCTACTGGGTCCTACCCATTGAATATATGGCCACGCTCCCATTGCTTGCAATTGTTTGAGTGATGCAGTTTTTTTCTTATTTGGGTTGAGCATGCTGCATGCATATATTATTTTTTTGACGAGAGTAGGTGAGTAGGGCTCCTCCCTGATCTGTTCATGGATCAGTGATGGACATTTGGATGTAGACATCTTGTCGATTTAGGGGGTGTTTAGATGAAAAAAAATGTAGAATTTGGCTACTGTAGTACTTTCGTCTGTATTTGGCAATTAGTGTCAATCATGGACTAATTTGCCTCAAAAGATTCGTCTCATGATTTACAACCAAACTATGCAATTAGTTATTTTTTATCTATATTTAATGCTCCATGCATGTGTCCATAGATTCGATGTGATGGAGAGAGTGTAAAAATTTGAAATTTGGAAGCTATCTAAACAAGGTCTTGCTGAGTTCTTTTAGTAGTCTTTTTGATATGGCAGTGAAGTTTGCTGCTAGCTAGCTAGTCTATTTTCCTTGTACTGCTCTTGTAATAGGGCTACCAGTGTACTTGTGTGTCCGTTAGAGTCAGCTGATCACACCCTAAGGCTTGTACAATTCTTAGAACCTGTTTGAATATTTATATACACTGGCAGAATGGCTTTTCAGAAACAGGCTATTCACCCACCTCTAGCAACAGATCCCTGCTCATGAAAAATAACAGAGATAAGTGAGGATGACATCTGCTCGCACACGGTGCGGATTCGTGCAGACGTTTTGTCCATGCTCTATGCTGCCATGTACCCTTGACTGAACCCCGCACCGGATCTATACAGAGGAGGCACAGAGGGATGCGAAGGAGAAGGAGGGGGGGCATTGATCGGTGCACCGGATCTCGCCTCATGCCACCATCCTCGACTATGTCGTGCTGTCTTCACCCTCAAGTGCATCCCACCGCACGTACCACCGGAAAGGGGGCAAAGACCTTGCATGCTCCATCGTAGGAAGAGAGAATATGGGGAGGTTGGGCGATGGGTTGGGGTGACGAGAGATAATGAGATTGGGGGCGATGGCTTGGTCTGCGGGTGAAAAGGGAGAGAATTAAGAAGCTAGGGTTTAGTCACCTTATATAGCTTGAAGTTGATACTAGGCCGAGATAGACCACACAAACCGGTAGCGTGCTTGACCTCACTAACAAAGGCGAACCTCATTGCCCCATTTCAGATGGACGTCTTAAGAGCAATGTTCACCAAAACATTAAATGATAAACAATTGAATCCTTATCATTTAGCGTTTATTTGTGCTACACGATTACTTAAATGGGCTACACTGTCCATTAAATGGGATAAACAGACCAATTAAATGAGCACATCTAGTCATCGTGTAGTATTTTAACGACGTGTAAACGGACTACACAGCCGTTTACAATGACACTGCTCAAGAGGCATAACTATGTTATATTATTTACAGAGACATGCAGGAGTTTATTTAGTGCCTCCAAACTAAAATTGTTGTACATTTAATTAGCCTATTAGCATCTCCGTTTGTATCCACTAGTATTAAATTTAGTTGTTATATGTGTATCCAGCATTGCCGTATAGTCTTATTATTAGTTAGAGCATCTTCAAAAGTTCTTCATATTTTGTTCTTCAAAATATGGTGTTTGCCAACTCCTAAATTAGTATGGAGAGAAAAAAAAAGAAGTCATCTCCAAGAGTTTTCTATATTTATATTCTAAAAGTATTTTTCTCGATACTTTTTCCTACGACCCGGTCTCATGTTTTGTATCAGGAACCCTGAATTTGTTTATGTACGCGTTTAAGCCCTTCCACTAGATCTTTCTCTCTTGCGCTTTTCTCATCTGAAACCCTATCTTTCTTCCTTTTTACTAGACGGGCCGGGAAACTCCAGATGCGCGCTCCTAGGCCGCATGCATATATGCGCGCTCGGGATAGATTTTTGTGAGGTCGGAAAAGATGGGGAGGGAGGATGCCAAACTATTGAAGAGAGTTTTTTTTTCTCATTTTGCCAAAAAAATTATGGATGGGAAAGCCGGATGGCAAACTGTTGGAGATGCTCTTAGTATTTGCTTTCTAAAACGCCGTCATGTTGGCCCATACTAAATGCAGGTTTTCCTCCCTTTTTTTTCAAATTTCAAAGAAAAAAAAGATGGAAATTTGGATATGGGCCTCTTGGCTTAGGGTTTCATGAGAAATTTCAAAGGTATTGCAAATGGGAAAAAGTCCATATTATCTCCCTCAACTTTCGCGAAAGTTCGTTTTTCCTCCCTAAACTTTAAAATCAGGCAAAACACCTCCCTCAACTTTTAAAATCGTTCATCTTACCTCCCTGGCCCTGTTATAAGTGGTTTTGAAGGCGTTATTGTCTTTTTATTTTTTATTTATTTCAGTTGAATCTTTGAAAAATTATAGTAAATCACAGAAAAATCATAAAATGGAAAATCCAATTTTTTTGGAATCCACATGAGTGATCTACACAGTGAACATATAATACGGTATACTTTAGTACAAAGTTTTTATTGTGGTTTTAGATCTATGCTTTTGTATAATTAGTTGGAATAATTCATAGCTGCAGTTTCTATGGTCTAATTGTGATGAAATTTTCATGGTGGGCTAATTATTGTATGATTTAATTGCAGTAAAAAATCCATACTTATTGGATCATGTATAACTTAGTTATAGATTTATTTATATTTAACAAGCATAAACCTAAATAAAATCTATAACTAAGTTATTTGGGAGGTAATGTGGATTTTTTCCTTGCAAACGCGCCGTCTTCACAAAAGAAAGTTATTTGGGCCCAAACTGGCCTTATAATACCCTGCCAAATGTGGATGGAATCGAGTGTATGGGCTACAGCACATTAGCACCCATGGCCCAGCCCATGTTAAGTATGCTCCCCATGGCCCATAGCATCCGTCGCCGCCGCCTCCTATTATTCCCCAACCATTCCTCTTCCTCGCCGCTCAGCCTGGGCACATTTAACCCAAAAACCGAGAACTAAACTGAACCAAACCGAAATGTCGGTTTTTCGATTTTTCGGTTCGGCTTCGGTTTCTATTCCTGGGTACTTCGATGATCGGCTTGGTGATCGGTTCTTACCCCCAACCGAACCGAATAACCATTCCCACCGAATTTCCAGCGATCTATCGATCTCTCCCGACCTCCCGAGCACCAGGCCATGTGCGAGTCCCACCTCTCCACCTTTGGGCCTTGGCCCAGCTAACCACTGGTCAGACTCCCTCCGCAGTCCTCACGCGCCCCCTCCCCCTCCCAGTCTCGAGTGGTCGAGCCTCCAGACTCTTCACTCGTTCAAACCCTAACCCTAATCCTACGGCGCGTCTGTGCGGCGCATCTGGATGCGCTGCTGCGCATGGCGCGTGCGAGCTGTAGGCCGCGGCCGCGGCGACACAAGCGTGAGGCACGGTGGCAGGAGTAGCGCGAGGCACGACGACCATGGCGCGAGCCACAGCAACGACAACCACCACGCGAGCCAGTCACCGCAAACCCCTAAACCTCCCCATAACACCACCACAAATGGCAGTGCTCCCCCCCTCCGCCGCCTCCTGGCCCTCCGAGGCCACCGCCGCCTCATCCAGCAACCCCAGTACCCCAGAGGCCGTTCTCTATTGAAAGGTCCTAATATGGCTAGAGGGGGGGTGAATAGCCTATTAAAAATTCTACAAACTCACTAGAGTAAAAGGTTAGTATAATAAATGGCGAAATACAATTTTGCTCTAGCTCTATAAGAGTTGCAAGCCACCTATCCAACAATTCTAGTCACTATGATCACTATAACAAACAATGGCTAAGTCACTACGAGCTCTCAAAGACTAGCTACACTAAAGAGTTCCACTAGGTAAGAAGCTACACTAGCAAAAATAAAACAAGCTCTCACAACTAATTACACTAAAGAGCTTGTTACAACTAGTTTGCGGAAATGTAAATGGAGATGATATGATCTTTATACCGTCACATAGAGGATGAACCAATCATAATATATGATGACCAATTACCAGGAGAAATCCAATCATACACAAGATGAACATAAGATTTTTCTCCCGATGTTCACGTGCTTGCCAGCACGCTAATCCTGTTGTGTCGACCTACACCTCGTGGTTCGGTGGCTAATTGGCAATCCAAAGCCAAGCTCACCAAGAGCACCACAAGAAGCTACCGCAAGTGAGGTAGCTCAATGGCATGAGCAATTTACTAGAGTTGCCTTTGGCGCTCCGCCGGGAAAGACACAACACTCCTCACAAATCACCGAGAGGTGGCCAAGAACAAGCACCACTCTTGCCACAACTCCTCCGCTGCCTCAAAGCCGTCTAGGTGGCGGCAACTACCAAATGTAACAAGAATCCCACAGCCAAAGATCACCCAAGTGCCACTAAGATGCAAACTCACAATCACAATGCACTTGGATCACTCAATCTCACTTTGGATTAGCAACCAAGTAAGAAAGATGAGTGGGAGGGAGTGTGCTCAGCTCAAAAGGATGTCAAGATGTTCAAAATATCCAAGAGAGTTCCCCAAGAGCCGGTCAACACATATTTATAGGGGTCCCAAACAAATAGAGTCGTTAGGCTCTCATCCCTGCATTCCCCGATAGCACCGAACGCGCAGGTGCTGCTACACCTGACGCAACTCAGCGTCCGGTGGCTCAATCGCTCACCCGCTCTATGTCTGCCACGTGTCACGTTCAAATGAGGACCGCTGGATCGTCAACGGTCAAAAACTTACAGCGCTCGTGTACACGCCACACCAGACGCGCAGATGCTGATGACCGGACGCTGATCAACGTGGTGTCCGGTCGTTTCCAGTAAGGGTCCATCGCGCGAAATCTTCGACCGGACGCGTCCGGTGGGTACACCGCATGACTGCTCGCCTCCACGCCACGCTGACGTCACCTCGACCGGATGCTGACGCAATGCGTCCGGTCCCTTGCGTCCGGTGGACCGCAAAGATGCACTGGACGCGCCGGTGTACCGCGGCCAGCGTCCGCTCGCTTAGCCCCTTCGCACGCGCTTCTGCCTGAACTGACCGGACGCACAGGTGCCCCCGAAGCAAGCGTCCGGTGCATTTTTTCAGTGAGGAACACTTTCGAAAAATCGCCATCTCTACCGCTCAAACTCCACCTCCTTCGCAAATGTGCTAACATCACCAAGTGTACATCACCATGTGCATGTGTGTTAACATTTTCCACAATCATTTTGAAGAAGGTAGGTTAGCTCTCTACTAGATCTAAATGCACGTGCATGTAAGTCATCATCTAGTGGCACTTATGAGACCAAATAGCCAAAAGATTCTCCCTTTATAGTACGGCTATCGATCCTAAACGTGATCACACCCTCTATGGTGTCTTGATCACCAAAACCGAAACCCTAGCAATACCTTTGCCTTGATTTCCATCGGGTTTTGTTTTTCTCTTTCTTCTTTTCCAAATGTGAAGCACTTGATTATCTTTTGGTCACCTTCATCACCATGACCATCATCTAGCTCCACCACTTGACATGAGATTTATCATTTCATGTCTACACACTTAGCATAATGATTAGTCCCTAAATTTGATCAATTATTTAAAATCAAACTAGGGCTTTCATCTATGACATCCACAGCCTCTCCAAGGACCCCTCCCAAGCGCTCACCGTCTTCCGCCACTCCACCGTCGCCGGCTAGCCCGTAAGCTCCGCGGCATACAACCTCATGCTCCGCACCCTCGCCTCCCCCCCCCCCCCCCCCCTGCCCAGCGCCATTTCTGGCCCTTCCTCTGGGAGATGCAAGAGGCTGGCCACTCCGTCGACCAGGGCACCTACCTCGCTGCTCTTGCATCCTTCAAGAAGACCAGCCTCACCACCGACTACGCCTCCCTCACCGCGCACTACGACAAGTTCCGGAAGAGAGGCGAGTCCGCCACCACTGCTGCCGCCGCCGCGAAGGCCATCCAGGACCACGATGCCGCCGGCCTCGATAGCAGGCTCGCTGACATCGGTCTCCTTCCGCTCACGGAAACCACCGTCATCACGGTGCTCCGGGAGCTGAGGGAGCATCTGATCAAGGTTCTCGCCTTCTTCTGATGGGCTGAGCGGCAGAAGGGGTACACGCATAGCTCTGTGGCCTACAATGCCATGGCAAGGGTGCTTGGCAGGGAGGAGTCGGTGCCAGAGTTTTGGGACTTGATCCGGGAAATGATGGTTGCCGAGATGCACGTTGATATCGACACTTACCTCAAGCTGTCCAGGAACTTCCAGAAGCGTTACATGGTCCTGGAGGCTGTGGAGTTGTATCAGCTTATGATGGATGGCCCTTTCAAGCTAGCCTAGCAGGATGGACCCATCATCATCAGGCACATCTCGCTGGCGCCGACGCTGGACCTTGAGCTTGTCAGTCGGGTTGTCAACAAGTTTGAAGCTGTCTGGGGCATAAAGACCAAGGAGTTGCTTGACGGGGTCCATAGGGCACTTACCAGTAATGGGAAGTCGACGAGGCTGCAGAGATTGTGCAAACAATGAGGGACCAAGGCCACCAGCCGGACAATGTTACATATAGCCAGTTGGTGTATGGTCTTTGCAAGGTCGACAAGCTGGAGGACGCTCGCAAGTTGCTCGATGAAATGGAGGCCGAAGGGTGTGTCCCAGATTTAAAGACTTGGACCCTATTGATCCAGCTGGGGATGTGGACAGAGCTGTGCAGTATTTCACTGAGATGATCGAGAAGGGCTTGGACGCGGATGCTGATTTGCTGGATGTGATATTGAAAGGTCAGTGTAGCCATGAAAAGGTTGAAGAGGCTTACTCTTTGTTTGTTGAGATGGTGGATAAGGCTGAGTTGAGGCCTTGGCAAGGCACTTGCCGGCGTCTAATTGGTGACTTGCTGAGGGTAAACAAACTTGAGGAGGCACTGGCCCTTCTGAAGACAATGAAAACCTGCAAGTTCCCACCTTTCGCGCACCCATTCCGTCCTTACATTGCCAAGCATGGGACGGTTGAAGATGCAAGGAACATTTTCACGGCCTTGACAGTGAATACTTCTCCAGCACCTGCTGCCTACCTGCATGTTCTCAAGGCCTTGACAGTGAATACTTTTTCAAGGCACTGCATCGACCATCGACAGGGACTTGTGTGGACCTGCACCTGCACCTGCTGGCTGCTGCTCCACACCTTCACCTTTTCATACTTCACTACTGACGCATGGTTAATTATGGTATATATCCTTCTTGGTTTTCAGGACGTACTCATGGTTTCTTTTCATACTTCAGTCTATCAGTCCGACGAACAGATTAATCCCATATACATCGCCTGGCTAAAGTTATGCTCAAGGCAACATATGGATCGGGGTCCATTATTCAGTACATCATCAGTTTAGTATTTTTTCATACATCAATGAGATTCCCTCCATCTCTTGTTTTGGACCACCACAACATGATGTATTTTTTGATACGGCAGGGACAGACTCGATGAACAAAGTGCAAAATCTACAACAAATCTTAGTTTACTGCTGCGTAAGCGTAGCTATCCAAATTCCAAATGCAGTTCCAACTGGCTCACTAGGTTAATGAAACAAAGCGAGTTCAGGTTCAGAAAAAAGGCATGCATGAGCATGACAGGGAAAGCTGGCGTGGATGGAGGAGTCCTCATGTTGTGTCGTCGATTATTATAACAAGCTTGCTAGCACTGAACCCAACTATCGGTCATGCTATTGCTATTGCTGTCCAGCTGATATGTCATTAGATTCTCCCATCCCATGACTGACACACATCAGTCCAACCTCTTGACCTAACACACCACAAATAATCCCCTTTCTATTTATTCGCAAAAAAATAATCCCCTTTCTATTAACGAACAAAACCAAATAAATAAATGTAGCAGCTACGTCGATCAATCCATCTCCTTGTTCACCACAAAAATAAATTTCACTTCATCTTGCATTGCTTAGGTTTTGGTCGCGTCGCTCCTCCAATCCTTTCCCCTTTTGGATTTGTGCTTGTAAGCTTTGGTTATACCCTGACAGATTGAATGAGATTTTTTTTTGATCCGAACAAAAGGGAGCTTGCCCATAAAGCCTCAGCAGATGCACTTTCTGTACTACAGTATGTTATATTTCTTGTTCAGTGTCTAAGACTCTTTGCTAAGGCTTTGGCTTCTCTAGAAACGGAAAAAAAAAAGCTATATTTTTGTGGCTTTGGTTTCTAGGTCAAAAGGCTTTGGCTTTACATTTTATGTTTTGGTTTTAGCCTTTTGGCTTCATAGGACGTTTTCTAGTGTGAGTGTTTAGCAGAGTTTCACCAAAGAAACACAGAAGGGCAAAGGTGAAGCTCCCCTGCCAGTTAAAAAGGATCTGAACCAGCTCAAGCTGGGAATGAAAGCTAAAACCAAATCCACTTGTACACGTATGATGACCTGCCTAGACCTGGCTGTATATATATAGCACAAATCTCCAGGCAAATGGTTGAATGGCACATGCATAAGCTAAAGATCCTGCTGGGACCGGGCGGATCACTGCAGTGCACCCTGATTTTTTTGGACGGGACGACAAATTAAATTAAAAGCAAAGCGCCAGATGGCCAGCAACCGGCAAGCAATCAAGTGACCTGGAGGTGAGTCAGCTCCATCACTTAATTGCTTATTCGTAAAAAAAAAAAGCTCCATCACTTGCTTCTTCTCCTCGCTCCCCCGGCCAGTTGCATGCATCGCTGTCGCCTTTCTGCATGTTCCTCCCTTCTTTCGGATCCATGGAATATGCTGCAGTATCCAGTATTATTTTGTATGTTTGTTTCTTAGTCATCATCGTCAGAAAGAAAGAAAGTTTAGGTGTTTGTTTAGTGGGTTATATATATGTGTATTATATTATGTAATGCATATATATATATATATATATATATATATATATATATATATATATATATATATATATATATATATATATATATATATATATATATATATATATACACACACACACACAGGAAAATTCCTTTCTACACCGACGTGTAGTTACTCCTACCTGATAAAAAACACACGCAAACGTCTAGCGACTCCCGCGCGCTAACGGGCCGATCATGCCGTTCCACCGAGTACAAAAACACACGTCAAACGTTGCCACGTTACTTAGCGGGTCAAAATAAGCAGACCCATTAATCCAATGCATATAACAAAAACAACCGTCATTTACGGCTCCTCCTACCAGGTGTCGCCGCAGCTCCTCTCCTCCACCGTAGATGCGAGCACCGCCCCCGTCGAGGAAGGCGTGCCGGGCCACGCGAGCAGGCCGGACTCCGCCCCTCGTAGTCCCGTGGCCCCTCGAGATCTAGCGTCGCCTGTGGTTCTGGCCGCGACGCCTCCTTCCCTCCCGAAGGCGGTGGCAGACCCCTTCCCGGGCGGATCTCCTCGGCCCCGGCGGAGACGGCTATTCCTCCCGAACCCGACTTCACTGACGGCGGCGCTTCCACCCAGCAGCGAGAAAATTGCATATTTGGGATTCTAATCGTCGGCGGCCACGGCCAGGTCAGGCAGCTGGGCATTAGGTCCGGCGGCTTCCATGAAGGACAGTGCATCTAGGGCAAGCGTCATGACTGGCGGCAGCACGAACCATCAGGCGGAAACAAAACGTCGGTCTTGGTGTTTTCGTATCCATGCACGCAAGGAAAGGTAGAAGGGCAAAAGAGTCCATTGATGTGCCAAATTCAGGTATACATAATAGAAAAGATATAAAATAAACATAATGTCATGAAAATCAAGAATCCAATGTTTGAAAGGTCAATTTTACAAAGTCAACGATTAAAGTCCTCAAACTGCGAAGCGCGACGATTGGAGTCCCAAATATGCAATTTTCTCCTCCTCCACGCCCTCTGGATCTGGCGACGAGCACCACCAGTGGCAGTGGCGGCGGGGCATCCCCCTCCCGGCGGCAGCAGCAGCTTCCCCATCTTCCCCGATGGCGGCCCCTTCAAAGAACTGGTATCTGGTGGCTGCGTCGGACGAACCTCTGCAAACAAGGTACTGGCGTATACACGCAAAATCATTTTTTCCCTTTACATCGATCCTTGAGTGTTAACAGAGATGAACACCCACTAGCAGGAGCGGTCCGATGCTGTGATCCGGTGCTTGCAGGTTTTCCTCTCCTAGGTTGTCAAGGAAATGGTATATATTTGTTGCTGTCAACACATTTGGTTTTCGGAGTACGTATAGACCTAGTTACATCAGCATTATATGTTGTTGCATACCAGGTTGTCAAGCATGCCAATATGAGTAATGTTGTTTCAGCAGTATGCGGTGTTTGACATCTGGAGCTCGGGCAAATTCAAGTGTGATGACAGATTGCTGTATCGCTTCATATATTTTTAGTTCATACTTTCGTTAGATTACACTATGAATATAGTACCAGTTCATAACTTTTTTCAGACTCAAGTACCAGTTGATACTTTTTTCCAGACCAAATAAAGTATATGTTTATACTATTTTCAGACTAGAGTATTGGTAGATACTCCCACGTATGATGTATGTAAATTTTCCATGTAAAAATAAAAAATCTGGTGTACGTACATATGTATACTCTCTTCTAAGACTACTCTATATGGATTGGAAAGCTGTGTACCACTAGAAATTTCTTAACTTCTCTATGGTATGTGCACATACTCTGTCTGGAAGTATGCATAAATATTCGCACATACTCCCTCCATCCCACAATATCGGTGATTCAAAAAATGTACCAAAATAAAAGATGTTTTAGCTTCTATAGGCATGGCCCCACTCTATTATGAGTACAGCACCGATTTATCTCATCATCTCCTGGCTCCTGTCGTCCACTGCCTAATAATAAAAGGGCAAAATCGGCGGTGATGATGGCGTCGACGGAGCGGCGAGGTAGTCCAGCAGATCGGCGGCATGGTCCATGAGCGCGGCGGCGAAGGCGGTGGCGCGGCCGAGGTCGACAACCCTCCGTCCAGCGCGGCCATAGCCGGCCGGCCGGCCGCCCGTCCCGGCCATTGCAAACTCGTGCACCTCCTCTACCTGCCTTGTCCTTCCTTCCTCGCGCTGGGATCTCGCTCGCCGGGAGATGGACGGCGGCGGCGCCTAGGCTGCCTATGCCGGCAACCTAGGCCGCCCAGCGTCCGTCCCGGCCGTCTCAGGCCCATGCGCCGGGAGATGGATAGCGGCAAGATCAGCCCGGCCGCCCGTCATGGCCGTCACAGGTCTGCATCCCCCCGCCTATCACGGCCGTCGCAGGACCCCAGGCCGAACGCCGCGGTAGTCAGAATCCGTTGCAGGCCCCAGGCCGTTCCCCTGTGGGAGTCGGAATCAAATCGCGAACTATATCGGTATGTTACGAACTCCATGTCCGACGCGAATTGCTTTTCCACGATTGCTTCCGCTTTTTGCTTTTCCGCGATTGCTTCCGCTTATATATTACTGCTGCCATTGGGAAATCCTCGAAGAACAAGTACCTAATCTCGCCGAGCAGACCTCGCCTTTGAATCCGTACCTGATCTCGCCGAGCAGAGAAGCGCCTCGACGAGCAGATCTCACCTTCAAATTCGAGCTGAGCAAGAACGAAATCCTCTTATCTTGTCATACACACGACCAACAAGGTTAGCTTTCTCAGTGATTGTTCTTATACAATGCGTCTATTTTAGAGACACTTGCCTGTTTGATGATATTGCGAGATTGATGGTGTTGGGAGAGCACGCTGAGTTCTTATCGCTGTTTTTGCCAGGTTTGAATGAGGGCTGACCACGCTTGCCGCCTGGTAAGTTCTTATCGCTGTTGAAGGGGCTATATGCTGCTTGTCAACAGTGGGTAGGAGGCAAATATGTTTGTATACGACTTTGAGTAGCAGTGATTTTTCTAATTGCATACAAGAGTAGTACTAGGAAGAAATATCCTCACAAGCTGATGCTTGTCCTGACCCTTTTAAGAGCATTTTTTTGGTTGATTGATTTGGTTGCTGACTATATGCCATGCCACTTGAGTATTTTGTGAAAGAGCTAGCATTTTACTATTTGAGTTATGTTGCATGGATCTATGGTAGTTGCACTTGAGTAATGTTGGTTATTTTTTTTTTTTTTTTGCTGTTTTTACAGAAAATGGACCATAGCGTTGAATCAAACACTGTTGAGGATTTTGATGATTGGTCCTTCAAGAAAGCAAAATGTTCTAAACCGGATTTGTTGGCATGATAAATGTTGATGCAATTCCTTCAGCTACATCACCAACCATAGAGACATTATCTTCAGTTTCTGAATTGGTAGATGAGCAGATGAGTGAAGAAAATCTTTCATCGGATGATGATAAACAACCAGAAGAACATAAACAGACAAATGTTGGTGAAACGTATGACTATCTCCCTTGCGTTCAAGGTGTGACTATCTCCCACAAGCCACAAGTTTTTTTTTCATTTATGTGTACTTCTGTATGTAGTCTTTTCATTATAATACCGAGGATATAAAGCCAATCTGTATTGAATTTTATGCAAATTATGCATTGACCAATATGGTATTGTAAGAAAATATTTTCTCATTCTTGGTATTATTTATTCTTCACCACACGGCATCTTGGGTTGACAGTGGGCTCCAATTGATGTACAAAATGTGCGTTTGCTGCAACCGCAACTCACTCTCTAATTTCTGGGAGTCATAAATCTAGGCTATCGGTAAAGATGCAAATTGTCACAACGTCCAGGCTCTTACGCTTGCACACTGGATACTGCTTCTGTTTGCTGTCATGTGCTCTTTCTGCTTCACAACAAATTAGTACAGGTCACCTTTCTACCACTAGAATCTTTTTTTTTGCTGCAGTTGTAGGAGATCTTTGAGCTAAAATTCCTTCAGATCTGAGCCCAATACCAAAGTTAGTTTCCTGATTAGAGAGTAGCCGGGCCCTGTGTCTGGTTCAGTTATTAATTTAAAATCTTGAACTAGCAACTGCCTTACTTTTCAGTTTTACATGATGATGTTCTGAAAATTGTGAGCCCAAAGATGTAGGCCCAATCATTTTAGCTAAGTATTGAAACAAATTTATGACTATCAATATGACTTCGGCTGAAATTTGCATCATTATTGTTTTCTTATACAAGGCTACTGGCTACAGGTTGTGTTATTTGTTCAAACAACTTTCTTTCTGATTTGGCATTGAACCTATTTCTTTTTGGGTGTGTAGTGCAGTACTTAGTAGTTAGCACCAGAAATGGCGACTACTTACCAAACTGGCCTTGTGGCTGGGCCACAGTTGCCGAACACTGAAACTATCACTTAGAAGGCCAACGACTTTGTTGCTGACACTAACAGAAATGACAAATGCATTGGCTACTTGGATGTGTTTGTACACAAGGCACGCGACATCCACAATGTTTGTATCTATCAAAAGCAGGACATGTATACTAGATACATTTTGTTTTACGGTGTATCCTTGTTGAAGCTAGTGGATTTGTTGTTAATCTTGATCGGTTGGTTCTGGATTCAGGGGAATTTTTTTCTCCAATCTTGCGTCTGCAGGGCAGGTCCTGTTCTTCATGTTCAGCGAGTTCCATGTGTTTGTGACAGTAGCGCCATGGGAATGGGATGTGAGACAGCATGTGCGCTTGGTGATTTCGACAAAGAGGTATGGGCCTATGGCAAGCATGAGTGCATTCTATATAATATGATTGCCAAAACCAACGCCTTAATGTCATGTTTGTTTTCTTTAATTTCCAAGTTCCCTGTTCGTGCTCAGTATCTCTGCATAAGTTTTTCAATAAGTGTATTGATGAATACTTCTTCACTGATTAGAGTATCAGTTCATACTTGCTAGGATTAAAATAATGGTTTTCCAATATGTATATGCAGGAATAATCGTTACCAGCCTGGCTGCTGGCTGCATGCAGTGTGCTACGTATTAATAAATGAAGTTCCTCTTGCATCCATGGACTAATTTGTCACAAAAACTTTCAGATTATCATCTTCGAAATGTGACTGCCGGAAAGACTCCATACTTGTCGTCAATTTAATCTTCAGACAGGACAGAATAGAATATTACAGACTGTTGGGGGTATGTTTTGGACATATACCTTTTTTTTAGTTTTTCAGCCTCTCCCTACATTTGGAGTGATTTTGTAATCAAAATTTTCGTATAGCCTGAAACCTAGTACATGTATATACTAGCTTGCAGAGTATATAGGTATGTATGTTTTGGACATATACCCTTTTTTTTAGTTTTTCAGCCTCTCCCTACATTTGGAGGGATTTTGTAATTAAAATTTTCATATAGCTTGAAACCTAGTATATGTATATATACTAGCTTGCAGAGTACTCCTATATAGGTATGTAAGCATACTCTGTCAAAAATTGCTGTCAAAAATATGTACAGCTACTCCCTTATAAAAGGTATGCAAGCGTACTCTTTTTTTTTAAAAAAAAAACTCGTATACGCATATACCCTTGTTGAAAGTTGGTATATGCACATACCATCTTCTCTAAACAGTATGTGTATTCATCAAAGTAATAATAAAATAGTATGTACATATATACTCTCTTGTCACGAAAAATATATGCAGATACTCAGACACATACTCTCGTCACGTAAAGTATATATGCATATACTCCCTTTTAAAAACTAGTATGCACACATACTCCCGTTTTAAAATAGGTATATGCTCATACTCTGGTACATGCATACGTATGTACGCGTACTCTCAGCACATACAGGTGAAAACTAGATATATATGCGTATGTACACGTACTCTCAGCACATACACGTGAAAACTAGACATATGCGCCACCGTACCTTGATTACTTTTGATCCAAGAAGCCTTGAATTACGGCGACATAACAATAAATATATTATTTAAATAGTTCATTAACTAGATGGGATCTGTTAGTTGCATGCTGAACTGCGTGATTGGATTCTAGCCAAACCCGTCAGGGAAGGAAACGGGCCCGACATCTCACCCCCTGACGTGCGTGTATCTGAGATCGGTGTAGATAGTCGTGCGTGTATGAAAAACTCACCATGGCTAATTAGTTGGATTCAAGGGACGAAATGTTGTTGCTTTTTCTAACTATTGTCAATTAAATGCGATAAACAACCGTCTAAATGGGCACAACTAGTCATCGTGTAGTATTTAGATGACGTGTAAACAAACTATACAGCTATTTACAACAACACTATTTAAGAGGCACAACTATGTTATATGATTTGCGGAGACAGGCAATATTTTATTTAGTGCCTTCGAACTGGAAATGTCCGGACACTTTGAAAACGTAAAATCATTTTTATGTAGTAATGAGTTAGCGGTTCGTAGCTAATAGTTAGTTAGCCTATTAGCATCTCTATTTGTATCCGTATTAAGTTTAGTTGCTATAATAACTACTAGCACTAGTATATCAAGCATGCCTTATAGTCTGTTTTAGTTATTTGCTTTCTAAAACGCCGTCGTGTCGGCCCATAATAAAATCAGGTTTTTCTCCTTTTTTTTAAAGGAAAATTGTGGGAATTTGGATATGGGCCTCTTGGCTTAGGGTTTCATGTGAAATTTCTAAGGTATTGCTAAGGAAGTTATTTGGGCCTAAACCGGCATTATGATACCGTGCAAAATGTGGATGTAGAATCAAATGTATGGGCTACAACACATTAGCACCCACGACCCAGCCCATGTTAATTCTGCTCCCCATGTCCCATAGCATCCGCCGCCGCCGCCGCCGCCTCCATTCCTTTAGGTAGAGTTTGGTTGGGAGTCAAGGTGGGGTGGAACGATCCTGTCTTTAGTTCCTGGGATGGGACGAGGACCGGATGACTCCAGTTTGTGTTTAGTTGAAGAGGGATAGGATGGACCTATTTTTTTTGTTTGGTAGGAGGGATAAAGTGAAATAGGATGGATGATGTATTTGACACCGTCAGCTACTGTTATAGTGGGATCCACCTAGGGTTCATGTGTAAATCTCTTTTTTCCCCTTTTTTTTTTATATGTGTCAATAGAAAATAGTTTTTTTTGTTTCAAAAAATAAATTTGTGTCAATCATCACCATCACAGAATCACCGCAGTGCCTGGTGCCCCGCACCTCCACCACGCCGGTCGAGTCCCTTCCCCAATCACAGCTCGCTTGTCGCTGCAGTTCGGCTGCAGCACGCCACGCCGCATCTCGGCACAGCAGCAGCGCGGAGCTCGGCCGTTTCCCAACCGCGACAAGGCAGCCGCGAGCTCGACCCTTCTCCAACGGCCGGCCGCGCCTCCCCATCTGAGGTCGAGGAAGAAGAGGGCGTGTCCGGACCCCTGAGCGACGAAGACGGAGAAGATTTGGTGGGATGGGGATGCCCCGAATCTGAGGCAGACTCGCCCCCGGCTGACCCTCAACCAAACAGCAGTCATCCCAGGTAATCCATCCTCCCCAACCATTCCTCTTCCTCGTCAGCTCGCCGCAAACCCAAACCCTAAACCTCCCCATAGCACCACCACAAATGGCGGCGCTTCCCCCGCTCCGCCGCCTCCTGGCCCTCCGAGGCCGCCGCCGCCTCCTCTCCACCGCTCCTGCCGCCTCATCCAGCAACCCCCCTACCCCAGAGGCCGTTCTCTACGACATCCACAGCCTCTCCAAGGACCCCTCCCAAGCGCTCGCCGTCTTCCGCTGCTCCGCCGCCGCCGGCCAGCCCGTAAGCTCCGCGGCATACAACCTCATGCTCCGCACCCTCGCCTCCCACCCCTCCTCTGCCCAGCGCCATTTCTGGCCCTTCCTCCGGGAGATGCAGGAGGCTGGCCACTCCGTCGACCAGGGCACCTACCTCGCTGCTCTCGCATCCTTCAAGAAGGCCAGCCTCACCGCCGACTACGCCTCCCTCACCGAGCACTACGACAAGTTCCGGAAGGGGGGCAAGTCCGCCACCGCCGCCGCCGCCGCCGCGGAGGCCGTCCGAGACCACGACGCCGCGGGCCTCGATAGCAGGCTCGCTGACATCGGTCTCCTTCCGCTCACGGAAACCACCGTCATCACGGTGCTCCGGGAGCTGAGAGAGCATCCGGTCAAGGCGCTCTCCTTCTTCAGATGGGCTGAGCGGCAGCAGGGGTACACGCACGGCTCCGTGGCCTACAATGCCATGGCAAGGGTGCTCGGCCGGGAGGAGTCGGTGCCGGAGTTTTGGGACTTGATCCGGGAAATGAAGGCTGCCGAGATGCACGTTGATATCGACACTTACCTCAAGCTGTCCAGGAACTTCCAGAAGCGGCACATGGTCCGGGAGGCTGTGGAGCTGTATGAGCTCATGATGGATGGCCCTTTCAAGCCAGCCCAGCAGGATGGACCCATCATCATCAGGCGCATCTCGCTGGGGCCGTCGCCGGACCTTGAGCTTGTCAATCGGGTTGTCAACAAGTTTGAGGCCGTCTGGGGCGTCAAGACCAAGGAGCTGCTTGACGGGGTCCATAGGGCACTTACCAGTAATGGGAAGTTCAATGAGGCTGCACAGATTGTGCAAACAATGAGGGACCAAGGCCACCAGCCGGACAATGTTACATATAGCCAGTTGGTGTATGGCCTTTGCAAGGCCGACAAGCTGGAGGATGCTCGCAAGGTGCTCGATGAAATGGAGGCCGAAGGGTGTGCCCCAGATTTGAAGACTTGGACCCTGTTGATCCAAGGGCACTGTTCAGCTGGGGATGTGGACAGAGCTGTGCAGTACTTCACCGAGATGATCGAGAAGGGCTTGGACGCGGATGCCGATTTGCTGGATGTGATATTGAAAGGTCTGTGTAGCCATGAAAAGGTTGAAGAGGCTTACTCTTTGTTTGTTGAGATGGTGGATAAGGCTCAGTTGAGGCCTTGGCAAGCCACTTGCCAGCGTCTAATTGGTGACTTGCTGAGGGTAAACAAACTTGAGGAGGCACTAGCCCTTCTGAAGACAATGAAAACCTGCAAGTTCCCACCTTTCGCGGACCCATTCCCTCCTTACATTGCCAAGCATGGGACGGTTGAAGATGCAAGGAACCTTTTCAAGGCCTTGACAGTGAATACTTCTCCAGCACCTGCTGCCTACCTGCATGTTCTCAAGCTGTTCTTTGCGGAGGGAAGATATTCTGAAGCTCAAGATTTACTGTACAAATGCCCTAACCACATCCGCAAGCACCCCCATGTCACCAAACTGTTTGAATCAATAAAAGTTGAGAGTGCCTCTGCCTCTTGATTGGGTTCAAGCAAGCAATGATTGATGAGATTATGGTGAACCCTTAGCTTTGCATGCTAGCTAGCTTTTTGTTTTTAAGTTGCCTTGGTATTGGGTACTTTTATCAAATACTCCATCTTCTAATGATATATGGTTCAACTAAGTCGAATTTTAGTATATGCTACTCCCAGCCCATGACCTGCTGGCATATTCCCCTGTAACTTAGCTTAAGAGGAAGGTGCCCACTGGCACGTCCTTGAAACTGTTGTTTTTTCGTACTGGTCATTGTTGCTACTTGCTAGTATCGTTGTAGCTATGCAGATGGATTTTTCTTCAAAATGACTAAAATGAATCAAATCACTTGCTCAGAGTTTGAACACCATGTTTGCTATACTGGCGATTATCAATTTCAGGAGCTCTGAAAAGCAAATGCTTTGACAAATAAGACTATATGATTGCAACCACCAGCAGTATTGCTTAATATTACTACATGCCACAATCATTTGATCTGGTGTAATGTCTGATGCATTTTAACATGACAATTATACAAAATAAACGCCCTGTGGACTGTGGAGTTACAGCTCCGCATGTCCAGAACCTTGGGAGATGCTGTATGCTTCAATGATATCTTGATTTATTGGGGTACTCATATGAGCATGTCAAGACCCTTCAACTTGTAGCTCCTACAACTTTCTTGTCAAATCTGTTTGATGAGTGCAGTTTTTTTTCTTATCTGATCATGGAGTTGGCTAATAATTAGAAGAATATGTATGCTCGATGCTTTACTATTCCAATTTCCTAATAGAAGCAAATCAACTAGCAGTATCACAAAAGCCTCAGTATCATATATAAAAGTAGTCCATACATCGTTGTTGCAAACAATATTGCCACATAATTACACATCTCCACATAATTACATTACTTTCTTATTTGTATTCTATCAATAATGCCATGATAACTTCACTCCGCAAATATCCAAGGCTGCAAGCAGCATCTGTTGTTTGATCTAGGACCTATAGAGTATATAGATACAAGCATAAGTATATAGTATCGACTGCTTGAACTAGCAACACCTTTAAGTAGAAGGTTGGTACATGGTTGTGCTCTTCTGGAGTGCCCAAGCCCTGTGCTTAAGCTTGATGAAGTCCGAGGCTACTGTATCCACATCCTTATTCTTGTCATCTTTCATCCCATAGCCATACCCACTGGTTCCTGGTTCCTTCATAGCATTGGCTTGGCTATCCTGAAATTTGATGTGTTTCCTCTGGGCCTGGAAACGAAGGGGGTGCTGGGCTTGAGACATTGTTACTTGCTTAAGGTATTGAGAAAATGTAAGAAAGTGGGAATTGCTAGGTTGGTGGTTTGCAGCTGTGATGTTTTCGTGCCTTCTTTTATAGGCGCAATGGATATTTACTCCAACAAGATTTTTTTAGATAATCAAGCATCCGATTCTCCTCTGTTGAAGAATTGCCTTGTTCTCTTTCTTCATTCAAATTTGTTAGGCATCACATGACATAAGTGTCATCTCTTTACTACTAGTAGTAGTTCAGCTGATTTTGATGGCTAGGATTTTACTTTGTTTCAGCCTGTTCGCTTAGGCTGATCTGGCTGGCTGAAAGTACTGCTGGCTGGTTTTTTTGAGAGAAAAACACTGCTGTCTGGCTGACTGATTTGGCCGATAATCTCAAGCGAATAGGCTGGAACGATTGTAAGGTTAGTTCCCAATAAGGTTTCTTCTCTTCTCTTTTAAGAGAAGCGCAAGTTATGCTACTGGTCAAAGATTATAACTTTTTTTGGGTTAAATGTGAATAATAAGGAAAACATGGTGTAGGGTTTTTATTTGTTTTGTAGTGTCAAATATTTGATCCTTATAACACTCTGGGACTTGGATTTGTGTTACTAGGGAAAGCATTTGAGGACCACAACACATCTTTCCCTGTGAATCAGCTTAGAAGCCTTTATGTTTTTAGGCATGTATGTAGATTTAAAACCATATAATTCACAGCTTTCTAGCATTTTTTTTTCTTAAAAAAAATATGAACAGCATATCCATGATGAAGATGCTGCAAGTACTATTGGCGCACTGTATTTCTTTATGAAAAGTTATTCTCGTTCAATTGAATATGATTCTCTTTTATCTTTTTTTCTCTTTCAGAGTGAATAATTGGATGCTTTTCACGTGGGTCGATCGCCTAGACGGACGTGGGATTTCCTGCACAGAGGCAGAAGCAGAAAACATGATACTTGGTGGATAGATATATATATCACATATTGCTTTCTTAAAAGCAGAGTTAATTCTCGTTAAAAAAAAAGAGATATATATCACATATTGTATGAGTGGACGTCTAGCCCTCCAGGTTTGACGGAGTTTGGCCAGGCATGATGTAGATGGGTAACAGAAAGCTTATATGGAGTACTCTTCTTTGGAAGATGCTGCTTCCCTTGTGCACTGACAATATCTGCAGAATATCAATTGCGTGAGCATCTTAATTTCTAGCTTTATTCTGACTAAAACTGCAAGAAGCCAGATTTCAATGAACCAGATATTTTCTTATCATTTGGGAATTGATGCCAAAGTTTACCAGTGTGAGTTAGACGTTTGGACAAGCATTAATAGCTGTTTGCCACAATCTTTTACTTGACGAATCCTGTACCATGTAATCTTGCATCCTATCAAGCCACGTGTCAAGGAGCAAAAACAGCCACGTTTCTTGCATGCTATAAGGCCATGTTTCAAGCAGCAGCAAAAGCCACGTTTCCAGTACCCTTACAAGAGCTTTTAACCTTGCTATTGTTCCAGAAAACACATTCCAAAACTCTCCAAAAACAATACATTCCAGAGAACTCTCCGATCCTCCAGCTGGACACCTCGCTCTTGAGGTCATAGGATAGATGAATAGCTTGTTTGTACGAGATTATCAGCCAAATCAGTCAGCCAGGCAGCAGTGTTTTTCTCTAAAAAAAACAACCAGCCAAATTAGTCCAAGCAAACAGGCTTATATATACAGGCAATCAAAAGAAATTCCTATCCTAACTGATCCTATTACTCTTTAATGGCTACAACTTGAGCCATTCATCCCGGTCATCAACCTTCACAATTCCTTTTCGTCGGTGGAAAGTCTTAACTGGTGAACGCCAACATCACCGGCTGCCAGCATCAATAACAAAGCTGGGGTCCCCCGTTTGGGATCGCAAGGTAATAACCACTTTTCTCCTCATTTTATAGCACCATCCCTTCCTCATCCTTAACTACTCCTGTCTTGGTCAGTTAACAAAACAATATAGCCAGCTACCACCCCCCATCTGCTAGCTGAAAGAAAAAGGTAAAAACATTATAATATAATAACACACTAATTTAAATTCTAAGCACCAAAACAAACTATTTTCTCCATGTTTTAATTCATTTATATATAGCACCTTCTGATAATTTATTAAATATTATTTTCCAGATGGATGATAGACTCTGTATTGTTTTATATTATTATTAATTGTTCTGTTGTAAGATTATACTTTTGTATTATTTCATTCACATTTACTAACTCTTCTTTTCCTGTTATGCAGGCGCATACACTTCATTATAGAAATGAGAAAAAGAGGATATCAATCTGATCAACTTGATAGTACTAACCATAAAAAACAGAAACAAATATATTCAGTTGACAAAAACAAGATACGCGCGAAAATAGAATAGCGAAAACGGAAGTTAGAAGAAAAGAAGAAGAACCAGATTGTACAGGACGCTATAAAACGAAGATACATGCAACCAGATCAACTTGGTAGTAGTAACCATAAAAAACAGGAAGAAACATATTCGGTGGACAAAAACAAGATATAGATACGCGCGAAAATAAAAGAGCGAAAACGGAAGCTAGAAGAAAAGAAGAACAACCAGATTGTACAAGAAGCTATAAAACGAATATGTATACAACCAGATAAAAAACATGCATACTTATCTTTACCTTATGGTATGATATACTTCTCTCCCAAGCAAATTCAATACCTGAAAGAAACATACGAGCAAAGATCCTACTTCGGAATACCATAATACAGTTGCCAATATTGCAATGCAATATTTTGGTATGAGGAACGCAACAAATATCATAGCGAACGAGCTAACAGACAAGTATTATACTCGGATTGCTGTAAATATGGCAAAATTAGAATACCTCCATTCAAAGAACCACCACAATTTCTTAAAAGGTTACTGGATTACAAAGGAGATGGATACTCGAGACATTTTATACAAAAGATACGACAATATAATAGCATGTTTGCTTTTACATCTATGGGAGGCAATAATGACAAAAATATCAATAAGGGAGAAGGCCCCTACGTATTTCGAATAAATGGTCAAATACATCATCGTATAGGATCACTGTTGCCTGATACAAATAAAATACCTAAGTTTGCTGAGCTATATATATTTGATACGAAAAATGAGATTGAAAATAGAATACGGGCCTTAAGCAAAGAAGATCCAGATGGAACAGATCTTAACCCAGCTATAATTGAAGGATTACAGAAAGTGCTTGATGAATATAATCCTTTAGTGAAAGTATTTCGTCATGCACGTGATCTACTTGAAGAACATAAAGGTATTGATGTTAGTATCCGAATCATTGGAGCCAATAAAGGTGATCAAATACAATACCAAATGCCACACCCAGAAGAACTAGCTATGTTAATTGTAGGTGATATAACACTGGAAAACTATAAAAGGGACATAATTGTCAGCACCCGAACCAAGACACTACAACATATATCTATATTTTATCCAGCATATGTGCCATTGCAATATCCGTTATTATTCCCTTACGGAGAAAGAGGATTTCAACTAGGCATAGAATATCATGAGGAAACAAGAAATCGAACAACTCAGCAAAAAGAAACACAGTAACAATGCATGAATTTTTTAAATATCATATGCACTATAGACATAACCAACCAAACCTATATTTATGCTATGGACGATTATCAAAACAAGTGATCGTAGATGCAAGAGCAATGGAAGATGAAGATAGACTTCAATTCATTGCAAGAAATCAAAAAAAATTAAGAGCTGAATATATACAGGGAATATTTGATGCAATAGAGAAAGGAATAGATGAAGGAAATCAAATAGGAAAAAGAGTTCTATTACCCTCTAGCCACGTTGGCTGTAGACGTTATGTGATACAAAATTATCACGATGGTATAGCTATATGTCATGCATACGGACCACCGGATCTTTTCATAACATTCACATATAATCCTAAATGGCCAGAAATATCACTAGCGACATTAAATGGCGAACAACCTAACGATAGACCTGATATTATAGTGCGTGTTTTTCATATCAAACTACAACAATTATTAAATGACATACGCTCAGGCACGATCTTTGGTCCTATATTAGCAATACTATATTCTATAGAATTTCAAAAAAAGGGGTCTACCGCATGTTCACATCTTAGTTTGGGTGGAAAAAAATGGAAACCAAGTGACAACTGAGATTATTGACACTTGGATAACTGCTGAAATACCTGACCCCAGAAAAGATCCTTTAGGCTATATACTTGTATCTGAACACATGATGCATGGGCCATGCGGAGAAAAAAATTGGGATTGCCCATGTATGAAAAAGGGGAGATGCTCTAAATTCTATCCTAAAGAATTTCAAGAAGAGACTACTTTCACAGATATAGGCTTCACGGTATATCGAAGACGAGACACTGGTATTTTCATCCGAAGAGATGCCCACAATCTAGATAATACATGGGTAGTTCCACACAATCTAGAATTACTCAAGAAATACCAAGCACACATAAATGTAGACTATGTAAACAAGAGTAAAATTTTAAAATACTTGTGCAAATATGTAAACAAAGGTCCTGACCAAGCAAAAATAATCTTTGAACGTATAAAAAAAGGTCAGGATGCACCCATTAATCAGGAAACCTAAGATATTGATGAGATCAAAGAATATCTGGGTTATAGATACATATGTGAACAAGATGCACTCTGGAGATTACTTGGTTATGAGATACACTGTCATTGGCCACCAGTTGAGAGGTCACCTGTGCATCTACCACTAATGAACATAGTTAAATATAAAAAGGATGCTAAACTAAGAGATGTCATTAATGATCCAAAAAAAACAATGCTCACTGAATGATTTACTGCTAACAAAGAATATAACAGTGCAAAAGATCTTACATATTGTGAATTTCCACTAAAATGGAGGTGGGATGAAACAAACAAGAAATGGGTCAAACGTCAGCACGGGTTTAAAATAGGCAGATTATACTATGTGAACCCAACAGAAGGAGAACGGTTCTATCTACGTATGCTCTTAATGATAGTAAAAGGTGCAACGTGCTACTGACATACGGACACATAATGGTATTGTTTATGAAACCTTTAAAGAAGCTTGTGCAGTACGAGGACTACTAACTGATGACAATGAGTGGTACAAAACATTTGAAGAAGCTAGAAACTGGGCAACAGCTCCTCAACTACGAAGCTTATTTACGACAATGCTTACATTATGTGAATTAAAGAATGAAAGAGAATTCTTCAACAAAAATTGGCAAAAAATGGTTGATGATATTGAGCAACAAGTAAAACGCAGATATTATCCAATTGAATATATCCCAACTCAAACTGAGCTACAAGATTTACTACTAGAAGACTTGAAAGAAAAATTTTCAAGGAATGGACAACAGATAAACAATTATAATCTCCCATGTAGATCAATATATTGTTAATTGGATACTAATAATCGATTAATTCAAGAGGAAATGAACTATGATGTCCAATATCTAGAAGAAGAGGCAAATAAATTATACACACAGCTAAATAAAGGTCAAAAAGAAGCTTTTCATCAAATAGTTGAAAGTGTACTAAATAACAAATCAAGGTTTTACTTCATCTCCAGTCATGGAGGAACTGGAAAGACTTTTCTGTGGAATACAATTGTATCATATCTCAGAGCACAAAAGAAAATAGTACTAGCAGTTGCATCATCAGGGGTAGCTTCTTTGTTACTCCCAAATTGTCGTACAGCCCATTCAAGATTCCGAATACCCATTGATACAGATGACATATCCATATGTGATATAAAACGGGGAACAAAACTTGCTAAACTAATCATAGAAACTTCTCTTATAATATGGGATGAAGCTCTAATGACAAACAAACAATGCTTCGAAGCCTTTGATAGATCACTAAGAGATATAATGTCTGAAATCAATAAAGAAGCTAGCGACATACCATTTGGAGGGAAGGTCGTTGTTCTAGGTGGCGATCCTGGACAAATACTTCCTGTTATAGAAAATGGCTCAAAGTCACAGATTATAAATGCTTCAATTATCAAATCCTACCTATGGAAAAATGTAAACACTGTGTATCTAACTGAAAACATGCGACTAAAACGGATAAATCAAAGTAGTGCTGAATACAAGGAGTTAGAGTCTTTCAATGATTGGATGCTAAGCATTGGCAATGGAACAATCAAAGAGACATCTGATACTGATAATGCCTCTGATTCTATGCTAATAGAAATACCAGAAGAACTACTGGTACAAACTACAGGGGATAAAATAAAAGCATTGGTAGAGTCCACTTATCCAGATTTTCAAGAAAATTTTCAACGATTAATTATCCTCACCTGCTTAAAATATTTTACAATCTGTAGCCCTCCGGTATACTCCAAACCAGCTTTGACTTATTCACTGCAATTTTCGCTCCACTACATTAAGCAAGCAAGATTCACTTAAGATCTCTAAAAATCTATGGACTTGCACATAAACTGGATACCTTCTAAGAAAAAATTTGGAATCCTAAACTTTAGGTGTCCTTACCATTGTGCTAACTTTATCTTGTCACGATAAGATCCAAGCAATATGACTCTGTGTCTACCATTTTGCTTATATCCTACCATCATTTTTTTTCACAAGTACGCTGATGTCCAAAGCTGCTGAGTAAAGCTTGAACATGGACAAATCTTTTGGTGTACATAACAGCTACAGTTGACTAGTAGGCATAATCATAGGCGGATCCACCACTAGGGCGAGCTAGGGCGGCCGCCCTAGGTCCCTCCGGCCAGGCACCATATCCCCACCCTCTCGGAGGAAGCGAGGACGCCGCCACCGCCGGATGCCGGACGCGATGGTAAAGAAGACAGACGCCCCCACGCGCACGCAACGAGCGCAGTAGGACCGCGTTGTGGGCTTTGATTGGACTGGGCCGCAACCGTCTATGGCCCAGCAGTCGCCATCCAGGAGTGCGGATAAGCCGGCGACCGTGCAAGTTTGCAACTCCCCGTCTCCCTGCTCGTCGTCATCGCTAGCGTGCGCTGCGACGCAATCCACGGCAGGCTCCGCTCGGCGCTCGCCACCTGCGGCGGCCGGCCTCGCCCCGCGGCCACAGCCCCCCTCCCTGCCGCTGTGCTGGCCGTCGGATCCCGCCCTAGGTCATTTCGTGGGCTGGATTCGCCACTGGGCATAATATAAGTTTCGGCCTACCTTTTGGAAACAGAATGTATCCCTGGCTGTAGATAAAGGCTAAAACGACCTTTTGCTATATGTTGTAGCGGCACAGGCAGCTTTATATATAATGTAGATGCCGCACATGCAGTAGATTGGCTACGATATGTAGTTGATGCCACACACGCAATGGATTGGTTAGGGATTCAATCAAAACTTTAATGAATAGAGCTCCTCAACAATCTATCTATATATATGTGTATATATAGACTTCACTAAAGAAGGACCTACTTCTATATATCCAAGGCTGCATGCATCCCTACTCTGGCCTAGCTTGTGTCTGTTGCCTGTTGAATTTTGCCAATGCCTTTTCTGCATTCTAAATGTTTGGATGGGCTATTTGGGATTTAGCGAAAGGGAGTAGGCTCTGGATTCGAAATATGCAGTTCCTAGTGTCATGCGTATCGATATGGGGCTACATACACTGCAGTACTCCTCGGTGGAGTAAGCAGCACCCAGTTTTTTAGAATAGTTAACTTTGGTTGCACCCAGTTTTTTAGAATAGTTAACTTTGGTTAAGTGTTGTTTGCCTCCAGCGACATCACTGATAATGAAACTTTTTATATGAATGTGGAAACTTAAGACTATGGGTATATCTTCTAATAAAAACCTTGGGACATTTTTTGATTTTCTATAGAATTCATTACCACTGGCCAGACCAAAGGTGAGGCACGGCTTTCTACAGAGTTCATTACCACTGGCCAGACCAAAGGTGAAGCGCGGCAAAGCCGCGCCCTTGTTTCTAGTCTTTTGCTGATCGTGCTATCAGTTTGTCAGAAATTTGAACCTCGCATTAGCTAGCCTTAATTAAACTGTTGACAATAATTAGGGGGGCATTGTTTTGTTTGGATATAAAATTTCACTCTTGTGATCCTGCAAACTACTTACTGAGATGTATGTATGATATGCTTGGTAACTCGTTTTTGAATGTTCTTTAATCTCTTTTGAGAGGATGCACATGTTGCCTTTGAGCCTTGCTGCCTTGGTGAGGTTATATAATTTGCTTGTGTGGTTGAGCCATCTCCCAAGATCAGTTACTCTGAACAATTCTTACTCCCTGATAGAATTGGTAGAGATAGGTTTGGACTGTTTATGTGTGGCATATTTGGCTTAGGCGTGTTTAGTTTAGGGACTGTAAAATTTTTAGGAGTACTGTAGCACATGTGTAACTATAGCAATTAGTGTCGAGCATGGACTAATTAGGTTTAAAAAATTAGTCTCATAAAATACATACAAACTGTGCATTTAGTTATTTTTTTATCTATATTTAATGCTCAATGCATGTCTCAAATATTCAATGGGATAGGGGGGAAGTTTTTGGTGGAACTAAACACCCCCTCAGATCGTGGGAGACATTGGACAAACTGATTTGACGCGTTTGGGCACCACCAAGCGTAAATTCTCTCCTGGCTTCTGGAATCGTATATGTTGCAGGCTCATTACTCGCAGTCTATGCCCTCTGTAGAACCCGCTCTTCAATGCCGCTACTCCACCTGGATCTGGGACCTCTTCTTCTCTTGGCTTGTGGCAAAGAGCCTCTCGGGAGCTCTCGGCTTGTGGCAAAGATCCTCTTGGGAGCAATTCACAATGGTTGCAGAACGGTGGACGTAGGTCAGTTATTTACATCCCAGGCACTACAATCAAAGGTCTTCGATCACTTATCATTCTAGTTTTCTGTGAATTACGGAAGGAACGGAACACAGGATTTTTTTTCCCCGAGGAACATGCTTTCATCTACTGAGTTAATCTAATCGTGAAGATCAATGACATTGTGAGAGATGCTGGAGACAGGCTGCAAACAAGAATTTTATGGCACTTAGGCTAGTTTCAGAGTTTCATTCAGATTTCATCCGCATTTAATTGATGATGTAGCAATGTTTTAAGAAGTCAGAGTTTTATAGGATGAAATTTTATTGGCTCGGTTTCCAACTCTTGATGAATCATGAAATTAAATGTCTTTGAAACACTAGAATACATCTTGTTTTATTCGTGTTTCATTGCATTTTATCTAATATGGTGTTTTTAAAGTCAACGATATGAAACTCTTTATTAAAATTGACTAACTTAGCCTAGACATGTACTTTCTTCTATATTAAGGATCTGTTTGTTTAACTGATAGCTTTTGACATTTGACTATTGACTTTTATAATAAATTTTTAGCTTCTCAACACGCTAAAAAGCTAAAAGCTAAAAAAATCATCTCAATGTGCTTTTTAGGTTTTAAGTTTATTTTCTAAAAGCTAGTTTTTTCACCTTTTCAAAAGCTAGCTATTAACAATGTTGTTTATTTCAGCCAAAAAGCTGAAGCACACCGATACAAATTCTTGTGTCACCTTTATTTTTAGTAAAAAAAAAGAGACAACTAGCGCCCGGACGTCCAACCCAGGACTCGTCCGGACGCAGCTATGACCCATCCAATACTTGCCAAGGAGCCATCAGGTCTCAGCTACGGAACCACAGAATGGCGTAACAGGAGCGCCCACCCGCACCACTTGTGGCGGTCCGTCCCCACCGCGCCGCCATCCTACACCGCGCCGCCAGCATCGAGAAGGGGAGGGGGCGGTGCCCGCCTGTGTCTCAGGTTCGGATGCCCAGCCAGCGCCGAGAGGTGGAGACACCGAGGCGAGGCAGTTGAAGACGAGGAGGGAGTGAGATGCAACACTCGATCTACTTTTGAAACATCCAGATGTAACACTTACAACATACGTCTAAAGACAAATGAAACACTTAAAACATGTATCTGAAAACACTTGTAAAAACACCTCAAAACTATTGTAAAATATACGCAACATCTAGATAAAACACTTGCAAGATATGTGTGAAACATATGTAACATTCAAATAAACACACTTGCAACATACATATGAAAAAACAAATGAAACATTGCGAACAGAAGCTTGGAACATACGTGTACAACCATTGCAACATATACAACATCTCGATCTACTTTTACAACATCCTTATAAAACATTTGCAACATACTACCAATGAAACACCTGAAACTTAGGCTTGCAACATGCGTTTTTCACCCTTCTTTCGTATGACACAGCGCAAGTGGGGGATGGGCAGGTGGAGGGTAGCGCCGTCACGACCTCTTCTGGAGGCGAGCAAGGGGGGATGAGGAGGCCGCCGACGAGCTTTTGGGCAGGATGCGGGCTGCCGCCATCGTAGGCGGACGAAGGGGAAGGCGGGGACAAGCTGCCGGCGGGCTCTCCAAGCGAGGGCCGGAATGAAGGGGCCTGCCACAGGTGCAGGTGCAACACGGGAGGAAGGGGCCGATGGCAGGCGCGACGGCAGAGGTGCCGCAGGGAATACACGGAGAGAGGAGCGCGGGAAGTAGAACAAGCGGACGGGTTTCTTATTTATTTTTATTTTTTATTTTTTAGCACGTTCGGACGAAAGTCAAGGGACCTACATCCTTATCATATTTAACTCTATAGACATGGAAGGGTTCTCGAAAAGAAGCCCTATCCACGTCGTTCGAAATGTTTTCGTCCGTTCGATCTCCCAATCCGACGACCCAGGGCTCTCCTGCTGAAATTTTCTACAGCCGGCTTCTGATTTTATTGTGCGGATTCGCCTGGCTCCTCACCGCTTCCTTCTGTCCTCAGCCTCAACTACTGGCTTCTGTGCGGTACCAACGGTCCGGCATATTTATACTTGGGGTTCCAACTTCTAAAAAAAGCCGCCGCTTGCCTTTGCTCGGCTCGCTCTCCCTCTCGCCCTCGCTCTCCGACGCGGCCATGCGCGACGGCCCGTGCCGGCGGCACCCACCCTCCTCCTCCTCCTCCCTCTTTCCCCTTCCTCTTCCTCTCTCCCCTTCCCTCCTGAGGCGGCGGCGTCCCCTGTGGGCGGCGCGCCGGTGCGGGTCTTTCCCCTTCCTCTCCCTCTCTCCCCTTCCCTCCTAAGGCGGTAGCGTCCCCTGCGGGCGGCGCGCCGGTGCGGGTCTTTCCCCTTCTGTAAGGTCCAAATGGCTAGAGGGGGGTGAATAGCCTAATTAAAACTTCTACAAGAATTACTTAACCACAAGTTAGTATGAAAGGTGGCGAAGCAAAAGCACTAGCTCTAACTAATTAAGCAAGCCACCTACACAAGTCTAGTACAAGGCTATCCACTAAACACAGCAACAACTACAAGCTAGAAACAAGAAGTAATACGAGAGAAGAGCTTCGAGTGATTATACCGCCGTGTAGAGATGAGAAGTACCAATCAATCAATCACACAAGAGAAATCCTCGGGAAGAGAATGACACAAGAATTTATCTCGAGGTTCACTTGCTTCCCGGCAAGCTACTCCCCGTTGTGGCGATACACCCACTTGTCGATTCGCGAGCTAATCGACTATCAAGATTCGAGCCCTCGGCGGGCGCCGCACAACCGCACACAAGATGGGTATCCTCCAAGCCACGAGCTCCACTAGAGTATCCAATTTGCGAACTCCCGCGGGGAAGGATCAAGAACCCCTTACAACACTTGGTGAGGGCTCCAACAATCTTCAATTGTGAGCTCAATCACCTCCGCTGCTCCAAGCCGTCTACCGTGTCGGGAAACACGGAAGAGTAACAAGAAATCCGCAGCAACTCGAAGATCAAGTGCCTCTAGAATGCAACTCTCAAGCAATGCACTTGAATCTCACTCAATCTCACTCAAGATGTGCAACCAAGCAAAGAGATGAGTGGAGGGGTTGTTCTCTAAGGATGTTTCTAAGTCTCAAAGTATGCAAGAGTTCCCCTCAAACCCCGGCCAACTTCTATTTATAGCGAAGGGGTACGCAGCTAGCCGTTATCGGACGACGCAGTTCAAAACGTGATGACCGGACGCACCGGTCAGGGTGACCGGACGCGTCCGGTCACTACAGGACAAGCGTGAACAGTGCGCGTCAGAAGTTACCGTTGCTGTGACCGGACGCGCTCTAGCGTTTGACCGGACGCGCTGCCCCTGGCGTCCGGTCGGAGTCCAGTAAGCTCCCGCTGCGACCGGACGCGTCCGATCGCACATGACCGGACGCGCCGCGCGTCCAATCAGCACTCCGCTGTGCTTTGCAACTCTGGACGCCTGACCGGACACGCCGGTCGCGCGCTCTCCTTCTGCGCACAAGTGAACTGACCGGACGCGCTGGTCAGGCCAGACCAGCGTCCGGTCACAAACCCTCGCTGCGCCGTGTTGAACTGACCGGACGCGTCCGGTCAAACCGAGACCGCGTCCGGTGCAGCGTCCGGTCACCACAGTGACCGCCGTTCGCCTCCGTTTCTTTTCCGACTTTCAGCGCAGTAGAAAATAGGCATTTCACTTCCCAAAAAGCGCCGAATCCTGCCTCACAAGCTCGGCGGGAGGGAGAGAGGAACCCAAACCCCCCTCTCTACCGCTCAAACTTCACCGCCTTCGCAAATGTGCTAACACCACCATGTGTAAATCACCATGTGCATGTGTGTTAGCATTTCACAAACATTTTCAAGGCGTTATGTTAGCTCTCTACTAGATCCTAATGCATATGCTCAAGACATTGATCTAGTGGCACTTGATTTCCGAGCTAACCGTGATTGCCCCTCTTGATAGTCAGCTATGTATCCTAAACCCGGTCAATCACTTCTCTACTCACCTTAGACCGGCAAAAGGAAAACCCTATGGTTATACCTTTGCCTTGCGCTCTTAGATCCTTCTCTTCCACTTGATCATCATGTCCATCATATTATGTGCATCTCCACCATGATCATCATTTCATGTCCATGCACCATCTCTTTGTGATCTTGTGGCCACCACTCCTTGCCACATACACCTTCATCACATGTGTTGCTTATGCCTAACTCAAAACACTTAACACATGGCATTAGCAACTTGGTGTCATTAATTACCAAAACCAAACTTGGGCTTTCACCTTCCTCTCCCTCTCTCCCCTTCCCTCCTGAGACGGCAGCGTCCCCTGCGGGCGGCGCGCCGGTGCGGGTGGAGACTGACGCCGCCCCACCGCCCCCCGGCTCGGCTCCCCCGTCGTCCGCGCAGTCTCCTCGATGCCTCCTCCCACCGGGGAAGCGTGCGCTTCTCTACTCGGCGAAACCCTAGGTACCATGCCGGACAGGCCAAACCCTAAACTCCGGTGTGCGCTCTCAACCCTTTTCCCTCCCCTTCCTCCTATGCAGAACTGATATCCTTCCTTTGTACAGTGATGAGTAATTGTTTCATTCATGTCATGTGCTGAGGCTTGGGGATTGTGCAATGATGATCTTTTATAGACCGAGACAATGGAATTGTCCAGTGATGATTACATGATTATTTCATTCTTCCATGAATGTTGCTATTTTCGGTGCCTTTGTCGTGACAACATTGTTATATTAGTTGCACATTTTTATGCATTTGTTAGTCACCGTACATCTATTGTCAATGATGCCTTTGCTTCATACAATTTATCGGTTGTTCTATTGCTGAGCACACCCCATTGCCAATGATGCATTTACAACTGGGCTTGCTAGCAAGGTAATTTCTTACTTGGTGGACTGCAATATCAGGGTCATTTTTTGCCTTAAATTTCTACCCCCACAAAACGCATTAGCTCCTGCAGTAGAAGCCGTGCCCACGTCGGCCAAAATGATTTTTGTCCGTTGGATCTCCCAATCCAACGGCCCATGGCCCTCCTGCAGAAAACTTCTGGAACCGGCTCCTGATTCTACTATACACATTTGCCTTGCTCATCGCCGCTTCCTTCTGTCCTGAGCGTAAACTACTGACTTCTTTGCAGTAGCGATGGTCCGGCATATATATACCTGAGATTTTAGCTTTGCCGTTTTTATTCTTTTTCTCCCCTTCTTTAGCCTATGATGAAAATTCTGTACCCATTGCTAAAGGATATGATCTGATGTTCATTAGCTTTTGAGGTACTGAACATGACCTGTTACTTATATCATACAATTTCTGAGAGTAACTTCGTTGCTGCCATGCCTACAACCTCAAAGTTGATATACAAATGATGATTGCTATGTTTTCTGAGGCTTCAAAAAAAACTATCTTCAATGAAAAAAAGTAATGACTTTTTCGCTAAGGCGGCAGATGCCATCTGCCATTTTTATTTATTTTCCCCTCCCTTCTTCAGCCTTTGATGAAAAATTTATACCCATTGCTAAAGAATATGATCTGATGTTCACTCGCTTATGAGGTATTGGCTTCTTTGCAGTAACAACAGTCCGGCATATATATACCTAGGATTTCAGCTCTGCCATTTTTATTATTTTCCCCCCTTCTTTAGCCTATGATGAAAATTTTGTACCCATTGCTAAAGGATATGATCTAATGTTCATTCGCTTATGAGGTACTGAGCATGACCTGTTACTTATATCATACAATTTCTGAGAGTAACTTCGTTGCCGCCATGCCTAGAAGCTCAAAGTTGAAAGACAAATGATGATTGGTATGTTTTCTAAGGCTTAAAAAAACTATCTTCAATGAAAAAAAAGGTAATAACTTTTTCGCTAAGGCAGCAGATGCCATCTGCCATTTTTATTTATTTTTCCCTCCCTTCTTCGGCCTATGATGAAAAATTTATACCCATTGCTAAAGAATATGATCTGATGTCCATTCGCTTGTGAGGTACTGGGCATGACCTATTACTTATATTATGCAAATTCTGAGAGTAACTCGGTTGGCAGCATGCCTTGAGCTTCAAGTTGATAGACAAATGATGATTATTATGTTTCTGAGGCTTAAAAAACCAATCTTCAATGAAACTAAAAAGATAACTTTTTCATTACGGTAATAGAAATTTTACAGACCTTTACTTTTATGAAATGTGTCTGCATGTTCTTCAAGTGAAAGCCACAGTATTTGGATGTCAACAATTCTGTTGCAGGTTCAAATTGACTAAAGCAAATATCAGGTATGAAAGGTGACAAAGAACCTTTGAGGGTGCCTGATCATACATGCCACTTTAATTGCACTAAGGTCCGAGATTATTGCATTGTTGCAGGGGGCTTCTGGTTTCCTGATAATCGGTATCCCTGGAAGTGTGCAAAGCTTCAAATCTGCTTTTTTTTTGTGTACTGCATATAGGGGGCAACAGGCGATAAGAGTGTAACCTTCAGTTACCTTTTACTTATTGCTTGTTTGATGGTCATATGTATTTTCAGATTTTGTTTCAAACTACGCTAACCTTTGCCTATGTGGTTGGTCTGCTGTGCAAAATTCATCTTCCAGAAAGCTGTTTTAGTGTTATGGATTGGCATATAGGGGGCATACCACTATTTTTTACTGCCACATTGTATTATACGTCGCTGCTACGCGGTTACATCTTCCTTTTGGCTCACATCAATTGCTAATATGGTATGCCTGCATTTTTTTTAATCATTTTCAGATTTGCTACGTCTAAGCTGCCTCTCCTTGACTTCAATTATTCTAGCTACATTAATTCAAATCTTTATTGTCAACTTTGCTAGATTCAGAGATTTATTTCTTCAAAATTGTTACCCGGTGAACATGTAGTTGTTTTAGATTTGCATGGTCATTATTCTTCTACAGATTAGTGCCTTGTTTCCTGGGTGTTTCATGCTAATGTATCTCTTGTGGCATCCTCTGTGTAGCAGGTTAATGTTCAGCATTGTATAAAGAGGAGAAAAACTCTTCTTCTATCAGGTTGATCATCCACTGCTGCTTGAAGGTTATAACCTCTCTATGTTTCAATTTAGTTGTATTAATCATTCTATGTTGACAACCTCGAAAGCCTATACAATTTTTCCTTATATGTGCTTTATAGCTGATCTTACTCCCATGTCTCAGATTAAATTGTTGGCCACCAAAATGAATGGTTAATCTACTCCCACGTCCCAGTTTGAATTGTTGACCAAAAAAAAAGATTAATCTATTTTTTTATATTTCCTAACAATAATATTATCTGAACCCAGCCACTCTTGCATAACTATTTTTGAGATTTAGCGAGTCATGATACTAGAGTGAGATCCTGCAGGTTCAGGATGTCATTGCTATCCAGAGCAATGAAAGTGTTGGGCTACAATATGTAAGTGCAGAAGATCTGTAGTTCATAAATAGTTGTTGTGTGATTCTGTAGAAATAATGGCATATTCTTATTTTGCCATTTAAAAGGTCCAACACCATGGAAGAAAGTTAACCGGAAACAATGAAGCCAGTATGACACTGCAGCAGCCTGATTAATTCCTGGTGCCATGTTGTATAGGATAGTGCATACCTTTGATGATTGTCTAAATCCCAATGGTAAAAAAAAGAAGTGGGGACTGTAAACTTTCTAGGATTAAAAAAAACACATTGCTCCTAATATTAAAATTTTCAATCTGTACCTTCGAAGATGCCTGTTGTTTACAATGACGATGGTGTTGCTTTAAGGTCAGGCCAAGTGCCACGTGTCTAATTACATCAACCTGCAGGAGCGATGCAACCGGAGCAGTGGGCCGAGCGCCGCTGCCTGTAGTAGTCTTCAGAAGAGTAAAGTCAGTAGGATTCCCTAGCTACGTTACTATTACTTGCTCATACTGCAATATCAGGATGTTTTTTTATCTCTAACCTAAAACTATGGATTGGCTTTGTTCTTTGTTTCATATTCTGTAGCTATTTCTTGACTATAACTATAAGCTTTGCTAACATTGCCTTTAGATAATATCAACTCTTGCACTGGCATCTAGAGTATAGTTGTACAACCTAGAGTACAACTTTCGTATATGGATATTCATATTCTGTTCTCCCTTGCAAAAAACTGAATTCATGTTTCTCTTGCATTACAATGAACCAGGTTATACCTCACGAGGTTGTGCACAGTATCGATTAAACCTCAGTAATCCAATTGGTCATGATCATACTTTAAGTTAGACACGATTCTTAAATATTTTGTTTCCCCTTGCAACAAACAGAATTCATGTTTCTCCTGCGTTAGTATGAAACAGGTTGTACCTCGCGAGTTGTAAACGGTACCAATATTTAAAAATCAGTAATCCAATTGGCCATGATCATATTTTAAGTCCGGAACAATTCTTAATGATTAACTGAACAGATTAGCCTAAACAACTGGTCTCTTTATATTTTTGTGTACCATGCAAATAATTCCATTTTTTTGTCCCTCTATTTTTTTCTTTCCCCTGATGAGTCACTTGACTAAGCATTGCAGTGAACCTGGGTCCACAGGAGTTGCATTCCCCCTTATTGTAACCTTTACTACAGCAGGTTACAATAACTTTATTATTATATGCCTACATACATTCTTTCCCACTTTATCTGATTGTGCTAATACACCTGAGTACTTCTTTCTGTTTATAAGCATTTCTGTGAACTCTCTTTTCATGATTCTATTTTTGAAGTTGGCACAACTACGACTAACTTTTCAGAACATTTTGGGGTGGTAGGAGACTACTACAATCAACATGTCCAACGTAAGCAATCAGTCACACCAATTACCATACATGGAAACCTACATTAATACGCTTATAAGCTGACATTCTGATTATAACCACCAGATCAAGGAAGCACTTCTGCTTATGCACAACCACGCTACCATACAGGCATCCATCAAAATTCAGGTAACTCCTTAATCCTCACGAACATAATCACTGCTAGCTGACAATTATCAAAATCTAACAAGCCCCATGGCATACCAATCGCACAGAATCATCCGGATGCAAAAACTGAAGATTCACATGCAGGCCTCTCTGATCGTGAACCTAAGACTTGAGAACAAATTTTCTCGCTACTACAAAGTCGTAATAATTGTTTATTGAAATAGGTGCTTCATGAAGCAGACATGCTACTTAGTGGAGTTTTGAGATACACGTTATTTGTATCGTCCATATGTTGAGATTTGATGAAAAGCTACCTTCTACATCACATGCTTCTGGAAACGAAATATCACTTGGGAGTGATGATGAATACCATGAGGATTCAGTGTTTGAAACTGCTAAATTAAGTGGTTTTTATGACGAAATTGAAGACATTATTGAGCAAGATAGACCTGTTAAGGTGGACAAAAGGCATGTTCGACCACACAAAGTGGAGGAGAATTACGAAAAAAAACCGCTGCAGCAAACAGTCTGTCTTTGCTCCTGTTGTGCTAAAACTTATGTTTTTGAATTGTGTATGGGTTAGTCCCAATTATCAGGTGTGCACTTTTTCTTCACTATATAACCTTTTCCACGGCCTCTAGTGGGAATTTTTCGTTGCAGTCCGTTTGCCCATTTATCAAATTCTCAATGTCTATTTCTCATGTTCACCGGTGTAGGTTTAGAACATCCATGTATCTTGAAGGTACCTTAGCTATATAAATAATCGATATCTGTAACATGTGAATTTTGCGTGTACGAATCCAAATGTGCTCCTTTGCCCTTGCAGCGTTACCATACAATGTCGAGTATACATCTATGTGTCTTCGAATTTGTGCCCGTGTTTGCGTGCGATGACGCGCGCCCTGCCACTAGTCGGTAAAAGAAGGGTATCGCATACCTCTGTCCAGACCAGAGGAGAAGATAATAAAAAAGATAATATAATATGGCTTATTTCTGCACTAATCACGACGAATCAGACGGTGAGCGTCGTCACCAGTCACCACCCGATCCTTGTTTCTGTTCTTTTGTTATCCGCCCGCCGGCGCCGGTGGACAAGAGGAAAGGGACCGACCGGTTGCCGTTGCTCTCTCGTGGCCATGGCCGTGGCGGCGGCCTTCTCCTCCGGCTCCCTCCTCCCCACTACTCCCGGTACCCACCTCGCCCCGTTCACTCTGCGCTTCCCCTTCCGCCTCCACCCACGGTGCGCCGCCTTGGTCGCCGCCGCCGCCACACTCCGCGAGGTCTGCGGCGGCCGCGTCCCGGACCACGTCCTACAGAGGTGAACCCCGCAACCAGACGAGACGCCAATCCTTTACCATGCCATTAGCTCACTCGTCGGCGGAGGCAAAGGCAACACCTAGAAATTCGGGGGTGGTTTCATTTCTTGATTGAAAAAAATAGAAATTTGGTTTCAGGGCTGAGGAGGTTGGCTATGTCGTTCCCACCGAGGTGCAGGAGCAATCCCTGCCGCTTCTGCTGTCCGGCCAGGATTGCGTTCTCCACGCGCAGGTGGTCCTTTCTTGCTCGTTTCTTTCCTACTGGTCCAAGAGTTCTCGTGTTGTGCGATACTGCTGTGGCCTGTTCTCGCATTTCGCATTTCACGGTGGTCTGTAGACAGGCTCCGGGAAGACGCTGGCCTACCTCTTGTCCGTCTTCTCCGCCATCGACTTCAGCAGGTCCTCGGTGCAAGCACTGGTTGTCGTCCCCACAAGGGAGCTCGGCATGCAGGTGATTTGCTTTGATTTGATTGTCGGCTCGATTGCTTGCTCAGTGCACCCCGTCTGTCTGATCTCTGATGTTGTTTCTTCTCTAACTGCGGTGCTCCAAGGTTACCAAGGTTGCTAGACTACTCGCAGCCAAGGCGTGCACCGTCATGGCTTTGCTTGATGGTGGTATGCTCAAGAGGCAAAAGAGCTGGGTCAAGGTAATAGTACTGACCATCTCTTGCTGGATTTGTGTCTATGTCGATGCCTGATTACCTGGGACCATTTTGATAGGAAGTGTCTATTCAATGGTTAGGTACAGATCTATCTTATGCATTCAACATATGTTTATGTTGTTTCGGTACTGCCGGTTATGGCATGGTAGCGGAATTCACTTACGCCATCATGTAGAGGGCAGTGCTATTTAAGGTTTCCTTTTCTCTGTTGCCATGTGTTTGTGATAGAACTGTCGATAAATTTACAGGCAGAGCCCCCCGCGGTAATTGTAGCTACCGTGGCAAGCTTGTGTCAAATGGTCGAGAGGCGCGCGTTCAGCCTTCAATCCATGAGAGTGTTAGTTATCGATGAGGTGAGGTCATCACTCCTCTTTCTTAAGTCTAGAATCAAATTACTGTCAGAGTTTGCTCCACTCGCTGATGCTCTGTAATCATATTTGCCCAGGGGGCTAACCCTGTTGTTTGTGTAGGTTGATTTTATTTTTGGGTCATCAAAGCAAGTCAGCTCTCTTCGCAAAATATTAACCTCTTATTCAGCAGCTTCCAGTCGTCAAACCATATTTGCAAGTGCATCGATCCCTCAGCACAATCGCTTTCTGCACGACTGTGTACAGCATAAATGGACCAAGGTTGTACTAATTTCTTGTATTGAACAAATTGCTGTTTGTTTTGTACTTCAAAGAAGGCTAATGTCATTTTACCCTTAACATGGTATAGGGTGATGTGGTTCATGTTCATGTCCACCCTGTACAGCCCATGCCTTCGCACCTGTGTCACAAATATGTGGTGAGCATATCAAATTCTCTGTATAATGATTGATGACCTTGTATCAAATTCCTCATTTAGCTCACTCATGAAAGGACCTTTCAAGTTTCTCCCCTTTCCCTCAACCATAGGTACTTACCCGTAGCCATGCCCACCCTCAGGCTCATTGTTGTAAAATATTACTAATGTTCTTCTTGACAACTAATTCTGGGATGCATGGCACTTACTCGACAGCACCTACCTCTAGGCATGTCACATTTCTTCTAATTCTCAACTAATATAATGCATATAGAGGCAACCTGTTTTTTCTTCTTTCCCATAATTAGTGCCTCCTGGCCAACTAAGTCCACAACCAACCTCCTTTCTCCTGAGATTTCTTTTTGATCTCTGTCTGAATCTTGGTGACTATGACAACACAATAAATGTGCAGATCTGCACCAAGAAGGAAAGGTTGCATGTTTTACTATCCTTGCTTGAGAGGGATGCACCAAAGTCCGGAATCATATTTGTTGCTGAACAGGTACTGGTGTACATGATGTTCTTTTGATACCATACCATGTTTATATAGTTTCTCTAGTATCTTGGGATTTCGTCATCTATTTTCTGGGGTGCTTCCTTAGTATGATTGTCAATAGGGCAAGTGATCTTATGACAGGCCAGCAATATTTTGTCCGATGCAAATTCAAATTAGCCGTATAGCATCTTGCCATAGCTATCTGCTTATCTGGAATGATACAGAATAACACATGATGCAGTTATGTGCTGTGATGCTCTACTGCCATGCACATATGTGATGAGTTGAGCCAATTTGGTATCTGCACTTTGGCAAGCCTGTTGCCTGGGCAAGTTTCTGCAAAATCAATACCCCATCTTGTAAACACCAAGATCCAGGCCTATGATGACTTAGTGCTATTGTCTGAGGGACAGGGAGCGTCCTGCAGTCAATAATTTCATCATATTTTCAGTTTCCACAATTGCTGTGCTCTGACCAATACCCCCAATTCATAAGCTTTTAGATTTTTTAAAAAACTATGTACATGTTAGATGTTACTTCCTTTTTAAAAGCTTTGGATACTTTGACATTTATAAGTAACAAAACTCAAAGAAGTATCTATTCATCACCTAGTTCTGACTTCTGAGCAGTTATGTTGATGGTGAATGAATCTTCAAGTTCTTAACTGAACCAACGAAGTAGTGTATCACCCTCACATCTGCATTCTGTTTTGTAACTCTGAGCCTATGTTCTTTAGTCTGAGAGATCAAAGAAGGCTGGTAATCCTCCTTCAACCACGGTTGTTGCTGAGTTCTTGAGAAATGCATACAAGGGAAGCTTAGATGTGCTGCTGCTGGAAGAAGATATGAACTTCAATGCTCGAGCGGCCTCGTTCTCTGTAAGCGCTCTCCGAGTTCCCTGTCTGAAGCCCCCAGCATCTCCATTCTCTGTATTAACTATGAGATTTGTGACCTCTGCAGGAAGTGAAGGGACGAGGATTCCTGCTGGTTTCAACAGACATAGCAAGCAGAGGATTTGACCTTCCTCAAACCAGCCACATATACAACTTCGACCTTCCTAAGATGGCAACTGACTATCTGCACCGTGCTGGAAGAACCGGGAGAGAGCCATTCTCCAGGTTGGAATGCGGCGTGACAACCCTTATAACAGAGGAAGAACACTTCGTGCTACAGAGATTTCAGAATGAGCTCAAGTTTCACTGTGAAGAGCTGCCCCTTGAGTCCATGTTCACGTTCTCTTGAGCTCGGATGTGAATACTAGTCTTTTTTTTCCTTTTTTTTTTTTGAGCATTTGTATCTTCTACGGTTGCATATCCATTTTTCTGGATATATACTTATGAAATGATCTTGAATCATGACAAAGTTGGTCCTGAATTGTTTTATCGTCTCGGAAAACGATTTAACTAAACTACAACCATGTAGCTTAGTCCACTGGACTATAGCTTATTAAACAACAGCTGTTATTGTTCATTGGTCACTTAAACCAGAGCACGATTATATATAAAGACACAAATAATTCATGTCAAATTCAACGCTTCATCTAGTCATCCATGTGAAATTATCAACGGAAAAAAGCAAAACCATATTCCATATTCAGTACGGATAACATGTTGGCAGCCATGGTACTCTAGTCTAGTCAAGTCCCACGGCCGATGGCTTAACTTCACACAAACAAAAGTTCAGAGGGGGCAAATTCACATGAACTAGGAAAGTTTGGGCGCCGCCAGTAATAGCATGAAACTTGGGGCAGGAGGCTGTTGTTTTATGGTTGTTGAGGCTGCAGCAACTTGGAATCGCAGGCCACGATCTTCACCTTGCCCAGTGTTTCTTGAATCTCCTCGCTCTTGAAGGTTGCATCTGTTAGAATAGAATGAAGGTCCAGACATTGTCGCAGAACCTGTAGGTGTGCAGATGACCCTGTACAGCGACAAAGAAAGCCATCACAGATCTAGTCTGATAACTCTGGTAAGGTTTCAAATGCCAAAGTGAGAAGAGATAATGAGTACTGAACTGGGACCCAGTCTGAAACCATCGATATACAAGACAGTTTGAAAATTTCCACGCCCGATTTTTAATGGATCTTGTAACATTTGAACCCCTACTTACAGATTTTAGAGTATCAAACTATCAAACAGAAGAAGGAAGCACGTACACTGGCACAAGCTCTAGCTGAAACACTAACAATAAGGTATGAGGCCAGAGGCGCTTGTCTTTTTTTTGAAGTTAGAGCGAAATAATAGCAAGAGTCAGTATGTGAAGCTATTGGCATGACCATCACCTTCAGCAAAGAAGGATATCACCTAAGTTCATTCTAGATCATACAAAAAAACGCCCTTTGCCACAAAAAATTGCTTCATGGTTTCAAAAGATACAAGAGAATACCAAGTTATTATTATATAAAGAGACAACTATTATGTTAGCAAGAAAAAGGTGTACAGTAAAGTTTGCATTTTAACAAACTGGTAGAGAAACCAGCAATTTGGCAGGTAGCTACCTAGAATTTTCATGTACACGCAGCACTACCAAAAAGAAAAACCCTGTGTGAAGTCCACTAAATTAGGTAAGGGAAGTTCAGCTTTGCAGTTATTTACAGGCCCGATTATATGTCTACAGAAGGTTCAACCAAATGCTAAATCTGGAAATCAATAGGTTTACAAGCCACAGACTGCAATACCCGCACTTGTTTTACGACATGATAGAAGCAGTGTGCACATATGCACAGCACTGTGGAAAGAGTAGCAGTTCATAATGATGATGCTGGTGATATGATGTATAATACATTGTTAAAGCACGCTGGAACAGTTCCTGCGGGCGTGCCAGTTGACAACTAATTCATGGTACAGTGTACTGCATCTAACAAACAGAGGAAGTTGAAGTAGAGACTGATTAATTGAATACATGCTAAATGCAAGAGCAAGCACAGATGTCACTGATACATGGGCAAATTAATGATTTAGGACACAATTCAAAACCCATCACAGCAGTGGAAAATAACAAGGATAACAGTAGAAGAATATGAGGCTACGCACGGTGCAAAGAGTGCTACAAAGGTAAACATTAACACAAGTGTTTCCAATTTTTTTCCAGCGTACTAAAAATTAATCCTCATATGGAGGGAGTACAGTTTTTGATAACCATTATTTGGCTTTATCAGCAGTTAACGGACAAACCCAATAAATATGTAGTGCATAATAACATGATTGTACAACAGTAAATTACAAGCCAATACACATTGTAGCACACAGGATCATTAAACAGAATGGTTAGAGGTTGTCTAGTTTAATTTTCCTTTTCTAAGTGTACATCATTCACCATCAGCACAATATATAGTCTGAAATTTCTACCTCGTGAATTCTGCTACTTGCGTAAAAAGAAAAAGAAAGGCAGACGTTTTCATTTTAAGTGACTAACAACTAATAGTTTAAATTTGTTAGCTCAATCTATATTAGCAGGCTCAATATCAATCCCGTTCAAAGCTCTAGACCCATAGGCCATGGCTCCTATCGCGTTGAATCCATATCTGAGTCAACAGAAAGGGCACAACGATCGTATGTACCTTGACGTTAACCTTGCTCTTGACCTGCATCTCCAGCGCCTCAGTCATGGACTAAAGACAAGAAGAGAAGGGTCAAAACTCAAAAACAAGCAGTGACGTTACTGTCAGCGACCTGGTAATTTTGAGACCCATACGACTGTAATGTCGTCAGACCTTGTCGAACTGCACAAGGACCTGGATGGCGAGCTCTGGGCTGACGGCCCCGCTGGAGACGAGCTCGTCCAGCGTCTCGGTGAGGCAGGTTCCAATGGTGGACCTCCGGTACAGCTCGAAGGTGGCCATCCCCTGCATGCAACGCCACGCCGCGCCGGGCCTCAGCAGCGTCAGAAAACAGCGCAGAGAATTAATTACATGTACATGTTGTTTCAGATAAACTAGCAGACGAAGCAGTGGTCATGGCTAGGATGATCAGGGTACGCACACCCAGGAAACAGGATCGCGGATCGGACATCTCTCAAGTTCAAGTCACGATGAGAAACTCAGACTAGCACGGCATTCCATTCCACAAGGCACAAATGAATGAACCAAGTAACCGAAATCCCCCCCGCGATACTAATCACGAATCGATCATCCGTCTAACCCGCGAACCGGATGATGACGATGACGATGACGACGCCTGCAGGGGCAAACCCTAACAGAAACTCGGCGGCGCGGCGATCGGCGGCGGCGGAGGCCGAATCGCGGCGTGTAAGCTAGCATAGCAAAACCCGCCTAGAAACTCCGGAGATCGAAGGCCTTACACGAGGCTCACCTGGTGGATCGGGCGAGGAGGAACGGCGGATCTGCCGGAACAGCGCCTGTTCCTTGACGGACGGACGGAGGCGGAGCACGGAGGGATCGCGCCGGGGAGGGGAACCGGGAAGGAGGAGAGGGCTGAGGGAGGCAGAGGAGGAGGTGGGGGGATTCGAAATCTGTCTGCTTATATAGGGACGGAGGTGGGAGAAGGGGAATTGGGGACACGCCTTATATAGGAGCCTAGGACGGAGGTTCAGTTCGTTCTCTTCCGCATGTCGGTGCCAATTACCGACCCTACCCCCCCTTCTTGGATTGCCCATTTGGCACACGTCTCGTCTCGTCTCGTCTCATCTCGTCTCCTTTGGCTCTTTGTCGTATTTCTTCTTCTCTTTTTACTAGCAACACTTCTTTTACACTCGATTGACATTTATTTGTTATTTCACCACGGCAGAGTTTTGAAAATTTCTAGCTAAATTGACATTTAAGCGGACATCAGATCATGCGATCGAACAAAGTGCTTTCATATTCTGTAAGCATGATATGATGCAAACACTTTCTGTGATGGACTTCCTTCATCGCTTTCGTTTTTATTGAACAGATACGTTGCTCATGATATTATAGGTTTCAAAACTCTCATTAGTAGGCCTCTAAATGTGGAGTACAACGCAAAGGAATTGAGGAAGGGTAACAAATGCAAACAGATCACACAAAAGTCTACTAGCAGTTTCTCTCTAGAGCTCCCATGTGGCAATCTACGGCCGTCCATCCCCAAGCACCACCATTTCCTAATCTACAAAGCATCACAAGTTTATCACCCAAGGCCACCGGTTGAACAATCAGGGAGCACCATCTACAAGCAGAGGCCGAGCCTCGTGGAGGCGAAACGGGGCGTTGGCCCTCTAACTCTGCAAAAAAAAGAAGAGTGACCGCTCTGTGAAACTAAAGCCCAAAGCAATTAAACTAGACGAGTCATATAGGAGTAGGCGCATAGGTGTGATTGAGTAGACAGAGCATGGTAGGAGTAGGCTCATAGCTGCAAGCCTGAGACTGAGTACAGGTAAACAACGGCTGTGTTCAGTTCCACCAAAAATGCACTATGCAAAAAAAAAAAATTCCCGTCACATCAAACTTGCGATACATGCATGGAGTACTAAATGTAGATGAAATAAAAAACTAATTGCACAGCTTGGTTGTACTTTGCGAGACGAACGTTTTGAGCCTAATTAGTCAACGGTTGGACAATTATTACCAAATACAAACGAAATGCTACAGTATCACTACGGTAAATTTTGACACTCCAAATTTAGTGAACTAAACACAGCCAACAAAAGATAGCATGGGTAGCTTGCATGCATGCATATGGAGTGGTGATAGGATCATGGGAATATGTGTTTTCAAAGTTTAGATTCGTGCTTGTTTTTGGCTTGTACAGGGAAGTTTGGATAGCTACAGTAGCAGCGTTTAAAATTAGGCCCCCCTTAATTTTCACTCACCCTCAGCCACTGTCTACAATGCCACATAATTCTAACGTGAAGGGTTCGTGTTACACATGTGGTGCATATGAGCAACTCCAATGGGTGTGGACACAGAAATTCTGCGCTTAAGAGCTCATGCTCCTACACATGTGACCGTTGGATTTGTTTTGGAATGTGCACCAACTTTATAGTCCAGTTGGTATGCAGCTCGTACTTTTCCTAGAGCATTTTCTATCCGCAGTATTTGGGTCTGACACCATCTAATGTTTTGTTAGTATTCACATTGGAACCTCTCGTACGACTCCTATGTTCATCTCTCTCTCTCCCTTCCTCTCTCTCTCGACTCTACTCATCTCTCTCTCCCTCCTTCCCAGCCTCTGTCTCCCCACCTCCCTCCTGTACCAGCAGGCGGCACCCTAACTCTCGACGGTAACACAGTTGCGGCCCCCAACATGCGCATGGACCTAGACACGCCCTGACGTGCAGCGGCCCCCCTCCCCTCCCCCCCCCCGATGGCGCCCATGCCGCGACGACGCCCCTCACCGGTGCACCACGACTACACCTCGACGGTGAAGCCCCCAATGGTGGCGACCAGGCCGCACGATACCACCACGAAGATAGGCCATGACAATGCTGGGAAGAAGAAAGGTGTAAAGTGAAAAGGACGTTGACAGGATAAGGCCATATTGTTCCCACGACATATGCTTGGTACATGCATCCGACCTTGTATACATATCCAATGAAGTGTGTGTCTATATATATATATATATATATATATATATATATATATATATATATATATATATGGAAATTATTTTCTACTCGCAGGGAGTAGTTACTCCTATATTTATATCTCTAGATTTAGAATATATATGGCCTAACGGAGTATATGTACACGAAGTATATGATCATACTAGACCATTTATGGTAGTATGTATGTCAAGTATGCAAGTATACGTAGAGTATATTGTTATACTTATTTTATATACTACAGTAGTGACATTTTAGTAATATATTAAAAAGTATGTGCTCTGCTAAATTTTTTTACGTAGTAAGATTTAGAGTATCTTAAAATAAGTATGTAAACATACTCAAGGTAATAAATGAGTATGCATCCATACACAATGTGGGTTTTTTTTAAGATGGGAGTAACTACTCCTGGGAATATAGAAAACTCACCATATATATATATATATATATATATGAGCTTTTACTGAGCTAGAGTAAAAATGGCACTCGTCTCGAGACTATCCCATCAACAGTTGCATGTGTGGGAGCATAAGCCCTTAAGGGAAGATTTAACTTTCTCCAATGGGTATCTTCAAAATTAAGAAGACGGAAATTGTCCTCAAGTAGCAACTCTCCTTATCAGTCACGACATGGTGGATAACAAGCCCCTCGCCCTACATCAAAACTAAATCAAGGCTATGCATGTGGTCGTGTTCATCACATCACTGCTGAACAAGCTCAAGATGCTCCTGAAGCGGTTATGGGTATGTTTCTTGTGCACTCAATTTCTACCGTTGTGCTTTTTTTATTCTGGTGTATCACACTCATTCGTATCAAGGAAATTTGTGCAACGACATGGCATCCTAGTTAGCTTTTTTTTGGCCCTGTTTGGGTGTTCTGAAATTTTATGTACCTGTAAATGCAATACAACTGTAATTTGTTGGGCACAAGAAAACCCTTGGAATGCAAATGATTTTTACACCCCTAGAAAAGGTTGTTTGGGTGAAGGGTATATATTGAAATGCTTGCAGGTGTTCTTAAACTGAAACTGCAACAGGGAGAGTGGTTAACATCAACTTGGATCTTGGAATTGAATTTGGATCTCAAAGTTTGGAACTGAAAAATTGAAGAATTGCATAGCAGAAACACATTCGATCATCAGCAAACCAAAGCAGAAAAGACAAGAGAGCCGACGAGTGAAAAGAAAAGAAAAGCCAACTCGTACTGCTCCTGTGCTCCATTGCCAGAATCCTCGCTCGTCCCTCTGCCTTGTAAGTGCCATGTTGCCGTGCTGCCCGCCAAGGTGGGCTCGTGTGTCTCATGGCTTATACTCTACCTGGAGCCGGCGAAATAGCTGCAGTTCCATCGAGTCTGCCAGTGCGCGCGGGCGGGCGGACGCATGGCTGCGCCGCTCGATTCGCCGCCGCCGGGCTCTGGATCGCCGGATTCGAGTTCCGACGTGAGGAAGAACAAGCCCGCGCTGAGACCTTGGGCCTGCGCCGCTCGATTCGCCGCCATTGGGCTCTGGATCACCGGATTTGAGTTCTGACGCGAGGATGAACGGGCCTGTGCTGAGGCTTTGGGGCTGCACCGTGGAGGTTAGCAGTGGGGTCGCTACGGTGGCCTTTTGTGCGTGTGGTGGGAATGGCAAAGCAGGGGTGTTGGTGCACTCCGGGTGGCACGAGAGGTTGGCAGCGCCTGCGAATCTCGGCGAGGAAGAAGGTGGGCGACTCCATGAGATGGTTGACGACAAGCGCCTCGCGAGCCAGAGCCCGATAGGCGTCAGAAAAAAAGTGTGGCCGGTGGAGACCATTTTTTATTTCCGGTTGTAACATGCCAAAACAGACGGAATTGTAGTGGCCTCACCGGACATCCAAACAGTACTTTTTAAGTCCAACTGGTATAATTTTTTTTGGCCTGTATTTTCTAGGGGTTTTGGACACAAAACCATCCTTCCATACAAGCCCTTAGATATTAAAATGATGATTAATACCTAGCCCCATGGATCACATTTAATGACTGAAACCATGTGTCAAGGATTAGACATATAGATCAATGGGGTTACATTTCTAGGCAACCCCATTGTGCTTAATACTCAAGGAATAGATGTAATTCTTAGTATGGATTGGGTAGCTAAGTATCAGGACGTCACATGATGCACTTGCTGGCAGAGACGGAACCAGCGATTCTGACTAGGGGAGACCAAACAAATATGATCATATTTTTTTAGTGTGCTAAAATATACGTAATTATATGATTCAACAACTTTTTAAATATTTTACACTATTTATAACCAAAATCATAATATTTGAATAAAAAATAGGTGAAAATTGATATTTTTAGCTGTAAATTTATATATTTATATAGGTATTAAAGGAAACTTACTGTGCTGGGGGCCACGGCCCCTGCTAGCCCCCCCCGGTTCCGTCTCTGCTTGCTGGGACTTAGCCCCAAGATGTTTCAGGAAAGTCCGGAGTTTCCTTGGCCTTTTGCTGAATATTATCGCCGGTCCATAGAAAACTCTTTCCCAAATCGCCAAACCAAACCGTGAACTCAACTCCTTAAAAAGGTTGTTGAATTTAAGCGGACAAAAGAATGAATGTGAGTCCAGCTTTCTGGAATTGAAACAGAAAGCGAGAGGTAGCAGACTGAGTGTGAGAGGTGGTTATGATACTATCACAAATTAGACCCTTCGCGGGCTTTATAATATACAGCACATACTAACTGTAACTTGACTGGGACTGGGAGGAGGAAGACTGACTTTTCTGGAGCTGAGGAGCAGATCTCTCTAACGAGCGATATACCCCCTACCCTAACCCCGACGCCCCTGGACCCCTCAATGCCGCCGCCGCCAGCAGCGCTGGACCCCGCCTCCCCCTCGCCTCTCTCCTCCCCTCCCTCCCCTCCCCGAGTGTGCGCGGGCGCAAGCGCCCCGCCGTAGCCGCCTTTTTCAAAACCGCGGCCTCCTTCGGTTGTCGCATCCTCGCCGCCTCCCCCTCGCCTCCCTCCCCCAGATCCGCCTCCATCTCTTCCCCTACCCCCTTTCCCCAAGCGTGCATGGACGCAGGCACGACGCCTCCACCCGCGTCGCCCTCGCAGCCCTCGCTGCCTGCAGCACCGGTCCCTGCCACCGATGGCACTACTAACGGCCCCGTGGAGCGGCCGCTGCCGTCGGTTGCCGTGGACGACACCAACAATGCCGACACCGGCGGTCTGGCGCGCGCGGACGCTCGTGCCGCGATGGAACTGGTGGTGTGCTCCCCCGAGCCAACGCCGCTAGATACCACCGCCGACACCCCCCACGGCTTCCTAGCGGAGCTCTTGGGCGGAGCTGCGATACCCGCTTCCGAGACGGCAGCGCGTTCGCCGGAGCCGCCGGAGCCAGTTCCCGTTCTTCCCCAAACCATTGTGGTGCGGCCGTCCACCTTCTCCTCCTCCATGGAGTTTCACGGCGCTGAGGAAAACTCTCCCAAGCTCCCGCCCCTGGCTGCGGCGGCGGAGGCTGCCTGCGCCTAGGCGGCAGGGTCATCCCTCTCGCCCTTCATTACTCCTTGGTCGCCTTCCTAGCCGGGCGTGGCGGGTCCTTCCTCTTGAGGGCCCCAGGATAGGCTCTCCTTCACTCGGAGGCATCCGAGGACGAGCTGTCTGAGTCCTCGCCCATCGCCGCAGCAAACAAGGGGAAGGCGGTCCCCGTCCCAGGCCACGACAGGTGCCGTCATTGCGCCCGTCCATCCGGGCCAAGCTTCACTGCAGACGCTCGCCGCCACCTGCCCGGCGCGCCATGCTCTTGGGGTTGCAGTCGACCAGGGGGCCGGGCGGCCACGCCGCGCCCCCGGAATCAGCGTCGAGCAGTCCACGTCACAGCCACCCCGCCAGCGTCACCACGTTCCTAGGGCCAGTGCGCGAGTCGACGCAGAGGGGTTCACGCTGGTCGAGAGCAGACGCCGCTGGCGTCGTCGGGGGCGCGCATGGGTCTGCGACCGCCCTGTCTCCTTAGCTCTGGTTGGCCTCTGCTTCAACTGTCTGGCCGGAGATCACGTCGCTGCCGACTGCTGCTTCCCGTCTCGCTGCCTGCACTGCAGGTGTGCGAGTCATCGTGTGCGCGACTGCAAACGCGGCCGCTCTCCCGCACGCACCGTCAATCAAGGCATGGGTGCGTCGTGTCGTCGCCTCTCTCGCCGGCCGCGGCGACATCGTTTTGGCGGTGGCGCCAACCAGGACTCCGGCGAGGGTTGCGACCTGCAACTAGGGCCCAGGTGGGGCCCGACGTTCCAGCAGGCGCCGTGTGTCGTCGTGGGCGAGATTCCCTGCCCGTTGCCAGTCACCGGTCCGCGGTCTGGGCCAAGACTGCTGAGGTGCAGGGATTGTCACCTGCTGACGTCGGGTCCGGTGTCTTCGAACAACCCGTCGCTGGTGGGGTTCAATGATTTCAAAATTCAAATCCCCAAGCCTATGGTGATCGCACCGTTCAGGCTAGATCCAATGCTATGCTTCATCGATGACCCGGGCGCCTTGAGCGACATGGGCGCGTCGGCAAACCCGGTGTCCCGCTCGGATGTGCTTTTCAACGCGGAACCGGAAATGGTGCTACAAAGTGGCCATTCGCAGACGTCGTGAGCAGCTCATCTGGTGGTTGAAGACCATGGCTTCACGGCATGGCCCGCCACTCCGCCCGCCATCTGTGGAGGGGCTCCCGTGGCCGTTGCGGCAGACACGTCGTGCCCCCCAGTCCGACGAGGGCCTGTGCGACAACCAAGCCCACAGAGTGCAGGATTCTCGGCCTGATGGGGACAGCCCAGCATCGACCCAGGCCGACGCGCAAGTCCGCAACATGTCGCCCGCTATTGTCGGTTCGCCTACAGTGCAACCGATCTCAAGCTACCGCTTGAACAGCCCCTGATCCAGTCGCCGCCGCGCCTCCTAGTCTCACGCGTTCTGGTGGACCTCGTCCCCTGTCACAGTGACAGGCTTGCGGCGAAGTCTGTCTACCGCGACCCCAACCCGGAGAAGCAGGCCAAGCGGGTCCTGCTGAACAAGTGGCAGCTCTCATCCAATGCTCCACGGCCGTCGCCTGTGCCCGACGCCTCCATCGCCACTCGTTTCCATGAGACGTTCTAGGACCCGCTGTCTTCATCCAAGCGTGCTGCAATGCGGGAACTCTTCCCCATGCATGATGCTCGCAGGAGGCGGGCGGTGACACAGGCGTCCTGAGCACGAGTTCCCTCAACGTCGCAAGCTCTAAGCTCTTAGGTCGCACTTTTAGTTTCTTAGGAGTGTACGTTCCACCGCCGAGCGGTGCCTTGTGTTAACCCCTTCGCTCATGGCAACTCGCCATAATATCATGTTGGACGTGTAAACCTTCTAACTTTTTCTTAATGAAACACGTGGTACGTACATTCTCGAAAAAAGGAGCAGATCTCTAGCAAACAAGCAATCATAAACACAGAGCAGAGTCTTTGAAGATCCCAAAGGACGGGTTGACGATGGAGAAGCCCCGTCGAGGAGTAGGTTGTGGCTGCTGATGTAGCGCGCGTCGTCGCTGGCGAGGTAGAGCGCGCGGTGGCGGCAATGTCTTGTCCGCCACCTGCAGGCGCACGGCCTTGAGGTTGGCGACGGCCTCCATGGCCTGCTCCGCGGCGTGGTCCACGGCCGCCGCAACGTCGTCCTCGACGGTGATGTCGCAGTGCACTGTGCACGTAGCTGGCGCCAGAGGTGGGCGCCGGGCTCGTCCTGGATGTTTGCCACCACGACGCGCGCGCCGTGCTTCACGAAGAGCCGCACTCCCCCTGATGGCTGATGCCGCTCGCCCCGCCCGTGATCAGCTTCACCTTGCCCTGTGCCCTCCAGCCTACGCGCGCGGCGCGTGTACGTAAACATGCACATTACGTTGGTAACAAATTGACCACCCGTCATGCCTGCTGCCTTGGATCGGATGATCAAGTCAGAATGGCAGGAACGGGAGGTGTTCTTACTTCCTTGCAGCAGCTAGCGATAGAGATTGACCGGTGCTGCCTGCCACGGCTCTCCCATGGCTCTAGTCTCTACCCTCTGCAGCAGCCAGCTGCTCTGCTGCTCCTCGCACATCCATGTCCGTTGTTTGTTTCCTTTCATATGTGCACGCTGCTACCCAGCTTGCAAGCACCACCGTTGCCAAGTCACTGCTGCGCTACAGCGTTACAGCCTTACAAGTGCTGGTCGTAGTAGGAGATGATCCGAGACGAGACCTGTCGTGGCTGCTGATCCCATGCTGTTATTGCTGCATGCGCGTGGGCGTGGCCACTATTAAACTCTTTTTTCTCTCTTTTCGATCCATCACCTACTGCGACTTGCTGTGTAGAGTTGCATCCACACATCTCACCCACGTGACTTATATTTCACAAAAGGTCACGGGAATATATACTCTTCTTCGTTCTAAAAAAAAATACAATTCTCACTTCCTGACGATGAGTCAAATAAATAAATTTAAGTTTGATAAAACCTATAAAAAATACTAATATTTATAATACAAGTATCATTAATTAACTATAAAATATTTTTTTCATAGTAAATCTATTTAGAAATATAAATATTGATGTTATTAGTTCTAACTTAATTAGTCAAATTTTAAAAAGAACATGTTCGATTTATCCTAAACCTAGAATTGCATATATTCTTTTTTTGGATAGTGGGGGTATATATAAGCGTTGCAAGTAAAAGCATTAGAATATAGTAATATACTTACTACATGTATAGTATCACTTTCGAAAATGGGGCAGTTTGGCATATATGTACTAATGGATAGGTTCCATATACCGCTTTTAACTTGTTCGATTCGATCCGGTCGATCTAGAGACTGATGCCGTGATATATTCATTCATTCATAGATATAAATACAGGCAGATGCTGGATTGTTGAATTGCATCGCATCTTTACACACACATAGACGTAGCTTAGGCAGAGCCAGGCACGCACTCTCTGCTATAGGCCTAGCATAGCATAGCTCATCAGCGCTAGGCCACTAGGTAGCATCTTCAGTCATGGAGGATGACGAGAAGGCCACAACACCGGATTCTTCGCAAGCGCCACCGCCATCGCTACCTCTGAGCGCGGTGCACCTGAACAGGCCCCTGGTCGCCGCCAACCGCGCCATGGCCGCCGTCCACGCCGCGCTCGTCGCCGCGGTCATCGCCCACCGCGCCATGGCGCTGCTCTCAGACTCCGTTGGCAGCGCGTCGTCCTGGTCCCGGCACGTGGCCATGGCGCTGGCCGACCTGACGCTGCTGTTCCTGTGGGCGCTGTCGCAGTCGGGGCTGTGGCGTCCCGTCACGCGCGCCGCGTTCCCGGACCGGCTGCTGGCAGCGGTGCCCCGCGGCGCGCTCCCGCGCGTGGACGTGTTGGTGGTGACGGCCGACCCGGACAAGGAGCCGCCGCTCGGGGTGATGAACACGGTGGTGTCGGCCATGGCGCTGGACTACCCCGGCGGCGCGCTCAGCGTGTACCTGTCGGACGACGCCGGGTCGCCGCTCACGCTGCTGGCCGCCAGGAAGGCCTACGCCTTCGCCAGGGCCTGGGTGCCCTTCTGCAGGAGGCACTCCGTGCAGTGCCCCTGGCCCGACAGGTACTTCGCCGGCGACGACGCCCACGACGGCGGCGGAGGCGATCGCCGGGGGGAGATCGCCGAGGAGACAACAAGAGTCAAGGTACGTCTCTAGTGTTTTGACTTTTCTTTTGCCTTGGACACGTATGTAAGAGGACGAGGCACGGCGTTTACCGGATAGGAGCCGCGCCAAACTCCAAAGTGTGGAAATACGTGTCACATGTTGCAATAATAGCCGCTTAAGTGACATACACGCATGCGACAAAGACACGATGCACAAGATTTATTGGGTGTATAGTGCATTACTGTTAGCTAGTGTTGTCGTACATGCATGGAGGGACATGAGCACAAACCATTTTCGTTCTCATGTAATCTTATCTTAAGAAGAAGAAGAAGAAGAAGAATTATTTGTGTGACCTGCTGATTTTTTTTGCAGAAATTATACGAGAAGTTGAAAGCGGACATAGAGGCGGCCAAGAAGGACGAGAGTATTTCCGGGAGCTGGACAAAAGCCAAACGCCAGGATCACGATGCTTACGTCGAGGTAAAAACTAGTTATTATAGATTCAATTAATTGACTAATCATGATATATATTTCATCAGGATGCAAATGCGGAAAGTTTAAAGCATCCGATCCATGGCAGATCATCACTGCTAAGGAAGACGGCGGCGAGGATGGGGAGGAGGAGATGCCGGCGCTGGTGTACGTAGCCCGCGAGAAGCGGAGGGCGTGGCCTCACCACTTCAAGGCCGGCGCTCTCAACGCCCTGGTGCGTCTATTTCTTCCCTTAATTAGCTTAGCTTGTTGGATTACATTCATCCATGCATGGATAGATATATATGTAGTGACGATAATGATCTGATCGTGCTATATACGTACTTATTATCACTATCGATCAGATCATGCAATAATTCAATCAATTGTGTGATGATGTTGCAATGCAATGCAAATATGTAATACATTACGGCTCACTTGTATATATGCCGGCCGGCCGCATAAATGCATGCAGCTGCGAGTGTCGGGCGTGGTGAGCAACGCGGCCTACGTGCTGGTCCTCGACTGCGACATGGCCTGCAACAGCCGCGCCTCCGCCATGGACGCCATGTGCTTCCTCCTCGACGGCAGCCGCCGCAGCAGCCCGCCGACGGCGCCGCAGAACCTCGCCTTCGTGCAGTTCCCGCAGATGTTCCGCAACCTCAGCCACAACGACATCTACACCAACGAGCTCAGATACATCTTCGGGGTACCAATTTTCATACACATCATATATACACGTACATGATTGATCGATCATTGTTAACCCGCCCGCCGGCGCGCGATCGCTATGCATGCATGATCATATCAGACCCGATGGTTCGGCCTGGACGGTGTCCGGGGCCCTCTCCTCTCCGGCACCGGCTTCTACGTCAGGAGAGACGCGCTGTACGGGGCCACGCCGCCGCCCGGGAGCACAGACTTCGGTTCCATGGATGCCGGCGAGCTCAAGACAAGGTTCGGCCAGTCCGACCGTCTCGTGGCATCCTTACGCAGCAACAGCGGCGGCGACCAGCATCGTCGCCGTCTTCCCCTTGCTCCACCAGAGCCAGAATCCCTGGCGCGGGTGGCCTCCTGCGCGTACGAGGCAGGCACCGCCTGGGGCACCGGCGTCGGCTTCATGTACCAGTCTGTGGTGGAGGACTACTTCACGGGCTACCAGCGCTGACGTCCGCCTACTGCTACCCGGAGCACCGGCCGGCGTTCCTCGGCAGCGTGCCCACCAACCTCAACGACGTGCTGGTCCAGAACAAGCGCTGGATGTCCGGGATGCTCGCCGTCGGCGTCTCCAGGCGCCACTCCCCGCTCGCCTGCCGCCCGCTCCTCCGCGCCTCCCTGCTCCAGGCCATGGCCTACGCCTACTTCGGCTTCGCCGCGCTCTACGCCGTCCCGGTGCTCTGCTACGCCACCCTGCCGCAGCTCTGCCACCTCCGGGGCGTCCCGCTCTTCCCCTGCCCCACCGCCGCCGCCGCGGCGTTCGCGTCCTCGCTGCTGCAGCACCTGGCGGAGGTGTGCGTGGCCAAGCGGAGCCTCGCGCTGCGGACGTGGTGGAACGAGCAGAGGTTCTGGGTGCTCAACGCCCTCACCGGTCAGCTCTTCGGCTGCGTCAGCGCCGCCCAGGAGCTGCTCGGCGCGCGCGCCTTGGACTTCGACCTCACCAGCAAGGCCGCCGACGGGAGGCTGTACCAGGACGGCGTCTTCGACTTCACGGGCTGCTCCACGCTGCTGCTCCCTGCCACCACGCTCTCCGTGCTCAACGCCGCGGCCATCGTCGCCAGCACCTGGAAGATGACGTCGTCAGGCGGCTTCCAATTCGCCGGCGAGCTGCTCCCGCAGCTGTTCCTCATGTGCTACGGCGCGGCGCTCAGCTACCCGCTGCTGGAGGGGATGTTCCTCCGGTGGGATGCTGCCAGGGTTCCGCCACGCATCACCGCACTCTCGGTCGCCTTGGCAGCCGTGCTGCTCGCCGTGTTTGGATGAGCATGTCGGTGTACTTGTAAGGCTTCCGCCACACTCATACAGTATACTACATATTAACCCCACTGTTCAGTTTTATAATAGTATAGATAAGCACAACATACTGAAGTGAACAACGAGACGCTTAAATTCATTCACAGCAAAATTAAGCAGAGGCGGATCGAGCAGGGAGACAAAACAACACCCGAGTGTTCGATTATGTTTATGGAACAAACATAAAGGAATACATTCAACATGTTAGATTATGCTTAAGCAACTCCTCGGCAAATAGAGAACCTTCAACACTAGAGTCTAAACTCTGCAAGGTGCTACTGCATGTCTGCATCAGATAGAACCACCCTACATGTGGGCACGCTACTCTCTGGGATTCCAGCAACAGGATCAAACCGTGTAACGGTTCCTCAGTCCCTTGTCCGCCTTCTTTGCATCATCCTGCAGCCAAAGAGGGCCAAGTGAGAATCGGCACACCTTACCCAGGGCATTGACAAGAGAGGGGTAGCTTAAGCACTTCTCACATGAACAATGAATCCAATGGAGTCCTTGTAATCCAGGAATTCCTTCCACTGCTTCCCAATGCTTATCTGAAAGGAAGGGGGAACATCTTCAGCACCTTCTGTCAAGCTTGTTAGGAGGATGCTTAACAATGTTTCGGATCCAAATGAAGTTACATAACCAAAAAACAATTTACTGCTAATCATGGTGTCAAAAAGCAATTCTCGACAATTTCCTGGGCCTCGTACAGGACCATGGAAATGGCCAACTACCAGGGGAATCCCCAGTCATGACCCCCTTCTGTTTTCCTCATTATTCTTTCATATATCAGGGTTACATTAATTAATAACATAACACGCATAACTCAAACTTGGCCTTTTGCATGTATGATAATATTGTAATTATCAGAACAAAAGTATATTATTCGTAAACAAGGAAAATATATAAGTTGTTGTACAAGCATTTATCATGACACCGTAAATTATCATAAAAGTGTGATGATTGGATAGGAGAAAGGAAACAAAGCTCTTGTACAGGCATTTAGACATAGATGTGATAGCAGCACTCGTACCTGAGCAGCTTCATTAGCAGCATTTTTTGTCCAGATAGCTATTCTTTCCTGCTTGCCACGCACGCTGACGACTGCTCCACAAATTTCATCACCATAGTCGAATTGTTCGCCAATCATAGCCAACAGCTACATGAACAAAATTGAAAGAGTATAATGGAGGAGGACTGTAGGGTGTAATAAGGAGAGATGAGCAGAGCAAAATTATCTTTTTTCTGATAATAAAATAGAATTGCTTACAGTGTGCAGCCACAGCGTGTCAGATTTTCCTCTTCCACAGCTGATGGTCCATTTACCGCCATTAGCACAAATAGGGTCTTCCCATTTTGGTTCAATCTTGTTCTTGAAGCAATGGAAGTCAGCTCCCATGGCCAACTTGCTAGGGTGATGAATATTATTGTAAAGGCTGAGAAACCACAGATCCATTAGTTGGAATATATTTATAGATGAAAGGTAAAGTTGGATGGGTACACAAGGACCAAAGCAAAGATCAACAGATGTCTGACACGAAATTAGACCAAGAGCACTCATCAGAATTCAGAAGGAAGAGAGGAAGGGTTATTAAATATCAGATCTTCCAACTTGCAATCCCACACAACAGCTATTACGAAATTTGACTGAAAAAAAAAGGAAACGACAAGCAAGAGGGCCAATAAACTATGAAGCTCAGTTCAGCGGATTAAATTGAATCTCTGATTCTGAAGACTAAAAAACATATGTTACAGATTTTGCATCATGACAGAGACTGAATTTGCTCATATAAACTAGAGCCATGAGGTGGGTGTCACTTTGACTTAATATCAACCATAGACTTGGGCACTTGGCAAGGCTTGTGTTTGAGTACAACAACAACAACAACAACAACATAGCCTTTTGTCCCAAGCAAGTTGGGGTAGGCTAGAGATGAAACCCAAAAGAGACGAGAAACAGGGAGACACATAAAGGGACATAAAGGGCACGAGACAAAAAGAGGTCACGGTTCAGGCACGTTGATTGCCTGAAGAACATAAAGGGCACAAGACATAAAGGCTTGTGTTTGAGTATGAACAACAAACTCGGGTGAGCAAGAACTAGCAGGTAGGACAGGAGAACAGGCTGTTGAGTATGGCAACATACCATGCTTACCCAACAAAGAGTTCATACAGCATACACATGAATGAAACTGAAAAAAAGTGTAAGATTGATCAACAGCTGCTTCTAATATGACAAATATGCACGATATAGGCAGGGGGGAAAAACATGTAAAAGTATAGAGACAGCTGGCAACATCAGAACAACAGTTTTGCGTGGTTTTGGGGTAACCTCTAAAAGGCTTAATTAGTGGAGCACAAAACTTGAGACACACACTAGTTGAGCACAGAACTTGTGCAAATCAATATCTGCTTCAGAGAGGCAGGCGTCTTGCAAGTCATGGAAGGCTACGAAGTTGAGACAGCAACTATGTCGTCAATATTGATCTTCCCCGTTCTAGAGACTAGCGTCGAATAATAATACTACGGATTAAGCAGAGTCAGAAACTAATGCATTAACTAATCTAGAGATCCGAGATCCGTGAACCATGGCAGATTTGGCTCGTATATTGTGAATCTAGGCATGTACCAGACTACCAGTAGTTGTACAGGTAACGAGGGTTTGGGATGAGATTTGGGGCAGGAGGTAAAGATGAGGGAGGGAGAGAATCGGACGCACCCCCAGAAGTCCTCGACGGTGGAGAAGGTGTGGATGGGTCGGATGGAGCTCCCCCAGGCGACCTGCTTGCTCTTGCCCTGCGGGTTGTCGAACCAGAAGGTCCACGAGTGCTCGAGCGGGTGCGTGGCGGGGAGGGCGGGCGCGGGGGCGTCGTCGGCGATCTCGCCCTCCTCCCTGTCGTCGTCCTCCGTAGCGTGCGCGGGGCGGCCCCGGGAGCCCGCGGAGGCCGGCCTCGTGTCGATCTCGTCGGCCATGGCGGCGGCGGCGGATGGGATGGTTGCGGGCTTGCGGCGAGTCGAGTCCAAGGAGAAGGAGGTCTGGGGCTGGCTGTCTGTTTTTTTTTTTTTTAAGGACGGCTGGCTGGCTGTGTCTTAGCCTGGGCCTGGGTAGCAGGAGGAAGGAAGGGAGCGGATGAGTTGGGCTGGTCTTGTCTGGGCCGGGTCAGGTGAGTTTGTTCTGCTTTGATTGGGCTGGAGAATATGATCTGGGCCAGCCCCTCGTAGTAAAAAAAAAATCCTGGGCCCAGGGGTCTTCTCCTTCGTCATCAACTCATCAGAGCCATCCTTATTGTTTCTCAAGAAAAAAAAAATCAGAGCCATCCATATCAAGTTGATATAATGATGATATGAATATGAATGGACTTTTATTATTAATAAAAGATAGAGAAATGATTTCCAGATGCATCACCTTGTTGACTTTCACCGGGCGTATATTCGAGGTGGGGTGTCAACATTCCACGTGAATCGTATGTTTGTGTCAATGTCATGTCTTTTGTCGTTTGTGCAGCAGCTGCTGACGAATGACAATGTTTTCTAACTTACTGTAAGTAAGGTAATTTCTTTCTTTATTTAGGATACCTAGAGGGGTTCAAAAAAATGATAGTGTATGTCAAATCAAGATTTCTTCTGGCTGAACAAGCCCTCCTGGTTATACTTCATTAGAACGTACTGAAGTTTTGAGTGTGCAACTTTGCTATGATAAGCGTGAGCTGATTCCTCTATTTTGAGATAAATTTTTGTTTCAAAATAGTTTTAGAAAATAATCAAATTGAATTGGGGCAGGTAAGTAGGTCACTATGGCGCGAGTGAAGCACGTCGCCTATTGTAAGTACTTTATTACTTACGAAACAAAATTAATTTGCATGCTTATGTATAACACGAAACTTAATTGCACACCGCCTAACCAGGCCAGTAGCAAACCGGTCGAAAGCGAAGGAAAGAAATTAGGATGCGCGAAGGAGTACAATTTTATTTATGATGATTTTAAAAAGGGAGGAGTATAATACTGTTGCGACGACAGCCGATGTCAGCTGATGATAAGCTCGTTATCCTATCTGAGTTTATCTTTTTTATAATAATAATAATTAATATAATAGTCAGCTCTCCTACCCAATCCGTTAAAAAAAAAAGGCCTCGCAGCCAGGGGCAGATCTTAAGGGGGGGGGGGCTGCCGGGGCTCTAGCCCCCCTACCCTCGCCGCGACATTGGAGCCCCTGAGCCCCCCCTAAAAAATTTGAGCCATTAACCATAGGAAGGAGGGGCTGGCCGCTGGGAGCAGGTGTTCTGGACGGAGCTTGAAGACAACTCGAGGCGCTGGTGTGTTTCCTGGCTTCCAGGCCTGTATTACTTGTATTTGCGTGACCCAATATGTAGAATAGAGAAGCCTGTCCGGCTGTCCACAGCCCATTAAGAAGACAAGCCTTTTTTTCTTGTTTTTCAGTCCATCACGGGAGGGAGCAGGAGAGACTCGACTCTCGGCAACTCGAGCAGACGGGGGCGAGCGGCGGCAGCGCTAGCTAGGGTTGACGGCGCGGCGCGGCGCGGCGGTGCCGGTGCGGCCAGGGCCAACGGCGCGGCGGCCGGAGGAAGCACGCCAGCGGCGCGGCGGCCGGACCGCAAGGCGCAGCCGCGCATTGCAGCCGTGCCCCCGCATCGGAATCGCGGTGAGCTCCTCCGCCTTCTCCATTCCTTCTCAGCAGCCGCCACGCCCAGTAGCTCGAGGTCTCAGTAGCGCCGACGATGCTCCGCCATGCCAAGCCATGGCGCACGCACGCGCGTGCAAACGTGTGACACCGGCGACGGCGAGCAAGCAGAGCTACCGGCCCGGCCGTGTGTGCCCAACTTCTTATTAGCTTGTTGACATCATCTCCGACGTCATGCTCACTTTATGGCCGTTTTCCTTTCCAAAAAACAAATCCAGAAATACACTCCAAATACACCTTTGTAACGGACACGGTTCATCGTACACCGCTCTCACAGGCAGCGCAGCGCGCAGGGCAGGGGGCGAGGCCGCGGGCGCGAGGGGCGACGTGGCGGCAACCGTCAGGCTGTCGGCGCGGCGGCGGCGGCGACGCCCAAGGCCCCAGGCGGAGGAGGGAGGCGGCAACCGTCACTCCGTCAGGCCGTCGGAGCAGCAGCAGCCAGCAACCAGCACGGCCAGCAGGTCTGCACTCTGCAGGTATATATACGTGGCCTTTTTCTTTATATTTTTACCTTTTGAACTGACTTAATAGCTGATTGTTCCAAATTTGATTATAAGATTCAATAAATTGCAGATTGTTTGAAATGGCGAAAAGAACATTGCACACATATTTTTTTGGTTCAAGTAGTACATCAACTCCAGGCACTAATGATAGCACAAATCAACTCCAAAGGAAATTAGAGACCAAGTTAGAAAGGCATATGCTTTGAGAGATCCGACCCAACCTCGTAATCTTGGCTTTTCTCGTAAATGGCAGAGTGGTCAATGGAGATCATTTCAACAAACTTGGTTTGACGAGTTTGATTGGCTAGAGTATAGTGAGTCAAAGGATACAGCTTATTGCTTATATTGTTATCTTTTCTTTGATCCGGGGAAGGCTGAAAAATTTGGTAGTTCTGTCTTTGCAAAGGATGGTTATAATAACTGGAAAAAAGCTAAGGACAATCTTACTCAGCATAGTACTTGCAAGACTCACGATAATGCTAGGCTAAAGTGTGATGACTTTATGAACCAAAGAACAAATGTGGCTAGAAGAATTGATGTAATTAGCAAGGAGGAAGAGAAAAGATATGAGATTCGCTTGAACTCTTCTTTAGATGTAGCAAGATTTCTCATAATGCAAGGTGAAGCTTTTCGTGGACAAAAAATGGAGAAGCATTTGATTTAATTGGTAAAATGCAGAACTTTGATTTTGTGTTCATAATGCATCTAATGATAGAATTGTTGAGCATCACAGACAGTTTGTCACGTGCTTTGCAAAGGAAGGATCAAGACATTGTTGAGGCAATGCATTTGATCATAGATACAAAAGAGCAGTTGCAGGATATGAGGGACAATAGATGTGATCCTTTACTGAAAAGAGTGAAAACATTTTGTGATAAGCATGAGATTGAAGTGCCAGATATGGACAAGGTAACAAATGCTAGAGGGACATCTACACGTAGAAAGGAAAAGGTAACAAACAAGCACTTCTACCATGTTGAGGTTTTTCTTGCTGCCATAGATGCCATTTTGTCTGAGATGAATCATCGATTTGGTGAAGTTAGTTCAGAATTATTAGTATGCATGACTTGTCTTAACCCAAGGAACTCCTTCTCTAATTTTAATGTGGATAAGCTTGTGAGACTTGCTGAAATTTATGCTGAAGATTTTGATGTCAGTGACCTTGTTCGTTTGCCTGCTCAACTTAGAGGATTTATCAATCGTGCTAGAAGAACTACAGACTTTCTTGATTGTACAGAGCTTGGAAAGGTTGCTGAAATTATGGTCAAGACTAACATGAAAGCATCTTATGGATTGGTGTATCGGCTGATTGAATTAACATTAATTCTTCCGGTGGCAACAGCTTCAGTTGAGAGGATATTTTCTGCTATGTCTGTTATAAAGACAGATTTGCGTAATAAAATGGGTGATGAATGGCTCAATGACTTAATGATATGCTACACTGAAAAGGAGATATTTAGAAGCATCAAGAATGACAAAATCATAAAACGATTTGAAGACATGAAAACACGGCGTATGTTAGTCCCTCGGAACAATTTAGTGGTATGATATATGTTCTCTTTTACCTACAAAACTCTGAAGCTAATACTTGAATTTAGTGTCACTAATTTATTTTTTTATTGTATATAGATTTCTTCAAACGATTCATGAAGAATGCGGCAGCGGAACATCGTTCTTTCATCTTTTGTTGGTTAGTTATAAAAATTATATCTTTTACTTTTTATTAAGCATTTTGTGATGCACTTTCGATTAAGATGGCTATATCTTAGCTTTGTATGGCATATAATTGAGTATTTGATTTCAATTAGTCTACCTCTCTTTGGCCCAGCCCCCCTAAATATTTTTTCTAGATCCGCCACTGCTCACAGCACACCATTTTAAGCTAAATTAGCTAGCATTGGTACATGTGTAAACAAACGTGGTCAGTATGCCCTGTGGTGCACGTGATTGAGACTGAGAGAGTGCTTTGCCCCTTCCCCTATCGAGAAATCGTTAGACTACTTTACTAGAAGAACGATGATGAGGCGATGATGCAATTGCGACGAAATGCAGTGAAAGCCAGATCCGGCCGAAGGACCCGTCTCCTCTGGGACTGGGCTGCTGCTGGGTGCTGCTACCACTTGGTCGGCCCGGTCGGTCACATGTGACCTCATAAACTGCTCTTACCACAAGTAAGACCCTTTTACAGGGACAAACCCTGTTAACGCAAGTACCAACAACAACAGCAACAAAAAACGGTTCATGACTGAAACCACTGAGGAGTTGGAGATAAAAATTTTAATTTCTACCGTTTTTTTTCTCTTAAAATATACTCTCTAAAATCATTTTGCCACATTTCTTTTCGAAGTACTATAACTTCACCGGAGAAGGTGCTCCACTGAAGGAGCTAGAGCCTATCTTTAAAACATTCGTCAACCCTGGATTGAACGGTTGGACCATAATCTCTTTAGCACATGGCATTTCAGATCTACGTGACATCGAAAAAAAGCATGTTATGTTTCTCTTCTTTACAGAGCGTAGTACATATGCAGGTACCCATATCTCTTAAGAACATAGTCATATACTATATCTCTGTAGAAACATCAGAGAGACCGATGAAGAACTAGTTCGACATATAGTTTAGTTGTCTTCTAAACCATCACGTGACTGCGATGCTATGGCACAATTGTTTTCACAACCTAGAGAATGCTCTTTAGTTGTGCATGTGTTTGCAGAGGCTGAAGCACTTGCCGAAGGAGCTCGACTATTAAGTCGATGATATTGAGGCCCGATCTTAATGGAGTTGCATTGCGAATGAGATAAATTGAAGTTGCGCTTTGTCATGGAGGAAGTGAAGCACTTATTATGATCCTTTGTCCGCATGTTTTTAAACATGTACTTCATCCGTTCTAAATTGTAAGACATTTTATCTTTTATTATGTTTTTTCGGTGTATCTAGATATAATGTATTCTAAGCATATAATAAAAGCTATGTATCTGAAAGTTAAAATATCTTATAATTTAAAATAAAGAGGGTAATTGGTAGCTCATGAATTAGCTTTTATAGGGGGGATAAACCATTTTTATTAGGCCAAACACCTACAGTAGGTGTCTCCTAAAGCTGTATCTTTTCTTTATATTAAAAAAAGGCTTAAAACCTGGTAATATGATAGAGTAATAACGGAACAGGGAAAAATAAAAAAATGGATATGAGCGGTGGGCCCATCATCAGTGTGAGAAAGAGGCGACGATTGGTTGGAGATGCCAATCTTGTAGGGTAGAGCTAGCTACAATAGCCATAGCCATCCTCCTTTTCCTCTCACGTTTCCGTCTCCGGGCCCACCCCCACTGCTCCGGCTCCTCTCCATAAATAGAGGAAGAGGAGAGAGAGGAGAGAGAAGAAGGCCACCGCCACCGCCACCGTCACCGCCACCGACATCGCCTCGTAACCCGGCCCGACCCGACGAGCCCCCATTCCCCGAACCCCGCGCCGGGGAGCCAGCCGCGCGCATTCCCCGATCCCCACCGCCCCACCCCTCCGCGCCACCGGACCAGGGGAAGGAGGATATGTCGTCGTCGTCTCCCTCTCCGGCGGCGGCGGCCGCGCGCCTGGATCTGGACGGCAACCCCATCGCGCCCCTCACCATCTGCATGATCGGCGCCGGCGGCTTCATCGGCTCCCACCTCTGCGAGAAGCTCATGGCCGAGACGCGCCACGTCGTCCTCGCCGTCGACGTCTACTGCGACAAGATCCGCCACCTCGTCGACCCCGCGCCGCCGCACCTCGCGGGGCGCATCTCCTTCCACCGCCTCAACATCAAGAACGACTCCAGGCTCGAGGGCCTCATCAAGATGGCCGATCTGGTGAGCCTGCGCCCGCCCGCCTGCTGCCACCAGATTTCAGGACCCTCCCCTGATTTCATCTCATCTCTTCCCCCTCTCATCTCATCAGTTACACTAGTATAATATATGCATTTCGTACACACAAAATTCTGCTCCCACTCACGAATTCCTTCCCGTCCCATCTCTTCCTCCTCCTGCTGCTTGGGTGGATCTGAAGACCATCAACCTGGCGGCCATCTGCACGCCGGCGGACTACAACACGCGCCCTCTCGACACCATCTACAGCAACTTCATCGACGCACTCCCAGTGGTCGGCCCTTGATCTTCTTTTCTTTTTTTTCCTTCGCATTTCCTACTACCACTGAAAGAAACAAGGGTGTGTCTCAGTGACATGCCTGATGACCGACCGATATCTTCCTTTCTTTGCAGGTCAAGTACTGCTCCGAGAACAGCAAGCGTCTCATCCACTTCTCCACGTGCGAGGTCTATGGCAAGACCATCGGCAGCTTCCTCCCCAAAGACCACCCGCTCCGCAAGGTGACGTTAATATTTCTCCACCCCTTCCTAAGTCTCATTCTGCCCACGCTTGTCAGACGGTTCGACTCTTCAAGTTATACTGTATGTTCCTTTGTTTTTAGTTTTGACTTTCATCAGTCAGTCAATAAACAAAAAGGATTGCAGATATGGTGCAGGTTGCTAAATTGTGCTGTTTAACTATAATAACTGTTGTCCTTGTAGTACGGTCCTTGTCTCAAGATTGGGATAGATTTGGTGTTAGTTGGGGAGGGATTTTCTAGTTGAGCCTCCTTTGGTTGTTGGCATGCTCGTGTCATGCTCAATTCTTGTCATGATTAATTGATTATTATAGGGTGTGGTTGACTCTTTGACGAACACTATGGTTTGACAGCGTATTCTAGTTCAGGTCTTCCTTGTGTTGCTCTTCCCTCCATTTCTGTAGATCGTCCAGTCCTATTTATTTTCCTTTCCGCGCCTCTCAGATATCTGTATTGTTCAAAACTTCAAGCTATGCCATGCTTACGCCTGTTGGTATGTTGCTGCATGTTCCCTTGTGAGTAATAGTAGGAAAAAACATACCATCTTCTCCAATAGCATTTTTCTAAACAATAAGCTACTTCTGTAGTTCTGTTGATGCCGCATCATTTATAGATTGTCAACTATTGGTGCCCCTCAAGGGTCAGGGTTTGTTTAGCTTGCAGCTTTGTTTTGATTCCGATTATTTTCCCAGTAAAGGGTCCGCTCTCTGCATTTGTACTGCACTCATGCTTAGTTCTATGGGAATGATTTAGTTGGGACTCTATGGTGTTCATCTGCTTTTTCAAAAACAATTGTATTCATCTGTTCGCCATGCGATTATTACTGGAACTGTAATACATTGACAATGTTGGATAAAGGGATGAATTCTGAATCTTTCCACAGCTTCATGTGGTATGCTCTAGAAGAAACTTATGTTGTAACTCATTTGCAGTGCTTTACAGCAGGATAAGATACTGACATTTGTAGTCATGCAGAATTCTTTGGTGCTACTTATCCATTGCTGACGTTTGTGTCTCCTCTTATCTTTCAAACAGGAACCTGAATTTTATGTTCTGAAAGAAGATGAGTCACCCTGTATTTTTGGTCCAATCGTGAAACAACGATGGTCCTATGCATGCGCAAAGCAACTTATTGAGAGGCTTATATTTGGTCAGTAAAGTAAATTGTCTTATTTTTTTGCCACTATACAGCTGATGGTCTTCTTCTCGTTCTAACACTTACTGTCATTTTGATTTGAGTATCTGCCAGCTGAAGGCGCAGAAAATGGCCTTGAATTCACAATCGTGAGACCTTTCAATTGGATTGGGCCAAGGATGGACTTCATTCCTGGTGTCGATGGTCCTAGTGAGGGTGTACCTCGGGTTTTGGCTTGCTTCAGTAACGTATGTGCACTTGTTTCTTTCTAAGCATGGCTGCCTTAATTTTGCATCATATTCAGTCTTCTCAGAAGATGCATGGTACAATGGTTTTGCAGAATTTGCTCCGCCGAGAGCCCTTGAAGCTTGTTGATGGGGGCCAGTCTCAGAGAACCTTTGTTTACATTAAGGATGCCATCGAAGCTGTTGTGCTGATGATTGTATGTTACTGCCTTTATTATCTCTGGCTCCTTGTTCTTATATTCCCTAATTCACTGAGACTGAACTCCTGTTTTTCTGCTGCCAACTATGAAAAGGAAAATCCTGCTCGAGCCAATGGTCACATCTTCAATGTTGGGAATCCTGACAATGAGGTTACCGTTAGGGAGTTGGCCCAAATGATGACAGAGGTATGCCATTAAATTTATGACACCGTCAAGTAATAGTTGGTGCTAGTCGTTTCTGTTTGAAGCCATCTGTTGTCTTGTACGTGTAGGTCTATGCAAACGTCTCAGGAGAGGCACCACTGGATGAGCCCATGATTGATGTGAGGTCGAGCCAGTTCTATGGTGAAGGATACGATGACAGTGATAAGAGAATTCCCGACATGACTATAATCAACAAGCAGCTAGGTATTGCTGGTGTCAATTTGATGCGGTGGTCTCTGGGTATGCTTGTTTTCCATTACTTGTTGCTAATGGTCAAATGTCGACTAACTGTAGGTTGGAACCCAAAGACGCCTCTCAAGGATCTGCTGGAGACAACATTGACATATCAGCACAAGACATACAAAGAAGCTGTGAAGAGGCAAATGTCGCAGGCTTCAGCAACGAGTTAGATGACATGCCCCCGGACCTCAAGGTGGTGGTGGTGGCTGGGACGGCTCTCGTTAGAGCCCTAGTCGCAGCTGTTATTATGTTTCGGAAGTCAGAATACATATACGCTAGTAATCGTTTTGAGGCCCTAGATGTCCATGTTAGATTTCATCATGCTGCTATCAAGGGATGCTATGCTATCCGTATGTGATATGTGTGGGTTGGGCCATCCGTTGTACTTGTGTTGGTTGCTCCCCCTGCTGTGTGAAGTCATTCTTTGGAATCATTTCATTGGCGAGAGCTGTTATTGTCCGTTGAGTATACTACTCCTAGATGATTGTTCATATTCTGCCATTCACGACGTGTCATTGATGCTGCCAAATGCCTTCTCTGTCAGTTATACATGTATACTTCGACTATGGAAGTCTATGGGTCTGAAGAATGATGTTCACCTTACTTTGGGCCTGTTTGCCGGAGCTCTTGAACAGCTTTTGGGCTGAATCCACAATCCAAGAGTAGTTTTGCTAAACTGTTTTTCTTAAAGAAAAAAAAGTCCTTTTTGACATCCTCAACTTTTGTGGTCATCCAATTTCCCCTCGTTTATAAAAAAAATGTTTTTTACCCCTTTAACTTTTATACTATTTGTCATTGTTTTTGTATTCTGGGTTGTTTTTTAATGACAGCTTTTGCTGACATGGTGCCACATCAACCGTCGTCTTACATGGTGCCACATCAGCTAAGAGGGGTATACTTGACGATAATTCATAGATATATCGGATTATAAAAGTGTTCCAAATATATTTTTTTAAAGAATGAAAACCAAACAAGTAAAACATTTTTTTGTGAAACAGAATGATAAGTACTGTAGGAACAAAGGAAAAAAGAAAAGAAAAGAGAAAAAGACGCTGCCTTGCTTTGCTTGCAATCTGAACCGGGACAAGTAAACTACTGGACTCGAGAGTTGGGAGCGTTGGGGCCGCCGCTCTTGAGAGTTGAGAGATAGAATACAGCAAACGGGGATTGCGAGGAGGAGGCGGACGCCATGGGCAACGCCGGGAGTGCGCCGGACCAGGCCAAGAGCTCGGCGGATGGGGCCGGCGCTGCCGACGCGGAGGCCCGCCGCGGGCCGCCGTCGACTGTGCGTTTCTTTCCCGATGCGGAGCGACTCAGGGCACGGCAGCCGCCATCGATAAAGCTCGAGGAGGAGGAGGGCGTCCCGCCGCCGCCCGCCACCGAGGAGGAGATGGCCCCGCGCAACCTCTGGCAGGTACGCCGCCGTTCCAAGTTGCCCCGTCGACTGGATTAGGTTAAACCACCGCAAAACCCCTTTGTTGCGAATTTGCGATAGCGACAGCGATGCGATGGCCCGATTTCCTAGTTTCTCAGGATGTCATCTGAGTAGTCATTTTCCTGCTAGTCGCAGCGCATATTGCTTGATGATACAATTGGAGATTTCCCACTCGAAGCATTCGCCCCATGATTATGATTGCCACTGAGTGAATCGCTGTTTGTAGATGTTACTATTGCAGTGGCATCCTTGTTCCAGCCACGCTGCAACTAGTCTGAGATGAAATTGGACGCAGTTCCCCTGTCCACAATATGGCCATAGTTGCTCGCGATTGGAGTTACAATTTGTTGTTGTACTTGTGGATTAGCCTTCTCCTCATTCCTCAGCTCATAAATTAGTTTGTTTCAGAATCATATTTCCCAGAAAGCCAATAGACTGTCCGGATGCAATTCGCTGACTGATTGAGCTGCAAGTTAACACCTACACAATATGCTGCCGTGTAGGTCTTTCAACTCGGATAAAACTGTGCATCAGGATTATAACTGACACTCGACTGTTGTGTGTTGTGCTTGCAGCGTATATTACTCTGAAAACATTATATAGTTGCCCACTGTCAAATTAGAAATGCGCATCATCTAGACTCAGAACCACTTGTAGCAACAGTGCGCTTCCATTGTTACTTTTGGCAGGGTCTGTAACAAGTAACCACTTGGAGACCATGGGGTCGATTATATATCTTCAAGGTCCTCTCATTTGCTATGTTCTACAAATGCTTTCACTTGACAAGATCGCTTTTTAGATGCTGGTCATATCATATTTTGTTGTCAGCCTATTGTTATTCTGCACCTGATACAGATGATTGATATATAGTATGTTGCCCCTTAAGAGAAAGTTTACTCTTGTTTCCTGCGGTTGTTTCATGCCAAATATTTGCTTGTATTTTGCTTTATTTCCAACTGTCCTTTCACTGTATGATATATTGTGGGCTTGTGGAAATATGACACTTCCTACTATCTTGCTATAGGTGTATGCACTTGGGGCGTTCATTGTGTTGAGATGGGCCTGGGCTAAGTGGAAGGACAACCAGGACAGTGAGGACTCACCAGATGGTGGGGATGGGAATGCACCGGACAGATCGACTTAATCTCCGGTTGCTGCTGCGTGGACTAGGCTTTGTTCCGGTCTAAAACTACCAGGGAAGATGAATGCCGTTTCGTGATGAGCCAATGATGATGGATCACTCTATCCATCATATAGTGGTCATCAATGTTGCTGTGGGGTACCGGATTATGTATTTTGCTGACAATTTGCAAGTGACATTCTCCCCTTTTTCACTCTAGTAGGATCCTTTTTATCTGAGTTGTGGCGCTGCAATCTATGATATAATAGACTGCCAGGTTGACTTGTTTTGAACTTGCAATCTTGTGCTGCCTGTTCACTGTACTGATAAGAGATGTCAATGAACGTACGTGGAAGAGATAGCCATCAGGTGGCTATTTAGCAGGCGTGGGCATCCGGTTAATTTCACCGGTGAATTCAGAAAATCAGTTTGGTTAAATTGGTTTTAAAGAATTTTGATTTTGGCAAAATATTGATCGAATTTGCTGCTAAAAAACTCGAAGCCGACTAAAATAGGTCGGTTGTAACACATATTTTGCTAGGAGAAAATGTAACAACTCATTTGCATAGGAAACCGCTCGATAAAAAACTGCAACAAGCAATAAACGAAAAGGAGGAAAAACAACAAAGAATGCTTCCAGCAAGTAAAGCCTCATAGAGGTATATTTAAATATGCAAATGGCCCCGTTTGCTTATGCTGAAAAATAAGCTGAAACACTGTTCCGGCTGATTTTTTACGAGAGAAAAATACTGTTCCGGCTAAAAAAAAATAACCTGAAAAGTACGGATTATAAGCCGGCTGAACAGGGCCTAGTCACAAAGAAATTTGGTTAACGCCACCTACAAACCACCGATCATTGAATAGTGCCAAATATTCACTGAATGGATCATGGAAATTTTGGTTAACCGAGTTTTCAGTTAAATTGGTTTCGATGATATTTCACCCGCTTTATGTAAACAATATTATGGCACTACATGTGTTCTTATATCACTCACTATATGTCATCCAATAGATTGTCCACTTCCATTAAAAAGTAAAGATTGTCCTCTCCTTTTTTATTGAGAAAAAGGATTGCCCGCTTATTAATAAAACTACAAAAGATGAGAACTTGGTGTATAGACAAACATTTTGGAAAAAAGAAAACAAGATAAAGAAGAAGCTGCTGGATTGAAAATAATGGAGATAAAAATTATCCCCTAAAGTTGTTGCATCCACAACGCTCCTTTAAAACTATATACTGACAAAAAAAACATTTACAAAAGTAAAATTTGAGACGTGGGTGCATTGAGAAAAAAATCGAAACAAAAATGATGTGGAGACATTTTTTGAAGGAGCAAAAGTTGTTGCATACAGACAGTGGCAGAGATTGGCACCGAACCTAGCATGGGCCAATCAATAAATCATACATACAGAAATTAGATGGTGATTTCAAGGTGTAACAATAGGCAACAATTCCACATTTAGTGCTTATTACAAAGTAGCAGGGACCATGACCCATGTTGTTGTCAAAGGAAGCTCTGCCCTTGCATAAAAAAGTAATTGAGGTAAAAAGGAAAAAAAAAAAAACGTGCTGAACGCTGAAGCTGTTGCATGAACAATGTCCTTTTAATTGAAAACAAGTATTTGAGAAGTTGGTGCATAGAGAGATTTTGTGGGGGAAAGGAGAAGAAAAAATAAGAAGATTAAGAAGTTTTTGCATTAAAAAAAGAGAGAGAAAAATGAACAAAATATATGTTATGAAGTTGGTCCTTGAAAAGCAAAAACAAAAAACATAGCAAAAATGAAACAAAAAAAGAAAAAAATAAAAGCAAAAAATGCTGGCTGTGGGGTTCGAACCCACGCGCAGATGGACTGCAGAAGATCTTAAGTCTTCCCCCTTAACCACTCGGGCAAACCAGCTGATCTTTAATATTTGCTATGAAGATTTATTTATAAATATTCTTTCGTTATCGTCCGGTCCATTATTTATATCTGAGTCCTTGGGATTTGGTCGCCCATGCATACTGATTGACTGGAGTGAAAAGTGGAAACCGGATTACGGTTAACGAGACGGACGATTGGAGAGGTCGAGGCATGCGCTCATTATTTATGGAGCACTTGGTCGCCTGGGAGGTGGGAGACTAGAATAGAAGAGCCTGTAAGCTCTTTTGCGATTTTTAAGGTACAGTTTAAGTGTCTGGAAACATTTGTTTTCATGTCTGGTGTTCTTTGTCTTAGTTTTATAAAGATCTACTCCTATGCTAATAGGGACGAATCCGGCTTTGGGGCGGGCCCCCCTCGAGGAGAGGCTGAAGTTGAAGGTTGAAGAAGCCTCCCGAGATATTTTTCTGGAGCCGTCCCTGTATGCTAAGTGTCTTGGTTTGGTTTGATTTGTTGTGTTTGGTTTGCATGTATGGGCTAGCCGTCAATGTTGAATGTTTATGTTAATACTAGTATATATGCACGTGCGACACACACGTGTCTATCAAATCAAATTCATATAAAATAACAATACAATTTGGATAAGTCAAGTACATGGAAATTTAGAATATGTGTTACAAAATCCAACTTATTGTGAAAATTCAGCTATGTAACAAAATCAATACTTAGGGTGTTACCTAACAACAACAACAACAAAGCCTACCACACCTCTGACACCGCACTTTCATCCGGTGTTTGATTCGTTCCTAGAGTTATGGTGCCGTGGCAGCTTGTCAATACCACGCAATTCCACTTTTCATTGCCTGAGTGCAATAACTATCTCACCATTAAGCATTAAGCAGACCACATGAAAGCTATACAGTCCACGTTTTATGAAATGGCAAGTATGTTTTTTTGTTGTCATGGCATCTCTGGTCCAGAATGAGAATATGTCCTTGTGCACACCCGCTTGCCAAGTCCGCAAATGTCATCCTCTCCATTTCATCACAATCATGTTTTTTCCTGGAAATGTATCGACCAATTTTAATTTTTCTCCAATGTACAGTAAAAAGCTTTGCCGGTTACCATGAATGAATAGTACATTAGAAGAAATAATTAATTGTTTACGTGTGCAACAGCAGTGATATAGGACCAGTTCTACTTTAATATAAGCATCATGTTCTTTAAAAATTATATAATCAGCAAATGACATGTGGCTACAGTTTCTTCTAGGGATCGCTACTGATCTAGCCAGCCTGTATAGAAAACAAAGGCTGTGTTTAGTTCCTCCAAAAAAGCACTATGCAAAAAAAAGATTTCCCGTCACATCAAACTTGCGATACATGCATGGAGTACTAAATGTAGATGAAATTAAAAACTAATTGTACAGTTTGGTAGTACTTTGCGAGACGAACGTTTTGAACCTAATTAGTCAACGGTTGGACACTATTTACCAAATAAAGCCAAAACGTGCTACAATACATTTTTTCACCTTTTCAGGGAACTAAACACACCCAAAGATATAAAGCACCTCCTGGTGCAATGGGTTTCAAAGTTCTTAGACATCAATCTTCTCGTTGACATTCCCGTATGAAAAAAAAAAATACTTGAGCCGAGTACATGTACAAGAGTTATTCGTGACCGTGCCGTGGCACGTTTTTCATCAATTAAGAGAGAAAAGAGTGAAAATACAACCCAAAAAACTATAATCAGAGGATTATCGATTTGAGGGCATGCAACCAATTAAGATCTGCTGTTAACTAATATAACAGCTACCTAAAAAGCTAACTAATATAACAGCTACCTAAAGCTCAGAGATGATACAACCCTGAAAGTTTAAGTGATGTCAGTACATTTTTAGATGGGGAGCCAAAGCTGGCACTTTGCTAACCCAAAATTACAGATTATAATTTTCCAAATGTGACATGTTACAACCAGGATCATCATTTATTGCTTTACAAGTGGTGTGCTTCAAAGAACAAAGAATTGATGTATTGAAAAAGAAAAACAGATAGAGCAAAGGGGACAGAGTACCTATATAGAGATGAAGATGGCTGGGGTGCATGTCTACATAATCATAGGAAGTAGCATATACTGATTAGTGCCTTGTTACCTGAATTAGCCACCTCAGATCAGGGACGAAGCCAGCGGGGGGGCAACCCGTGCTCCAGCCCCCCCCCCCCCCCCTACCGGCCATGGCAACACAGAGCCCCCCCTTAGCCCGGGCTACTGCCATGAGGAGGAAGAAGAAGGAAAGGAGGGGCTGGAGGAAGAAGAAGAGGGAAGCAACCCCCCCTTCATCCATTCCTGGCTTCGTCGCTGCCTCAGATGGAGTCTGGAGCAATGAATCAAGACTGTGGATCTGGATGGCAGCCATGAAAAGTAGCAAAGGCCGAGTGGAGAGCGCCGTCGCAGAACAGGACTCTACATTGTCAGGACTCTGTGTCGCTGAGACCTGGGATAGGCTGGGCTACTTTGACCTTCCGACCCATGTCAGCACATCGGTACTCACCTGCACTAAACCAAATCACTTTTTTTTTATGATGGCATGGATAAATTATCATGATCCTTTGATTCATATTCTAATAAGTAAGATTAGTCTCTGTATTGTTATTCAACATATGCATCTCTATAAACCATAGCCACATAGGACAAATTTTATTACATAGATGAGATGATATGACAGAAGCAAAGGGCAGAAGGCTCACCAAGAAGAGAGATGTGATGAAGCTTAGGCCTTTCCGTGAATACATAAAAAATGAACAATATTCTATTTTTTTGAAACAATCTTGCAATGGCCTTCAGATGCTGAAACCGAAAAAACACATAGTCCTATGGTCCATGTGTTAAAAGGTAATGTATTGGTAACGTCAAAATGGGCTGAAAATTCATGTTCAGGTTGAAATAAGGCCGAAGAGCGCTAAGTATGGTGGCCGAGCTAGCCTTTTTTTTTTTGACAGAAACTTTTTTTTTGGGGGGGGACAAGACGTATTACTTGTGGCGCGTACGCCGCCGTACTCGTACGACTACGTGATGCGCGTGCGGTGCCTTGCCTTCGTTTTCAGGTTGATCGGTCGGTGTGCGACTGCGTCTGCATGCATGCATATGGCATGTGTGGTGTGTTGCACTCGCCCGCTCACTGTCACAGGGTACACTACGTGCGTGTCACTACTGCTGCGATTCGATCCCTTTTACTTTTAGAGCATTATTGTTCAATTCGTTCGTTACAAGTTGTGCTCGCTCCTCAGAATTTCAGATCACGATCACAATCCGTCGTCCAGCAAAAAGGCGAGCGAAGCGACGTTTGTTTGATCTGTGGTCTGGACGTCTGGTCATAACAGGAGTAGTGTTTCTTCTCGTTTTTGTTTGGTCATACTATACAAGAACGTGACGGATATGTGTACGGCTCCAAGAATTGTCTCTCATGCACGGACGACACGAGCGAGCGAATAGTCTTCGTTTTTGCACCGCCACGTACGCCTTCATGCATTTCATTTTCTGTCCTTTTCTTTTCCATGCATTCCACTTTGGTAACCGACCCGCTGACTAAGCGTTCAGTGACGACGACCCCCCTGTCCATGCATGTTTTCAGAGATCCCGCCCATCGGTGTACTACGTCGCTAGCTCTCCATGCATGCATGTTTTCGGAGATGTCGGTGTAAATATCTGTCCTACGTACGTGTACGTCGTATATACGGTATATGTATATGTATATATATATATATATATATATATATATATATATATATATATATACACACACACACTTGCAGTAAGGTACACCAGCGGCAAGGATGAAAACGGACGGGATGAATCCCGTTTCGTCCGCAACCGTATACCGTTTTTTCCCGACCGTTTTCGTTTTTTCCGGGATAAACGGAAACGGGACCGAAAACGGGACGGCGTAAACGGAAACGGGACCGAAAACGGTAGAGCATTTGTCCGTCCGTATTTGCGGTATCCCGTTTTTAACCGGGATATCCCGTTTTTCGTCCCGTTTTTCTTCAAAACGGGATGAGCCTGTTGGGCCTGTTTTTTTTTTTGAGGAGATGTTGGGCCTGTTGGGCCATGAAAGCACATGCCTGAGTTGCTTTTATTTTTCTTTTCATCTGTGTGGACATGTCACATATATATTAAAGTCATCATTTTTTTGTTTTGGTAGAGTGCACAGCAGTGTGACAGTGTCCGCCCTTTCATCATCTGATAATTCATTCATCTACGAGCGTATTTATGTGTGGGCACTGGGCAATATATATTTTATATGCGGCATACATGTTCCGGCTTAAGTTTCCGCTTACCTCGTTTCCGTCTATTTTCCGACCGTATTTACCCGTTTTCGTATTACCGTTTATCCCGCTACCGTTTTCGTTTCCGACTGTCCGGCTCCCGCTCCCGTTTCCGTTTAAAAATATGAAAATGAAAACGGTAGAGCGATTTTCCGTTCGTTTCCGTCCGCTTTCATCACTAACCAGTGGTCCCTAAACTTATGCTAGTGTGTTATTTCGGTCCATAGAGTTATAAAACAGTCGTTTATGCCCTTAAACTCTATTCGGGTGTCAAAATATAGTCTAAACGGGTCTAGATCCGCAACCAGATGCCGACGGGGCTGGGCCCACCTACCATATCCATCTTCCTCCTCCCTCCTCTCTCTCTCTCTCTCCCCACTGACCACCTCTCTGTCTCTCTTCTCGACGGCGGGCAAGGCGGCGCGGCTGGGCACGGAGGCGCGCCTCGCGCGCACCCAGGGGTGGTGCGGCCGGCGGCATGGCTGGGCACGGGGGAGGTGTAGCAGTCAGGGACAGGGGAGGCATACCTGGGTACGGGAGCGGCAGTGACTAGGGCGGGGCGGCGGGCAGGGTGGCCCTGCCGGTGGCGGACACATGTCCTACCTCTTTAAGTACATCTGAAAGATTGAGTAGGCAGATCTTGAGCTTGACGAAGTCACCACAGGCGCCTCGCTATCGCTATCAAAGGACACGTTGAATACCATTGAAAGAAATCGTCACTAAATTCTAGTGTGTGTGTGTGTATCCATGTGCCTTCTCCAGTTAAAATTACTTGTATTTAACTTTGCCGTCCTCGATGTAAAATTTTTACTACGCCGTCTAACTTCTTTTGAAGTATATGTATTCTTTTGAAGTATATGTATACAAGTCATATGTTTTGAAATTGATAAATTTTAAACTCGCTGTTGTTCATAGTTGTTCTAAGATTATTTGACTAGATATTGTCCTCAACGGCATATTTTTATGACTAGAAGGGGGCACAACAACACTGGTGCATATATCTAGCACACTTCAATCTCCCAAGTTACAGATAAGTCAAGGTTTTCGTCATTAATTAAGGTTTGTAAAAGTTGAGTTCACGCACCCACTGATCTCTATCCTGACACATTTACATAAAGGAAGACAAGGACATTGGATATTTTAATTGGACGGGACATTCTTGGGGAGAAATTAATTAGCGCATGACATCATCGTATGTCCAAATGCCAAATACAATTATAGAAATATACTTCCTCCGTTCCAAATAAAAGTTTTTTTTAAGACTCGGGTGGAAGAAGAAAACAAGACGATCATTATATACCCCTTAATATAATAATAATATATGCTAGTGTCATATTTGTACATATCCTCTCGTCCCCTAACTAAGCAAGTGTAAGACATAAAAGGATGGTGAAAAAGGCCTCGGAACTATATAATGAATTAATTTGGTCTTTACTTTTTGGCAAACACACCATAGATGAATATCAAAGCTTGCAGACACACTCACCCTATAAACAGACGCATAATACATGCATGCCTCTACAAATTGACGAACCGCCGTAGAAAAAAATAGATATATGACGACTGAGACACACAAATATATAAAGATTGAAACTTGAGATTTAATTGACCATCAAATCTATAGGGTCGTACCACGCTTTGACGCTTGGCTTAGTTCACAACATAGGTATGTTGTTTTAGACATCTCTTGTGGTGGAGCTCCGAATGAAAGTGGCCGGGCATCAATGAAACTGACCACAACAAAAACTAGGACTATTTTTTAACTACTACACCTCGAAAGGAAAAAAAAAACTACTTTAAGGTTAGGCCCTAATTACCAAACAGGGCCTGAAAATAAATAAAAAACTTATTTGCAATGGAAAGCGCGCGTTTATTCGGTGGTACGGTATTAAACATATCCGTACGTTTGCGTGGCAATATATAATGATGGTCATCACATCGTCAATCCACCATCCAGAGCGTGCAGTCCACGTGGCTATGGTGGTGGTCGTCGTCGTCGTCAAGGGCGCCCCAGCCGAGCCGCTGGCCCATGGCCGGCGGCGTGAGCAGCATCCCCCTGGCCATGTCGTCGATGAGCCCGGGCATGTCAAAGATGGCGTCCTCGTCCAGGAAGCCGTAGCAGCAGGCCGCCGTGTCTCCTCCGTCGGCTCCTCGGGTTCCCGTACTTGTCGTCCAGCAGCAGGGAGAAGCCTCCGGCGGCGGCAGTGAGAGCGGCGGCGGCGGGACGATCGTCCGGCGGCCGTGCTGCTGCAGCAGGCCAGAGGCGGAAGAAGAAGAAGGGCGGTAGAGCTCGGCGGCCTGCGCGGCGGCGCATCGTATGTCTTCGGGCGCGGCGGTGCGCGCGCGCGGGATCGCGTGCGCGGAGTCCGGGAAGTTGAGGTCGGCGGCGGTGGCGCCGCGGAGCGCGATGGCGGCGACGTCGTGCGCGCGCGCGGCCATCTCCGGGGTCGGGTAGGTGCCGAGCCAGATGCGCGCCTGCGCCTGCGGCTCCCGCACCTCGCACACCCACCGGGTGCCCCCGCCGCGCGCGCGCACGCCGCGGTACACGGGGTGCCGCGTCTCCCGGAACTTCTTCCGCCCCGTACGCCGCTTCGGGGGCAGGCGGTGGACGTGGTGGTCGGCGGGAGACGCCGGCGGCGAGGACGAGGATGACGAGGCGGACGAGGAGTCGTCGGCGTCCATGGCACGTCCGGCGGCGGAGTACTGGCACTGGCAGTGGCTCACTGGCTGGCTGGTTCGGTGTGAGGCTGGAATGGAATGGAAGGCTGATGGAGGGGGCGGCACCTGGGGAGCTGGGTATAAATAGGTGTGGGGGCTTACTGTAATTAGTTAATTATTAATTAACTGGTCTGGTCTGATCTGATGGGGACCCGTCGAGTTGGCCATCGAAGCCAACACGACTTGTTGGGTTCGGGTTGTGGGTCTGGGCGGGTGTGAACTGAGCACAGCGGCTCGGGCAGGGACGGGACCCGCTACGCCTTTTTACTCACGTGGGAAATGTGCAAGTCTTGAAATGGAACACGTGCGCGCCTGCGTCCGCTTTTCTCACCGTCACCCAGGAGGAGATGCAGGCTTATATATTATACAAGGGCTGTGCTGCCTTACCGTATCTTTGTTACCTTTATTTACCTTTACCGGTGTGACAAGCTCCGCAGGCCGGTGCCTCTGCAGTTTAATGAACCACACATGACATGCAGCTCTTTAGTCTTTTTTTTTTTTTTGGAAAAATGTATTTTCTTTGACTGATCAGCGGACCTATTTGGAACACTACTTGTTCATATGGTTTTTCTTTGGAACAGTGGGCCTTTTATGTTTTTTGGTTGTGGCGCTGTACGCTGACCCCCCCCCCCCCCCCCCCCCCCCCCCCCCCTTTTTATGTTTTTTGGTTGTGGCGCTGTACGCTGTATGTCCTACCAATAGGTTTGTTTTTTTCCTTACATTTTGTATGCAATGGCACACAAGACTAATGTAGTCGAACATCGAAAATAAAATTAGTTATCAGCAAGGGGATGTATACACAATGTCCGCCAAAGAAGTCCTGGTCAAGTGACCATTATCTACAAAGAAAAAGAAGAATGTTAATCGGTCTAATATTTGGTCCAAGAGAATGACCAACCCAACCAAACTTTTATAGGAGAAGACAAGAAGAAAATTTTCGTTGTAGGGGATAGCCTAACCAAGTAATCTCGAGGAAGGCATAGGGGTTCATCAAACTACTTTTCTAAGAGAAACAAAAGTACAATCTTGATGCATTTGTTTTGTCTGGACACCTAAGGTTCTGTTTGAATCCGCTGTGTGATTATTAGTTATTAATCTAATTGGAAACAAAACATGTTAGATTATAGGTGGATTGTTTATAATAAAAAATTTAGATTATAATAATCCTATAATCCGGTTGAGACCTGCCTTTTGAGATTGCAAGCATTTCTCACTTTAACCAACAATAATCCACTATAATAATTTAATGATCCAAACACTATGATTTTTATATTCTAATCTCGATGGTAGTAATCATATACATAATCCAGATTATAATAATCGACCGTGATCCAAACTGGTCCGTGTTATGGTAGTATTTGTCAAATTGTATTAATTGAGCATCTATATTCCATGTGATCAAACATGTCTATTACGGTTTAAGTCCTAGATGCAATGTATGCATGCATCGGTGCATATGTTTGTAGAGTTTGTGTGTGTACGAGTGTTTAAAGGAAAAACAAAGAACGTGCCCAATTTGTACTCTTTGGATGGACCATTGTTCATGTATCCACTTCCGTGGGACAAGAAAAATGTTCATGTATCCACCAAGATCGACATCATACTATGTTGTGTGCCTTCTAGACGGCCGTCGTGTGGTACTGGTGCAGACCCAACAACATCGTGAAACGGCTGCTCTAATGAAGAGAAAGGAGGAGGTGTGCAAGCACAGCACCTGCCTGTGCCTGCTTCAGCTAAAGCATGGAGATATTCCCGTGGGCGTGGCGAAAATTTCCCCCATTGGGAAGCATGTCGCTGTCAGGCTAGCAAGTTTATGATGAGTGACATGTTTGTTTGGACTTGGACCACGTTACCACCAGCGCGCTTTTTGGCCCCCGCCGTTTTTGTTGCTGGCCTCCTGCCATTTACTTTGGTCCTTATCATCAGCACAAGTCAAAACACGCACGTGCCGCAGATCACCCAATTATTAATCAAAACATTCTTCAGTGAACTCATTAGCAAGACCAATAACCCCATCCACATCCATACATGTGATTCATCATGTTAAAACGCTTTTCAGCTCGTCTACTGCTGAAGACCTGGAACTGCATGCCTCATCACTCGATTGCAAACAAAACAAATGGCCACCTGCAGCTGCCATCACTCCATCAGCTGCAGTCTTGCGACGTTGATGGCCATGGCCTCAGGCTCAGGCTCTTCTGTTTCAGGCGCTGCACACGCTTCCGGTGGCCTCGCCCTTGCCTGTGTTGCTCCCACTCGTGTGCCCCTCGCAGCACCCGGTTGTCGCAGGCCTGTAGAGTTAAATAAACACAGCACTCAGAATGATCCATGCTTCATCATCAGTAACGCTGCAACAGAATTATCAGCGTCTATGCATATAGTACAGCTCTCGGAAAACTAGAGTCACCTCGCACACATATTGCATCCACAGCTCTCTTGAAGTTGAAGGGGCCCTTACACTTCCAACCACACCATCTGAGGCGCTTGTGTTTGGTAAAACAGTTGAATCGTCAGACAAGAACCTTTTCACGACATCCACACAAGGCTCAACAACTTTCTTTTGCCATGAGTCGCCAGTGGCACCTATCAAAACACGCATGAGAGATTATGAGTTTCTACAGAAGAAGGCATACACATTTCACAGTGCACCAAAGGAGTGTAGGTGGCCTTACGTACAGGAGAATGCTTCAGTTGCATCAACGCGATGCAAATTCCACCCAAAATCTTTGCTCAGTCGATGCAGTCTCCGTCTCTTTTATTTATGGGAAAAAATGGTGAGAAGTTTACAGTTAGCCAAGTATCAGTGTGTTCAGTCAGACAGTCTTCCAAAAGACTACAATAACATAAAAATCACACAGGATGCTAAGTGCTTACTTGACGTCGAACAAGTCTGCGAGTGTTTGCCTTTAGCTGGGAAACAGCTTCATCCAACAAGCTCTTAAGCTGATCATCATGTATATCAAACATGCTTGCAGAAGAATCCTCGCCAGATTCTTTTCTTGGTAAATATAGCCTGAAAAAGTCATCGAATTCATGGACCCCAATGGCCTGCCGCAGCCCTTGGGTGTAAACAGCATCTGCATCATATATGTTGCATACTTCGTCCAGCAGGCCAGCATCCATCATGCAATCAACCCTTTTGTTGACATAACTGTCCAGAGCTTGAAGATCAGCATCTACCCACAGGAAACAACAGTCGAATCTGGAGTTACTAGGCCGACCCCATTTCTGTTCTGACACAACCAATGATCTCATTTAAGACATCTAGAAATCCCAACAAGTTCAAACTCAAACAGGAAAAAGAAAAGGAGTGTTGTGAGGCGATTATGGGTTCACGTTCATGACAAAAGGAGGGTGTTTCACTGGGATTTCTACAAGATTGATAAAAAGCACCGAGCAGACAAGTGTAGAGAGATTCCTCACCTTAGCAGCCTCTCCTTGGAAAAGATCACTGGGTAGGGAACCCGTCGTTGCATACAACTCAAGGTAGCGTTTGATCTTTGCAATAGACCAACACATGCAGAATGGAAAAACACACAACAATCAATGGCAGTAGGAAAATGAGCACCTGTACAAGAAGGAATTCTAACATGGTATAGTTATATAAAGTCAGGAACCTTGGGCAACACCCTTACTTTTCTATGGTCGTTTGGATGGATCCTTTGCGCAGCCACCGGATCAATCTCCTTCAAGCGTTCATACCCACTGCCTTTATCGCCATTGGTAAGGCCTGATTGGCATAGGTAACAGACATGTCAACCGCTGTTTGGGAATTGAGCTACACACTAAGAACAAGGAACATTTAACATGACTTATTACTCACCTATATCATCTATGTGATCTCTCAAAGTACAGTCCTGCATTTCTTCTGCCATATCATCAAAGAGGAATGGGCTAACAAGAGTCTGAAGTATTTTGTGGGCAAAAACACGACAGTAGTTCAGACACTGCGGTCACACAGAAAGCAGATGGACTTGACGATACAGAAATCAGGACACTTCAAATTTGAACCTGGATGTAGAAGTTTGTGCCGCCGACAATCACAGGGAGGCCACCGCGATCCAATATTTCCTGTATAATCTGTGAGCAGAGGGGAAGGCGTTAGCTATCATGTGACACAGGGCCAGTAAAGGCTGAACAGGACCAACTAGAGCAAGTACTGAAACTTGTAGAGGCAGTGACAGCCAGCAGCTTTGGCTTACCGGAACGGCATGGTCGCGGAAATCACGGCAAGTGAACTCTACGGAGGGATCGATCACGCTAAGGAGATGATGAGGAACACCTGGAATAACGCATGGAACGGGTTCGAGCATTTAATTTGAGAGGAAACTCAAGTTGGGGGAGGTGGTGAGGAGTCAGAGACAGACCGTTCTGCTCGTGGAGGGGGACTTTGTTGGTGAGGACGTCGAGGCCGCGGTAGAGCTGCATGGAGTCGGCGCTGACCACCTCGACGCCGGCGAAGTGGGCCGCGAGGTCGATGGCCAGCCGCGACTTGCCGGCTCCCGTGGCGCCCATGACGATAACCACCTTGCCCCGCCCCCTTTGAGACGGAGACGGAGACGGAGACGGAGACGGCGACGGCGACGGCGACGGCGACGGCGACGGCGGAGAGCAGGCGGCTCCTTCCTCGCCGGTGCCAGGGCTAGGGTTTGCAGCGGCGGCAGCGGAGGGGTGGGCCATCCCTAACCGGCGGCGGGAGGTGGGAAGGCGGGGAGCTGGCAGGCAGATATGCAGATCGGTGAGAAGGGTTTAGCAGAATTTTTTTTTGGCGAAAGTACTTTTTAAATTTTCTTGATTGTCGATGATTCAGGCTAGTTAATGACGTGGCGGACAGTATTTGCCTCTGCTGATGTTATACATGCGCTTGCTACTAAAATTACTGCATTCAAATTACTGTTATACAGCTGTAATTTCAAACATGAATAACTGGATATTGATATGGTCATCCAAAAATTCCAAAGTCTACGACAATCTTTTTTTCCTGAAGAAAGTGCATGAAAATACTATACATACAAAAGTTCAATCTCAAATTTTGTTCGTGGATCAACACAACATATGAGAGTACATGTATACAACTGCAAACGCTATTACAGTTTGGTCTCGGGACAAACTTGTCTACAGATGATCTTCTTCGCTTGGTACCACACAGACAAAAGGATGGAACCAAGGACGTGTCCATCACACTAGTATAACTTCACACAGAAAAAGCATTCAAAATCAGCAGAAAGAAAAAAAAAACATTCATGTACTTCATCAGGAACAGAAAAGAGGCTTATCACACTCTTTCTTTCACTATGGTGGTTGTGAGCCTTCTGCTGCTCCATTCCAGCACTACGGTGTCCTTGTGCACCGGCCTTGAAGACCCTTGTCTGGGGACCTCTAAACAGGACCCCTTCATTGTCTTGCATCGACTCATCCTTATACTTCTAATCATCTTTCCTTCCGCATTCTACAAAATAAAGATAGTGATATATTAGCATCTGTCTTATCAAAGTTACAGATAGAAATCTTTTCTGTGCTCACATTTGGCTATCGTAACCTTCTTCACAGGCATCGCATAGATCCAAAGCCAGCTTCCGCAGTAGTGGTAACTGCAACAAATGTCACCGAGTTACAGATTTCGAAACCGATGGTGCCAGACGATAAACTAGAGGAGAAGGAAGGCACCTCTCTGATAGCATCGTCTATGATGCTCCTTCCAATGCCCCTACCCTGCGGTTCTCAACTCTCAGAAACTATATAACCAATCAACAATTCAACTTCTTCAACAGAGAGAAGTTACAATGGTATACGTCCTGGAAATGACATATATAGAATTATAGATGGACGGCAATTTTGCAACAGCATGGTGAAAGTTTGTTTCAACTGTAGCCATGTCAGGCACCACTTCCTCTTTGGGTAGCAACTAACAAGCATTAAGTTGCTCGCATCATTTAGTACAGTTCTACATTGTGTTTTAGGATTCACTAGAACTATATCTCATGAACCTGCTATGATATTTTTCATACTCACCGTATGCCGTAGTAGGATGTCTTCCAAAGCTTTACAACTGAGAAAAGAAGAAACCCCTTCAACTGTTATTTTACCACATTCCTGTATATGGAAAAATAATGCAATCCATAAAAGATAGCGTGTACAGGATGAAAATGGTTTGACATTGAGTAGAGTTTTAGATATTTGTAAAGTATACTTTTTATAGCATTGGAAGTCAAATACTTTTAAAAATCAAGTTTCAACTAATACAATATAAAACATCTAGCAGTGAATGAAATAGAGCTGTAGAGTACATGCTGGCACAAAATATGGACATGCTATTTTGTTAGTCTTATAAGCTACTCTTTTAAAAAGGCTTTTGCTGCCCCACCACTAAAGCAGTCCTATTTATTTAGTTTAGTTATATACTTATTAGCCACTGAACCCCGAAATTTGATTTTAGAGGAAAAAATATCAGATATTCAGCACTGACACAATAAGGTTTACTCAAATTGTCGAGATTGCAGTTAGGCATACCTCAAGGTGTAAAAGTGCCAAGTTTGGCCACCCAGATGAGATAATGCTTTGAGAGTCTGTAGATCAAGAAAAAGTGAAAACTCAAAATGACCAAATTACAGGAGCCACTGGATTTGGAAGTAAAACTTACTGGAGTCAAGGAGTTTGCAACCGGACAGTGAAAGTTCAGCTAAATTGCAATTCTCTGTAAGGATTGTCAAGTCATCATTTGTAAGCCATGGAGTAACCCAATGAAGCTGCAATACTCTTAATGCAGGTGCTTTTGTTTGGAAACTAAATGAAGTTAAACTGCCAAGACAATAGTGCAGGCAAAGCACATGAAGATTTACTGCTGATTCCAATAGATTTCTAACAACTCTGTCAGATATCACCTGGATGTATATTGTCAATTTGTTATGGAGTGAAAAGCACAAGTTCATATTTAACATGCCGTAGAGTGTTGGGGCACACCTGAAACCTCAGAATCAAAGACTCGAGGAATGGGCAAATCATAGGAAGAGCACACATGACATTCTCAGCTAATGCTGTGCCAAGACCAATTGTCATCTTCCTTACTTTACTAAAAGAAGGAACAAGATCTTCGATTCGAATAGGGCAAAATCCCCAGCCCATTTCAACATCCTCCAAACAGCAGGTAGTTCCTACCTCCTGTAGAAAATCTCCGTACTTGTTACCACTGATATTTTCTACATTATCACATTCCAACAGAAGACTACGGCATCCAGCTGTTTTCAGACAGTTCAATTTAGAATTTCTTTGTATAACTGGAGCTAATGATACCATAGAAATCTGTGAGTCGATGGACAAAAAGAAAAGAATTAAACACACTCTATAATGGTACATGAAAAAAACAAGCTTAACAATAAACTTTTGGGGTTTGTCCTTCGGACGCGAAGGTAAAAATGATAGCTGTCGTACTAAAATAAAGAAGCAGAAAAGTCCATCAACATAATTAAAAACTGTGTACTTCTATCACCCTGCAGCCTGCAGGCATGTGTATAAAATATCAACCTGATACATAGAAATAATAGCCCCACAGTGCACTATGTACCCCCTCCGTCCCTTTATCTTGGTCGCTCGGGAAGCGTGAATGTGAGGGGAACACGTTTTTCCACCGACAGTCAATAAGGGACAGAGTAGTATTACTCATCAATAGTCTCCTAGCTCAGTGAACATTCCAGTATGAGTGTTTCATCAATTGTTCAATTGTAGTGCTTGATTAGTTAGAAGCTCAAAACTAAATTACATAATCAGTATGATAAATATTTTCTAAAAAATAGACACATTAATATAAAAGTGATCAGGCATATTGAACAAAAACAATGATTCAAACAGAAAATCATACCAGTCTCTGAAACGTCAAGATACTCGAGACTAGAGCCAACAAACTTGCAGAGTGCACCATCTGTAAGTGATGTTTCCCTTAAGCTCAGAAACTTTGTGATGCTTATAATGCTCATTAGCTGCGACAAAGCAGCAGAGTCAATACCTACATATTGACATATACCTATATTAGCCAGCATGCCTAAGTAGTGGAAGGCAAACATAATGATAACTGAAAAACAAGCATAGCATCGATGTCATAAAAATAAATTATCATTTGCTCAGTCATGGAGGGATCTGGGGCATGAGACAAAGGGAATTGTTTTTACCTTTGCAGCCATCCAGATGTAATTCTTGCATATAAAATGCCATAACATGAGCATGTACACTGTTGTGGCCAGAAGGATTGGTAGCGCATAGCGTTTGAATTGATCGATTTCCAAAAGAAGTATAAGAAAGAACCATTGAATGGATCTTTGTACACTTCATCAGAAGGTTAGAAATACCATCATCTGTTAACAGGAAGCAGTTTCTAATGTTTATATAGCTCAGACAATTTTTCAAAACAGATATCTCCAGCAAGCCCACATCTGCACACGCGCAAAACAATGAAGTTACTAGCTTGCAGGTAAGGTAATAACAATATGGACAGCTGCAAAGCAAGAGATGATAAGCACAAATCTTTTCTATTACCATCAATATCACTTCTTCCTTCCAATGTCAATCTCGATATATTTAAGAAAATTGAATTCAGTTGTCTGTCATATGGTGGACAATGTATGCCATATCTTTTCTGATTTGGTTTCGCTTTGCTTAGGACTTCAGAACTAGACGAGACTGCTGAATGTTTGGGTGTTACAGAGCTTGTATCAACAGCCATACCAATTTCATCAATCCATGGACATCTCAGTAACAGATATAGCAAATCATCAAACTGAAATGATAAACAATGTGAAACCCTGAATATCCTTAATTCTGGAAAAAACAACTTCAACCAGTCAATTGCTGCGCCAAAATGAACATTTGGACATTTTGAAATATCCACCATGTGTACATTCTTGAATGATAAGGTTTTAGCAGCCTTCTCTAGTTCATCATAAAGAATGAAGCTTCGATGATCAACCTGGGTGTATGAACTCACTATCCTTCTCTTAAATGAAACATCCAGATCAGTAGGGAGAACAGATATGTACAAGAATGCTGTAGTTACTTGGGGACATCCTGAAAGCACTATGTTCTGCAAAATAAAACCATCATCCTTAAAAATAGACAGAGTGCATGATCTTCTTGGACAGTGAAGTTCAAGGCTAATGCATTTATAATTTCCCTTTTTTGCAAAGGAAGATAAGCAAGCACATTATCATAGCAAAAATATTTCGGAGAATATGAATCTTGTAAAAAGATCTAGTCAACCTGAACTATCACATCATAAGAAAGAACCTATTTTGCAGCATTTGATCAGATTAAAGTACATGAAGAGGTTGCATTAAGTTTCATTCACTAAAAGAAGTAGTAAATATTTTGCAAAGCAACAGGAAAAAAGAGAACGAAACATAAAGGTGAAGAATTCATTCTAGACAGGTTAAATGTATCATTGCAATATTAAATGGAAGTGGATAAACCTTCGAATATTCTGTTATTCGAATGCAATATCTCTCCAAGTTACCATCAGCAATAGCATCCAATAAAGTTTTCAAACTGTCCTTGAGAAGATCAAGAATTGTGCAGACGATGTTGTTTCCAAAGTCAAACCAATGCCTCTTTGTCCCTAAAAATACAATTTTCCATTGACCATTGTATTACTAATACATGACAAGAAATTATGGAAGATGTGTAGTGTAAAAGAAGGAGCAAACATGAGAACTGTCTGTTATCACTTAAAATTTATAGATAGATCTAGGAATTGTACCTGCCGCAAATCCCAACGGTAAAAGGCATATCTTCACCTGCAGAAACAGTCCAAATGAAAAAGATATGCATAAGTCAAGACAGCCAAATGCTTGATGAACTAATATACAACAGCAGATACTGAGGGAGGCAGAATAGACTTGACACTAATACTACCCACATATTTTGAGGAATAGTGTACCTTGCTAAGAAGGAAGAGGTGGCCATCTACAGAGTTGGGGTATGATTGTTCACAGGTTTTCATATTTTCTGAAACCCAATACAAAATTGCTTCACACAATTGCTTTTCACTGGACAAGGGCAGCAAATTATTTTCCTTCACAGAGGGGAATAATGAAAATCATGTTACAGAATAACACTGAGAAAAGATACAACAAACCTGTCCACCGTCAGATGTGGACATTCGATCGTTGAACATAGCAAATCATAAGGTATTTTATTAAATGACCTTCTTGAGATAACATGTGCCTGCACAGTCCACAGAATGGGAGTGGTACAGAAAGCACGTTGCGTAATGCATGAGCATATCAGAAAGGAACCAAACATTGCCAGGAAATATTTTGAAAGAACATGCACAAAGTGAATGTACAATGGTAATGCAGTAATTGTACCTACAAAATTCTGAGCTAGATATTCTTGGCAAATTTCTGGAACAAAAGTAACACCTGCAAACATATACAAAGTCAGCGCAAAAAGTTCAAAGAGTTGACTAGATTTTGATAAAATGGAAGCTATTAGCTATGAGAATTTCAGAACACCATAACAAAAGACACTCACCATGCACTTGACCAAACTCCCAGACTTCAATTATGAAATCTAATGGAACTGAAAAAATGGCAGAAGTTTGAGAGGCTATGGTGCTGAACCATCTTTCACACTCCACTAGAAGGCTCTCAACAGCAAGAAACAAAGCTCCCTGGAGGATAAATGAAGTTAGTGACCTAGAGTAGCACCTATCATGAACAGATGGCAGTAGAACTAGACTCAAAATTGCTAACGAGTATGGCCTAAACGACCATCTTCCTCCAGCAGTTATCTGTGATTCACTAGTTTACTGGTAACTGCTAATGGAGGTCACAATGGTAGACATGAAATTCCTATTATCACGGCATAGAATTTATGAAACATAATAAATGCATCAAAAATAAGATAACTAATTTAAAAGGCTATTGTCTTGTATTATCAACTAGACAACCACAACTTCTAAGTATTATATCATTTATTCAGAATTGATTAACAGTGAACGCTAGACTTTCAGGACTGGGTACCTCCAACAGCGGGAGGAAATTGTTGTGCGTGATGTTGAAGCTCTCGGAAGGCTCAAACAGGTAGCGCAGCACTTGCACGGCAGCCTCCAAATCGCAGCCCACGTTCACATGCTCTCGGCCGGATTCACTGCACACAGACAGCGTCCATGAGATACCCTGCCCACTCGCCACTAACTTAACTTGTAGTAGTAGCTCGAGAGCTCGAGGCTTGGGTTTTCGCTAACCTGAAGCTGCCGCCGAGGAGCGCGCGGAAGTAGGAGGAGCTCTCGATTAGCCTGCCACAAGACAGGATTCGATTACCAAAGCGCAGGAATCAGCTAGGGGTTAGGTTGAGATGAGAGAGCGCTCGCTTGCCTGTGCCGGTCAACGCGAACGGCGACGGTTGGGGATGGGAGCGGGTCGAAGCGCGCGAGGTCAGAGATGGACACCGGCGGGGGACGAGGTGAGGATGGATCACGGGCGGCGGCGGAGGATGATGTGTCGGTGATCTCTAGAACCACCCCGTCGCCGGCGGAAGTGGCGGCGGCGTCTTCCCCGTCGCCGGGGAAGGCCATGGCCGTGGTGCTTGGTTATGGACTCATGGGCTGTTTCAGGAATGGATCGAGTTCTTCAATTTGTTGTGTGAGTTTGTGACTTTATGAGGTGGGCCGCCGGTCCGACTTGGACGAGCCACAGGCCCAACCTTAAAATGCCAAGCCCCATCCTAAAGAAACCAGAAAAACAAAATTCTCTATTATTTCTCAAAAAAAAAATCTCTACTTCTTTTTCCTTCTGATGAGAATCCCAAATTTGTTGGTTTTATAAAGCACCGAGATTTGAGTACAATATTAGCGTTGTTATTCCATTTCGTCCTTGAACTTTCAAGAGTAAATTACATGGCCGGTCCCTAAACTATTGGTGGGGTTTCATCCCGGTCCCCAAACTATCAAAACGACCATTTAGGTCCCTAAACTATTACTGAGGTTTCATCCCGGTCCCCAAACTATCAAAACGAGCATTTAGGTCCCTAAACTATTGGTGGGGTTTCATCCCGGTCCCCAAACTATCAAAACGGTCATTTAGGTCCCTAAACTATTGTTGAGGTTTCATCCAGGTCCCCGTCCATGCCCTGAGATGGACAAGAGAGAGGTGGAAGATGGAGCTGACATGTGGGCCCCACATGTCAGTGACCCCCACATGTCAGCTCCATCTTCCACCTCTCTCCTGTCCATCTCAGGGCATGGACGGGGACCTGGATGAAACCTCAACAATAGTTTAGGGACCTAAATGACCCCCACATGTCAGCTCCATCTTCCACCTCTCTCCTGTCCATCTCAGGGCATGGACGGGGACCTGGATGAAACCTCAACAATAGTTTAGGGACCTAAATGACCGTTTTGATAGTTTGGGGACCGGGATGAAACCCCACCAATAGTTTAGGGGGGACCGGGATGAAACCTCAGTAATAGTTTAGGGACCTAAATGGTCGTTTTGATAGTTTGGGGACCGGGATGAAACTCCACCAATAGTTTAGGACCGGCCATGTAATTTACTCAACTTTCAAAATAATCATTGAGGTGCTCAAACTTTAATTTTGGGCTTGGTTCATATATCCAAAGTGACAGTTCTAGTTCTCGAACTTTTGATCAATTTCTTCCATGAACTATCAAGCTAAGGGACTAGACCGAAATGCACAATGTTAATTCAAGGATGAAATTGAGCCCGGAAATAAAGTTTGAGTACTAAAACAATCACCCGAACGGTCCTAGGATGATAATGAGCCCAAAAGTGAAGTTCAAGTATTGAAACAACCATTTTGAAAAGTTGAGGGATAAAATTGAGTGCCGGGACCAAAGGATGGAAGTGGTGGCTCAAACTTTGTTCTTTAAATTTAAAAAGGTAATAATGAATAAATTAAACCAAATATAAATGGGTTATATATACAAATAAAATTGGAGTGTACATGCATACGCTCCAGCTAATCTCATGCATGTAACTGAATAACAATAATGTTGAAGACACAAGGATTGAAAATTGAAGCAGCTGATTTCCCAAAGAAGAAAATTGAAGCATGCGCGGCTGCCAAACTCGATGATGCGCTCATATATACCGTATATATTTAGGAGTATATAATATATATTATAAGCCTTATTTATTGAATATAATTTCAATCGGTTCAATTGCATAAACATATATATGCTGCCGTCGTCGTATATATTTCGATACCAATTAATAATTGTTTATATAACTGTGGTTATTGCTTCTTCTTCTTCTTCAATGTAGTAGAAAAAGATGGAAACGATCGATCAAGATCCGATGGTCGTACGTCTAAGACGTAGTACACATATATATAGGAGTATTTATTCCATGTCGTCGGTGACCATGGCAATACTATTAACGGCGGCGGTGGTGCCTGCTTGGTGGCGTCCGCCAAAGCGTGCGACGGCACAGTCGGTGGAGAAGAGGTCGGAGGAGAGGTAGTCCGGCGCGCCGCCCATGACGGGCATCTTGGAGGTGACGTTGAGCCTGTTGACGTAGTCCGGGCGGTAGGTCTGCCCGAGCACGCCGTGGACGTCGTCGGTGAGGTCGTAGAACTTGAATCCAAGGTCGAGGTGCGCGAGGCTGTCGTCGTCGGTGACGCCGTAGTTGTGGATCCGGGAGTCCTCGGCGGTGATGGGCACGACGTTGGCGACGATGCGGAAGACGCCCCTGAGCTCGACGACGACGGTGTTGACGCGCGCGGTGCGGGTGACGGACAGGGCGGGCGCCGTGGGCGGTGACCAGCGGGCGCCGACGAAGCGCGGCAGCTGGGCGGAGACGTCGAGCTCCTCGTCGTCGAAGGCGAGCGCGAGGTGGTCGGCGGCGGCGTCCCACTTGGCCGTCCTGGCGGCGCCGACGTAGAGGTGGTGGTGCGCGAAGCGGATGCCGAGCGCCTGGATCCAGGTGAAGTCGCGGCTCATGGCCGGGTTGCGCTTGCCGATGAAGTGGGCGTTGATGTGGAGGCCGGCGTCGGAGACGATGCAGAAGTCCCTGTCCTTCTTGCCGTGGAAGTAGAAGTTGTTGCCGTCGGCGCCCGTGAAGCGCGGGTCGCCGCAGGACACGCCGGGGTAGAAGTCGCACACTGCATGTAGACGTGCATGTGTGCATTGCATGGTTTAGAGAAATTAAACAAGCAAGAACTTAACGAGAAAGTTAGCTAGGCATGCAAGAGAGAAATGAAATGAATAGCAGCAACTATGGGATATATATACTGACAGCAGAATGTCTTGCAGCTGGGGCACTGGATGAGGCACTTGTGAGGGCATCGCTTGTTGCAGGTGGCGCTGCAGGTGGTCTTGTTGGTCTTGGTGTTGGTGCACTTGAGAGTCGTGGCTTTATTATTATCTTTGGAGCCGCCGACGATGAGTACTGTCGGGATGTCCTGAGAAGAAGCGGACTGCATCATCACAGCCAACGCCGCCATGCACACCAGCAGGGCCAAGCTCATCATACGACTGCTGCTCGCCATGGCGGCCGGGCCGGCTTAGACGACACAGCAGCCCGCAGGACGTACGCTAGCTGCTGGCTACCGCTCGATCGAGATAGATATAGATCTCTTTTCTTCGATCGATCGATCGATCTCCAGGTACAGTACAGGCTGCTGTGTGTATATGCTCCTTCTGCCTCGCAGCCAAAGCTGAAGCTAGCTTATATAGTACAGAAATGTGTGTGATACAAGCTAGCTAGCTGGGGTTCCTTTGGCCTGCTGCCTCTCTCTCTCTCTCTCTCTGCTGGGTGCTGGCCATGCAGTGGCCACAGATACTCAGATGACAAGCTTGCCGCGTTGCATTGAGCCGTTGACGTTGACATGGAGGGATCATGCATGGCATGGGGATCGGATCGAGGTGCATGCCTGCCTGCCTTGAGTCCCGCCTCAGCAAATGCATGCATGACTTTTCCATTCAGATCCCTTGTTTGTACAGACGGTACAAGCAACATCCTAATAAGCAACCGACTCGCATGCAGGACAAGCTCGCTAGCTAGTGGTGAATATACATATCAGCGTTGAAATTATGCAATGCATGCATGGCCATCCCATCGTCGTTATTAGCTCTAGTGGTAGCATGCATGCATGTGCATGTGTAGCTTCTGCCCATGCCACGGTACCTCCCATGCATATGCATACGTCTTGGATTCCTACTATTAGCTATTGCTACTTGCAGCGCGCATGCATGTCGCCCAAGCTACCACAAGTAAACGCCATTTCCTCCTTCAGAAGCACGCACGGCCAGGATTAGATCAAAATACTCCCAACTTACACAGATGTGAGTGTAGACCAGTTTCAAGTGGCCGTATTAATTTCAAACAAAAATTAAAAGCCAGCAGAAGTCGAGATCAAGCAATCCAGGCTTCCTAATTTATCTGGCTATTTTCTACAGCTACTAGCTGCATGCTCCTTGAGCAGCAAGGAAAGCTCAAGCTCCTAGCTGCAGAGACAAGCGCGCTCTTGTCCACGCATGCTGATTGGTTCGGCCGGCCAGCGCGGACGACACGACGCTAGCGCTATGTCCCAGCTCCACTGTCACCACCACTGCAAAACTAATTAATTGTAGAAAACAAAGCATCGTCTTTTATTTACAAAGATGCATGGTCGAGAATTATACTGGTCTCCAAAAATGCACATTGAATTTTAGAGACAGTCGGTTATTTATGGAGACAGTAAAAAACTGGCACATCCTAAAACTGATTTACAGAGGCTATTAATTAATGAGCCCCCGGGCCAATAAAAACCCAGCCCACCCAACTCTTACATCTCTCTCTCCCATCACCTATTCACCTCCTACCTCGATCTCTACCCCGAATCAACCCCCCTCGCGTCTGAAATCCGGCATGCCCTGCCCCAAGGATAGCTTGCTCCCACATTAGGAAGATTAATGGTATTTTGATTTTCCAACATGCTTATGACATGATACCGTATTCATTCAGCACAATTTGAAGCAAACAACTAGTATCAAAATTAGTTTATGTGTTTTTGAGCAAGTTTTAGTTTTTTTTCTTAAAAAATAAGTTTCACAAAATTGAGTTGTTTCGCTTCCAGTATTGGGTATACCAATGAATCACAAAAGGATTGAATAATAAAGATTGAAAAGCGGTTGAAAAGCATTTTTTGAGGAAAAAAGAGTGGCTAGAAAGGAAGGTGTTTTGTCTTGGAAGACAACTAGTCCTGATTAACTTTGTTTTGAGTAGTCTTTCTATATTTATGATGTCTTTCTTTGAAGTATCAAAAAGGTATTAATAAGAAATTAGATTTCATAAGTCTCCCTTTTTTTTTTTGGAAAAGGCAGTAACCTTAAGAAAAAAATTAGACTGATGAAATGGAAAGTTTTTTTTGACCAAAACAGCAAGGTGGTATAGGAATCTTGAATCTTGAAAGTCGGAATTTTTGCTTAATTATTCTTAATAAGTGTCTATATAGGTTTCTGAAGAACTTCTTAGGAATAAATACCTAAAAAATAAGATCATTGGTGAAGTTCGGTGAAAATCGGGAGATGATCACACTATTAGTAAGGCCTTATTAAGGCTAGCAAAAAAATTCTACAAAACATTGAAAGTGATGCCATGTTGCCTGTGGACAATGAGAAAAATCTAATTGGCTAGTCAACACTTTGATTTGTGACAAAAATTTTACAGAACATCACGCCTATTAAAATGTCCATTTGCGGTTTGCGGGAAGAAAATACTACAGTAAAATGTTATTTTTGCCTCTGACCCTTTGTTCTTCGTCCCTCCCTTTCTATTCATTCTCTTCCTCCTCCTCCCCTTTATCTCCCCTAGCAATCATCGGGGTGCACATTCACATAACAACCTGGGAAGCAAGGGAAAGGGTGAAGAAGGGGAGTCGTTTCAGCTCCATTCACCTTTTAGGCCAATCTCAATGGTAGTTTCATCTGCATTTAATAAGGTGACATGTAAGCGCTTTTGATGACATTTTTAAGAAGAGAGAGGAGTGAGTTTCATGGGGGATGAAACTCTCTTGGCATAATTACCAATTCTCCATGAGTCATGAAATTAAATGTCTATGAAACCATATAATGGAACTTCCCAATGGTTTCATCCAAGTTTTATTTCATTCTATATGACATAGCAGTCTTGAAAACAATGCTATGAATGTCTCATCCAAGTTTTATTTTGTTCTAAACTTCTGCACATTCATGTATATATGTGAACTTACATTTCAATGAGGATAATTCAGATTGGAGATTGCAAAAGCCGACTTTCATAATCTCAGTAGGATCGAAACAAGCCTTAGTTCACATGCAACAACCAAATGTATGTCATATACTTCCTCCATTCTGAATTATAAGTAGTTTTGGTTTTTCTAGCAACATAGCTTTTGGTATGTATTTAGACATAGTGTATCTCAGTGTATAACAAATTATGCACAAAGAGTAGTAGCATGCATGGAAAACGAGTATCACAATTCAATTTGTTGAGCTCCTTACATAATAATAAATTTTGATCAATGGAATGATCACTTAACGTACGCTTAATTATTTCTTGCTTTCAGGGTACGAGTACATAGGACGACGACGACGGAGTATATTAATTGTTGGGCTGGCTTCATTCTTAATTATTTCATCTTCCTCATGCATGGCGGCACGCACGGTTGACGGATGAGCGGCTCGCCGCCATGAAGAGGAGTGTGTATTTTTAAGAGGCATATGTGGTGACGGCGCCGGCAGCGGCAATGGCGTCGCTGCGGTGGAACTTGGAGACGGCGCAATCAGTGGAGAAGAGGCCCGCGGACAGGTACTTGGGTGCGCCGCCCATGATGGGCATCTTGGCGCTGATGTTCACCTTGGTGACGTAGCCAGGGCGGTAGGTCTGCCCCAGCACGCCGTCGACGTGGTCGGTGAGGTTATGGAACTGGAATCCGAGATCGAGGTGCACGAGGCTGTCGCGGTCCGTCTTGCCGTACTTGTGGATCCGGTCGTCCTTTTCGGTGATGGGCACGGCGCTGGCCGAGATGGAGAGGACGCCGTCCAGCTCCACGGCGACGGCGTTCACGTCCTTGGTGCGCCTGACGGAGAGCCCAGGCAGGGCCTTGGACGCCCACCGCGCGTTCCGGACGGCGTCCACGTCGACGGGCTCGCCGTCGAAGGTGACCTGGATGTGGTCCTCGTCCTCGTCCCACTCCGCGGCCCTGCGGGCGCCGACGTAGAGGCGGTGGTTGTCGTCGCCGAAGGTGACGCCCAGCGCCTGCACCCAGGTGAAGTCGCGGTTGAGGGCTGGGTTGTGGTTGCCGATGAAGTGGGCGTTGATGTGGAGGTCGGCGTCGGAGACGATGCAGAAGTCCTGGTCCTTCTTGCCGTGGAAGTAGAAGGTGTTGCCGTCGCCGCCGGTGAAGCGAGGGTCGCCGCAGGCGCTGCCCGGCCAGAGGTCACATGCTGCATGCATGAAGGGTACGGTACGGTGTGCGTACGTGGTTTAGAGATAGACACGTATGATCGATCGAGTGACATTTTTACTACTAGCTAGCTAGCTAGTATATTAATATATATATATATATATATATATAGATAAAAGATGCATGCACGTGAGGATCGACGGACGTACGGCAGAAGGCGAGGCAGTAGTCGCAGAAGACGAGGCAGGAGTTTGGGCAATCGGAAGGGCAGCCGACGTAGCAGGACGGACCGTTCTCGTCGGCGCAGGAGGCCTCGTAGTTGCGCTTGTGCCCAAATCTACCGGGGGTGATGGGGAAGAACTTGGAGTTTGGCGGAGGCTTCTGCCCTGGCGGCAGCGTCTTCTTGGGGGGTGGGCGGGGTCTCCTGATCGGCCCCCTCGCCGACGCCACGCCGCAGGACGACAGCGCCAGCAGGAGCGCCACCGCCACCGCCATGCCGGCGCGCCTCCCCATCATCATGTGCTAGCTTCTTCACAGCTAGTAGCTTTTCTGTATCATATAATACGATGGCGGCGAGCTAGGGATAGCTAGCTGGCCGATCGATGGATCGATCGCCTGCTGGATGATGATCTGATTGATGATCGAGCTAGCTAGAACGATCGAACAGTATATATAGCTAGTAAATGCATGCATGGGATGGATGGAGCTGGGGGGAGATCATATCAATCGATGCAGTTTGCTTACGTACAATTGGATCAAGGTCAATTATTAAGCTAATATACGTACAGTAAGTCTATCTGTGCTGGCACTGGCATAGAGAAGCCTGTAGTAGTTGCTGGGAACTGTGGGAACGGAGACAGCAGGCCGCGTTAACTAACGTTCGCGTGCAAGGTGACAAAGTGGCAAATACTAGAAATTTATCCAACGGTGCAACATGATTGATCAGCAGCATATGCCTGGATGTTACACTACCAAAGTGGCAGCATTTATATAGTCCAAATTGCTGTAATATAAGGAGCATGCATGGATGCATGTTAGGATCACTGGACCCTCTTTTCTTGCCTCATTAGACACCATATCAAGCGAGGTAATATAAATTCAATGCTACGTACTGTACTGCTTATTAGTGAGTTGACCTAGCTAGCTACATAAACGCTGGACTACATGTATAATGTATATATATATATATATATATATGTAGTACTCCTAACCTTTATTACCAGCTAGCTAGCTGCTGTTGCAAAGAAAGAAACAACGACATATGGAGCATAAAATATTGGACGTACTGACGACGTGCCATCCGAGTTACGCTGCTGCTGCTAATTGGTCGTCTCTGTGAAACAATTATGCCGAAAGTTACGCACCTCCACTCCATATGTTGCATCGATCGGTTCGGTCGATCGTACGTGATCACGAGCAGGTCAACTAACTCTGCCTCTGCGCGTGCTCATCAACTTGCATGCATGCATGCCTGGGATCAAGCCAAATAAAAAGGCACAAGCAGCCGAGCCGGCACTTGCCGGCCGGCCGGCCGACCAATGGCCTTATGGCCATGGCCTCCTCCGTACGTAACCTGCATGCATGCGGGCCGTGACATGCGCTACGACCACCGTGCAGTGCCTGCCGCCGCCCGCCGGGCAGCCGGCCGAGACGGCCCCGTCGGCTGCAGGGGTGCAGCTAGCGCGGGCGGTAAGGACCTCACCAGTCGTGGACACTGCCCGCCGGCGCACAACCGTACCGAACATGCATGCATGTCTAGTACTGTGTGACGATGGAGCCTGTTGAGGGCCCACGGCCACGGCCATGGCCAGCGCCCTAGTCCAATTAAAAAAATTAAACAAGTGTCACTAGCTAATATGTCACTTCTCACCTACTAATAGTTTATTAGAAAATGGAAACAAGAGTTATGCACATTTTTCTCAACTCTAAATTTAAGGTCCTGTTTGGCACAGTCCACTTATTAGCGGAGCCGATTTTTCAGCTTTAACTTTATGAACAACTCATCATGAAGTTGGAACCGTTTTGATAAACCGTTTGGCAAAACGTCTCAGGCTAGGCAAACAAAATAAAATGACCATAATATCTTTCAATTTATTTTTTTTCTTATTTTCTCCTCTCTATTTCCTTTTTCTTACCTAATCCGGCTTGGCCCTTCTTCTCCCCACGACCACCTTCTTCTCCGCGAAAGAGCGGCGGTGGCGCGCGTGCCCCGGCGGCCGCGCCCTGTGCTCCAGGCGCGCTTCTTCTTCTTTGTACTAAGGCAAAAAGGGCCCAGTCCTCATTAGGACCCACAAGTCTAGAGCAAGGTGGAGCTGGTTGAAGCTACTATTTTTTAGCTCCACCTCCTACTAAACCTTCGTGAGAGCAAGTGTGTTGAAGAGAGTTGTTTTGTTTTACACCGTTTGGCACAAAAACAACTTCAAGAGCCGATGGTGGAAGCTACTATTTTTAGCTCCACCTCCCACTAAACCTTCGTGAGAGCAAGTGTGTTGAAGAGAGTTGTTTTGTTTTACACCGTTTGGCACAAAAACAACTTCAAGAGCCGATGGTGGAGTTGTGCCAAACGGACCGACGTTATATGCAGCCAAGTTTTTGTTTTTAAATGACCGTTACTTTTTTAGGAAATACTTTTGTGTTCATTAATATTGTGCGCACATAATATCATAAGATTTATTATGAAAATCTCTTCCTTCATTTAACATTTTTGTTGGGGAAAATTTGGTCTTGCCTCGTGGCATTAGGCCTCTCCATATTGGAATGTCCCAACTACCCAAGCTTAGAAACATGCGAGGAGAGAAGTATATATCAAGAGCAAGAGATAGAGTGTATATGGAATCATGTACAATGATTGTCTTATTGCCCTGGGGCTACTTTTATTCATGTCCGAATATGGCACGTTAGCCTTTTAGTTACAGTAATGGAGCTACCTTTAGTCCCTTGGTTCAGGTACATCTGGGTCATTCTGTATGTACAAAAAATAGTCATATTGTTAGATCTAGAATATATGCTAGGAGAGGGCCCTCTCCTTATTTTCTACGTTTGGCCCCTCCTACCAAGCTTCAAATACTAGATCTATAGTGGGCTTTGGGGGTGCTCCATGCTTCCGACGACGTTAGGAAGGGGGGACCAAGCCCCGGTTGCGGCCGATGCTAGATTTGCCCCTTATCCTGACTACAATACAACTTTTATCACTACACCACAACACTAAAACAGCATCAGACATCTGTTGTTAAAGATAAAAATTAGCGTTGAACGGTCCGTTGCTAAAGGTGCCCCTCATATCCTCAGTCGCTGAAATTCAATACTTCGATGGATGGTCCGTTGCTATAAGTATTTTACTTTTGTGTTGAATCATTCGTCGCTATATATCAGTAACTGAGTCGGATCGTCCGTTGCTAAATAAATTATCCAGTGGCGCGATGTTTTCGGCCCGTTATCGCGAAAATTTTGGCCCAAAACGACCTGTAACCCTAAGAACCCAATACACAGCCGCACCCTTTCCGTATACTCCCGCTCCATTCACACGCGCGTTGCCTCCACAGCACCGACCACCGACGCCTGCCCGCCCGCCTCCACATCCCCGGCCTCGCCCCCCGCCGGCTGCCCGGCCCCTGACGCCACCCGCCCTGAAGGTCTGTTCCCATTTTCTCTCTCTCTTCTCATTTCAGATCCAGATCGACCGAAGCTTCCCAGGCGAACGGGGGCGGCGGCGGCGGCGGCCCCCTTCCCTCCCGCGATGGCGCCCCCTTCCGCTGACCCGCACCCGGTGGTGGTGGTGGCGGGCCCCTCCCCTCCCACATGGTGGCCGTGTTGACAGCCAGCAGTGACGAATCAGCCCCTGGGGCGGCGGTGGCGGCGGCGCCCCCTTGCCCCCTCCCTCGGTGTGGCGAGTGCAGAGCTTGGTGGATCCCGACCCCTCACTGATGGCGATGGGGGGCCCTTCACCTAGCGGATCCCTCGTCCACGGAGGCGTCCCCAGTCACGGCAACCGAGCAACCGTCGGAGGCAGCAACGCTACGGGCGCTCGTCGACCAGGTGCGCCACGGGGAGGTGGATGCTGCCCACGAGTGCTGCATCATCACGCTCTCCCTCATCCGTGTGAGGTTCACCCCAACCTCAATATGCTGATACCCTGCCTCCTCTTCTTATCTCAGTTGTGCATCCACAGATTCGTTGTGGGTCAATCTGCTCTCCTGCTCGTTCACGATGTTCATATGTTCTATTGTGAATTTACCTGTGTACCAGAGAAATTTTGTGTATTTTACAAATATCTCTTTGCTTCGTAGTTCAAGTAGGAAGTAGGTTTACTAATGAGCAATGGAATGTCTTGTCAGTTAATTTCGGAATCGATTAGTACTGTCTTTTTCCATGTGTAAGAGTAAGACTTGATTAATACTGTCTTTCCTTAAATGCTTAAGTATGGGTATGGATGTGATGCTTGCTGATTGCTAATTACCATGAATTTGGCAGGTACAAAATAGTGAGTGTTGACTATTGCAAATTTTCTAGACTGAATATCATTTTTCAATCTGCCTAGTAATATTCTGAACTTTTTCCTTGCTCATGAAAGTAGGTATGAGTCAAATTTTGTACTGAATTTGTTGTGACTTAACATCTCTATTTGAGTCAATTTGTAGTGTTAAAATACTGGAAAAAAAAATGGCATTTCACTTCATGCAGCAATGTTAGCTAAGAAAAAAATTGGCTAAGGACGGCACAGAGGAGGGTTGCCTGGTCACCATCCGGCCAAGGGCAGCACTGAGGAGGCCGCCCGGCCTTGATCTGGCCTAGGGTATGCAGTAAGCGTTTCCTTGCACAGTGAGCAAGATTGATTACAACCTCTAATTATGAACCTGCATATGTGTCTTGATTGCTGATCTTCTCTGTTTGCTTCTATGCCGCTGATCTATTTAATATGCCGCTTACCTATTTGATGAAATGTCATTATATTGCATCCTTTCAGTTAACTTTGAGTCGTCGCTGGAACTGGAAGATAGATTGTTTAATATGAATGCGCTGAATTTCTCTTTTGTTCTTATCCGTTTGACCGAAATTTTAGGCCTCCTACCACTTGCTGTTCTGCCAAGGGCTGATGCCAACCACCTCGCCGATGCCGGTGTGAACTACAAAATGACAGCACAATCCAGATATGAACATGATTTCAGCACTCAATCTGCATTTTAAATGTAAGTTCCATAAAAATAATAACATATCGACTAGACTGCAATTACTCTGAACCTGATGCCTTCTTCTTGGATACAGAACTACTAAGGTTCATCTATGTTGTATTAATTATATATATGTCTTGCCATTGCATACATGGATATATGAAGTATGTGTGATTTGTGGATTGCAAATTTTAGTAGTATCAAATTCATCGATGTTGTCTTTGTCAAGGCTGATTGAATTTACCTCTACTTTCTAGAGCAAGCATGGCCTATTAGCCTATTTCACCGGATAGTTGGATCTGTGGTGAGGTTTCTTTGCATATCTCATTTATGTACAAAAGACGACATAGTGCCTCTGTTCGAAATGGTGGAATTTACACTTTTTTAGTTAACACATGGATCTATTTTGCCAAATAGTAAACTGGTTTTTTCTCATTGAACAGAGTGCAAAAGTTTCTAATCCCTTCTTTAACTCACTCTTTTATGCATGACATGCAGTAAAACATAGGCGTCTAGCAACCAGAAGGGACTTCAGCACATGACCAGTGGACACTCCTGCGATGTATAGTTCTATCCAGTGAACTTTGGATGAGTCCACAACTGTATAGTTAGTGTGGTCAAGTAACTAATCTAAACAGGCGCAGCGGAGCACGCCCTATCATGCTAGTATACTTATGTTGAGACAAGGATAGCTTGATTTTAAGTGACATGATTGCATATGTACTTGAGTTTGACAATTGAATGAGTATGTCTAATGTGATCATTTGTGTACTTCATCCTAAATCATTTCAATATTGTATTGGTCTAGAATGTTATAAGGTTTTTTTGCCTATTTAATTGAGCTCGATGGACTATCAGTTGCTAAAAGTTGTTACTGCGATGAACTGTCCGTTGCTAAAAGTTCTAACAGGCTATCCGTTGCTAAAAGCTGGACTGTCGAAGTGTCTGTCGCTAAAGATGAAGTCCGTCGATGTATACATACAACGACGGCTTCATTAGCAACTGCTGGGGTCCGTCGCTATAACCTTTAGCAACATACTATCCATCGCTGTACACCCCTTACAGCAACTTCAAGTCAGTCGCTGTTTAAGGGTTGTGGTGTAGTGTATCCCATGCTGTATCGATGTCCTAAGGGTCATGGCTTTCTTCCAGCAATATTCCCTAATTTGCTAGTTCTGAAGCCCGAGCATCAAGGTGGTTCCCTAAGGTGCTTTGAATATACCTCCTTGGGGGTCGAGACGTTCTTGCAAGGTGGACAAGTCAATCCATCCTTGATATTTTTTTGAAAGTGAGAGCTTAATCATAGAAAGGTCAACATGATTACAATCACGGGCTAAAGCTGCCGACATGCAGGTTGGGATGTCATTAGCACCGCCGACATGCAGGTTGGGATGTCATTAGCAAAACATTTGAAAGCTATCTCCTACCAAACTGACACAGCTCATGATCTACCTCATTTGCACTCTGGTGACATTTGGAGATTCTGACTTCCCAAAAGTTCTTGAAGATTTCCTTCGCTTCTTCTATGGTATGTGAAAATATAGATAAGTTTTTGCACTGGTCCTTTAGATGATGTACCGTTGCGAGGCAGTCTGATTCTAACCAGAGGCACCCTTTCCAAGAGGATAGGGTGTGTTTTAGACCCGTCCAAGTAGCTAAACATTCCGCTTATTCGGCCAATTTGAGTCGTTGATCGCTTGACCATCTAGAAAAGAAAACCTCGCCCATATGGTTCCTTGCAAATGAAACCAAGGCCGGCATGATTGGAGAGGGGGTCGAAACCTGCATCCACATTTAGTTTTATCCAATCGGGGGGAGGAGGCGACCAAGGAACTTGGTCTTTTTTGTCATAAAGAGGAGCCAAGTAGGGCTCTACATGTTCTGGATTGCTGATTTCTTTGCCCTTTCCTAGTGCTGGCAGATTGCTGTTTGGTTTCATTGGGGCGAGATAATTCTGAAGGAATTCTACCAAAGCAGATATAGGACTTGCCCTTTCCCGAAGATGATATCATTTCTGAGGTAACAGGTTCTCAAAAAAAAGGAACATCAAATTAGCTCTTGCCTCTTTGTTGACAGTATTTAGAAGGGCTAGCATCCATTCAGGTCATGTATAGTTTAAACAGAGTCTCATCAAGGAGGTCCCAAACTTTTCTAGGGCATGTCGTAGAGTAGCAGCTTTCATGCATCGGACCATAGCAATCCGTCCTTGGTGATAGCCCTTGCTTGGCATAGTCGAGTCACTAGCTAGGAGCTGCACGACAAGGAGTTTAAACATGGAGCTTGAGCGGGCATCGCTCAGTGTTATATATTTGGGACAGGTGTTTCATGGAGGCCACCCAAAATCCATGGGCCATAGTAAAAGGTGCAGTTGATTGTTGATTGACACAGAAATGCCTGGGAGTGTAGCTTATTGGTACCCTTGGTGTGGGAGGATCCACTTTGCGGAGGCCTATAAAGGATGATGGACATTGAAAAATTCATCCAATTTGCTCATGTATATGAAATTCTAGCTAAAATGAAAGAATTGAGTGCGAACATTGTAATTGTGTCCTACACATGTTTGGGTTGGTGAAGTTTCAAGAAACAATCTTTCAAGTGTCGTCTCCTGCAGCCTTTCCACTACTACAAAAAATCTTTTTGCGAGGCGTTTTAAAATGGGCCTTGGAGGCGGGCAACAATTTCAATCGCCTCGGTTAATGCCTCAGATTAACTGAGGCGATTATTTTTTATTAACCGAGGCGGTCACATTCAACCGCCTCGCAAAATAGATTTACGGAGGCGGAATCTAATAACAGAGGCGGACATTATAAGAGGCCCGCCTCCAAAAATACCCCCATTTTCGGAGGCGGGCCTCTTATAAAGGCCCGCCTGGGTTAATAGTGGCCGAGCCCACTAACTATTGGCGAAGCCCATATGAGCCCGGTTTCTGTCTAGGAGTATATATACGAAGGAAAACCCTAACCCACTCACATCCCCTCCCTCTCCCAGCCGCTCCTCAGCGCTCGCATCAGCGCTCCTCCACCGCGCCCTCTCCCCTACATCTCCTCTCTCCCCCCACCGCTCCTCCCTCTCCCGAGTTCTCTCCCCTCGGTGGCGCCTCCCTCTCTCCCCTCAGCGGTGCCTCCTTCCCTCCCTCGGCGGGCTGTGGGCCTCCTACGGTGGCGGCGTCTCCACTACCCTCTAGGCAACGACGGCGGTGGTCTTCTCCCTCAGATCTGGCACCCCTCCTCCCCCATGCACTGGATCTGGTGGTGTATCAGCCGGATCTGGCTGTCGGTGCTACCTAGGCGGCGGCGGTGCCTTCCTCCCACCCCTTGGCAGCGCCTCTTGCTCCCTCTCCCGAGCTCCGGCGGCAACGGCGCCTCTCCCTCCCTCTCTCGATCCCCGGCGGGATGCGGGGCCTTCTACTACGGCAACGCCTCCACCACCCTCCAGGCAGCGGCAGCGGTGGCCTCCTCCCTCAGATCCGGCCGCGGCGGCCTTCTCCCTCAGATCCAGCAGCCCTCCTCCCCCACCCACCGGATCTAGTTGTGTAGCGGCCGGATCTGGCCGCCGGTGCTCCTCCGGCGGCGGATCTGGTCCCGGAGGCGTGGATCTGGTGGTGGTGCAGCCGGATCCGGTGGCGAAGGCGTGGCTCAGGGTTCGGCCCTTCTCCAGCGGTGGCGAGTGCAGCAGCACCGGCGACGGCGTGTGGATGGGCTCAGCGGGCCCGTGGATGGGCTCGCTAGGCTTTGTCCATGGGTTTTTCTTTTTTTCTTTTTATTTTTTATTCGATTAACCGTGGCGGGCATCAAAACGCCTCGGTAAATACCTCATTTACCATGACCTTAGGTCCGAGGCGTTTTGCATGCCCACCTCGGCAAACCGTTTTTGCCCGCCTCGCAAAAGATTTTTTGTAGTAGTGTTCCACAGTCGCTTGAGTATCATCGGTTCTAAACTTGCATCTAAAAACATCAAAGAACCTCCACTAATTTCTTTGTCCATATAGTTAGTATGGAAATCATGCATACTGCTTTTAAGTTGGAGTAGTTTTTGAATAAGAAGGAACATTTTCATCTTTGGAAAGAAAAACCTGATGGCAAAAAACTACATATATAGCAAGATTCAAGCATAATGAATTTACCATAGTTGTCCATAGAGCAAATAAAAGTTATTTTTTTTCTCAACCAGTGAATGGCTAAATGATCCGGTTTAGCTTTGTTCTTGCTATACATTTTCAATAACAATTTGCATGGCCCAATTTACTAACATATAAGGTAGTTACCTTTTGTTTTCACTAACTCTCGCTCTCCTCTTTACCCCTTCTCTCTCTCTCATCCCCATTTTGACTCCGCGAAATCGTCAACAGGGCTTCACGGCGGGGTGGGTGGGGTTGATGAAGGCAATGTAGCGGGGCTCCAAATATGGTGACTGTAGTGGGGCTCCACATATGGTGACTCTTCAATGGGTCTCCATTGTGTCTCTGTGGTTGTTTCAACGATGGGGCACGATTGAATAGGGTTCCACTATGAGACCCATAGCGCGCTACACAATGGGACGGGACTCTACAGTAGCTAGATATAGGGCACTAGCCAAAGTCCCTAGTGTCTAGTGGTCTAAGAGGCATGGCAAGATCTATAAATTGAATGATGGTGAATTTGGCATGGTTGTGGTTGGTGATGACGCATCTATCATGTCAGAGGACATGACAATGAAGAGGCCAACAAAGCGGCGGTGCATGTTGTTTGTAATCGTTGAATCAGAGGCAGGTTGTCGAAGTGCCTCTAGAAATAGCTTTGATTTAACCAGTCTATATTAAACTTTCCTTGATTGTTTTGGTGCTAAGGCCGGCAATGGTGATACTTTTGGCGTCGGTATAGATGGTGCTTATAGCTTTAGCTGCAGCTCCATAACATATTTTCTCAGGAATTGAGAAGCTTGTTACCAAACCTTGCCATACAACAAATACTCCACTATTAGTATTTATCTCATCCCTTATTGGAGAGGCTTTACCGTGAGACCGGTATTCCCCACTTGAGGGGCTTGGTTGAGACACCTAGTGTTAGAATCGCCAACCAACGTTGGTGGCATTTGCGGATGTTGTTTCCCTCCCTAGAGGTATCGCTTTAGAAACCCTCCCTTCACCCCCTCCCTCTCGTGCCTGTTGTTGTGGCGTGTGGGGCGGCACTGTTGTTGGTGCTATGATGTGGTTACGTTGGTAGTGTGTCTTTTTGTTGTTTTATTGATATGTCACTTCTTTCGAGTGGGTGTTTTTTCTTTAATTTTATTTATTGTTGTAATTCTTTTCTTCTTTATTAATATTAACTGCATACTTGGTAATTTTCTTGCTGATTTGCTTTTCTAGGAAGATAAAATTGTTTTTTAATATAGTGGGTTGGCGCCCCCTTGTGTTTGAATTAAAAAGCTTAGGACAGAATGAATATCGAAGTAGTATTGGGGCACCTTTTTTTAAGCATTTATTAAGGTGTGAGCCAAAATTTAGATGCGGGGGCAACAAAAACTTATTTCTTCCACGTGTTGATGAGATGCGGGCGGTAGCATCGATCTCACTAGCATGCATGTTGTTCGTTCAATCGTTCCCCTTCCGTTGTATACATATATGAGCCTACGTACGCAACATATATAATAATGGTGGTCGATATTGCTTGTTAACTTATTTCATGGCATGGATCCCTCGGTGATGATCGCGCCAAATAACGTTAATTAGTTTCCTTTTGGAACATATTAGGAGGCGAACGTGGTGACGACACCGGCTCCAGCACCGCCGGCGCCGCTGCGGTGGTGGAACCGGGAGACGGCGCAGTCCGTGGAGAAAAGACCGGCGGACAGGTACTTGGGCGCGCCGCCCATGACGGGCATCTTGGCGCCGATGTCCAGCTTGCTGACGTAGCCCGGGCGGTACGTCTGCCCCAGAACGCCGTCGACGTCCTTTGTGAGGTTACGGAACTGGAAGCCCAGGTCCAGGTGCACCAGGCTGTCGCTGCCCGTCTTGCCGTACTTGTGGATCCGGTCGTCCCTGTCAGTGATGGGCACGGCGTTGGCCGAGATGGCGAAGACGCCGTCCAGCTCCACCATGACGGTGTTGACGGTGTCCATCCGCGTGACGGAGAGCCCGGGGACGGCCTTGGACGCCCACCGCGCGTTCTTGACGGCGTCCACGTCGACGGGCTCGCCGTCGAAGGTGACCTGGATGTGGTCCTCCTCCTCGTCCCACTCCACGGCCCTGCGGGCGCCGACGTAGAGCCGGTGCTGGTCGTCGCCGAAGGTGACGCCCAGCGCCTGCACCCAGGTGAAGTCGCGGTTGAGGGCCGGGTTGTGGTTGCCGATGAAGTGCGCGTTGATGTGGAGGCCGGCGTCGGTGACGATGCAGAAGTCCTGGTCCTTCTTGCCGTGGAAGTAGAAGGTGTTGCCGTGGCCGCCGGTGAAGCGTGGGTCGCCGCAGGAGGTGCCCGGGAAGATGTCACACACTGGTCGGTTTGCATATGCGTATTCGTTAGCCATGCAAGCAAATAGGAGAAACAATGACAACGGAAGAAGGGGCGGGCGATGCATGCATGAGCATGACAACGAGAACGTACTGCAGAAGCTGAGGCAGTAGGAGCAGAAGACGAGGCACTTGTTAGGGCAGTCCTTGGGGCAGCCGACGTAGCACGCCGGACCACCCTCGTCGGAGCAGGCGGCCTGGTAGTTGCGCTTGTGGCCGAACCGTCCGGGTCTGAGGGTGATGAACTTGCCCGCAGGCTTGGTACCGGGCTTCAAAAACGTCTTCATGGTGGGTCTGCCCCTCCCCGCCGCCGACGCCACGCCGCACGACGACAGCGCCACGGCCACCACCACCACCACGCACTTGACAAGACGACTAGTAGCCATGGCGCTGCTAGCGCAGTGATGTACTGTGCTCTCGATCGATCTCTGCTGGCTTTGGCGGATCGTCGGTTCTTATGGTCGGCCGGACACCTGGAGGCCTCCTCAACCTCAACTGCAGTCTGCACTGCATTTGAGAGCTAGCGGGACTTGGAGTACACGTGATACTCTACTACAGTGTCCTACGTACTCCTAGTATATTCTTTCAAAAAAAAAAAAAAGGACTCTAGTATAATTTGACTGCCTGCCTTTGAGTTGAGAGCGAGACTGCGAGATAGATCGAGAGCGCTAATTAAGCTAGCTTAGCTAGTGCCTGAATTGGAGGTCAAGCGGCTTACATAGCAAGTCGCGTACGAGGGGACAAAGTGACATATAGTACTACTGCAGTACGTGCAGTGCAGGGCACACCAAACGTATACACTCTGCTACATGGGTTTGTTCCCATTAATTCATCTCCAGCTGTAAAGAAAATACTGGTAGCGTACAAAAGCTGCTCCATGTATCGTGCCGCTCCCATGGGGTCCGTCTGGCCTTGCCGGAAACATTCAGGCGAAAGTCACGCTCGTCTCGGTGGTCGGTGCTCAGGTCAACCGCTAGCTACTAGCTGCGAGTAAGTACTGGTAGCTTATAAGCTCAGAGCATCTCTCCAATAGTTCTCAAAAAAATCAGTTGGTAAATCAATGAGTTTTTTTAAGTGGTTAAAAAGTTTTAGGAGTACATTTGTTGGATTTTATTCAAATAATTTCTAAAATATTGCTCTTGAAATATAAAGACTTTTGCATCAACAATCCTAGACTATCTTGAATCTGCTTTTATTTTTTATTTCTCTCTTATACATTTGCATTGGGAACCCTATCTTGCTTCTTATTCCTTCTACCTCTATATTGGGCTATTGATAGGCGCGCGTATATTTCCGCGCGGATGAGTCGATTTTCCAAATGCGGAAAGATTGGGAGTTGAGATTGGGAATTGTTAGAGAGCAGTTTTTTATTAATCTCACCAAAAAAATTAAGCTTGGGAGTGGATTTTGGAAACTCTTGCATCTCCAACAGTTTTTCTAAAAATTAGTTGGTAAATCAATGAGTTTTAACAGTAGCTAAAAAAATGGGAGCATATTTGTAGGCTTCCTCCAACATTTTGTAACATCTAGCTCCTAAAATATAGAAGAGAATTTTGCATCAAGAATTGTAAACTATTTCTAAATCACTCAAAATCACTTTTACATATTCTTTCTCTCTTGTATATTTGCATCAAGAACATTATCTTACTTTTTATTCTTTCCACATCCTTCCACCTCCAGATTGGCATGTCGATACGCACACGTATTTTTCTGTGCGTTCGACTGGTTTCTCCCAAGTGCCAAAAGCTTGGGAACTGGGATTGTGAGTCGTTGGAGAAGTGTTTTATTATCTTTCCAAAAACCTTAGATTGGGAGTGTTTTCTTGAAACTCTTGGAAATGCTCTTATTAGTATAGTAGGAAATAAGAAATATTAAAACCAAATTATGGGCTAGACCGTGTCAAGTATGATATATACATGCACATTGAGACGGATTGGTTCCCTGGAACAAGCCTGACTTTTGACCCGTGGATGTTTTTATGATTGGTTGCCTCCCATACCTCCCAATCGATGAAATAGCTGGCGTACACTGCATGCACATAGAAGGTGTAGATGCCCAAATTATAAACACCACCATTACAAATACATATTACACAAATGTTTCCACATGCCAGAATATTACATTGTTCATTAAACATAATTAAACAAGAGCTTGGTACAAAGAAAGGTTAACTGCAATGAAGATCCAGTACATAATGGTAAATCTAGGAAACCTCATTTGAAGTAGATGAGGTTCTGTAAATTATATAATCTTCATACTTCTCATCCTGTAGAGATGATAAAAGCAAAATCATTTTTTGTTCTTCTTATTGTCTACTCCTATCCTCTTTGCTTTCGGTGGTGGTTGTGGGAATATCAGCGGCATGACCTCCTTTGCCAATAAGCAGACCTTCATCTCAGCAGCATGACCAGGGTGACAATCAACAAGTACTATGCCTAAGGCTCTCTCATCCATAGCATAGACAGGAGCACCTATTAGCCTATTATGTGCATTAAAAGTCTTGTCTATGTAAGGAACTAAGAACATGAAACCAAAAACAACTTGTCTGAACCATCGACAAAGTCCGTGGGCGATATGACTCGGCTGACTCAAGAGTGATGAACATATGAATCGAAGAGAGTAGTCAACGAAGAGGGTAGGAAGAAAAGGGCTTGAGACAAGGAGGTGATACAATCTTCCGCCCACTAAACTCTCTCACAATGGCGATGTGCGATGTTTCTTGGTTGCAACAACCGAGCCGATAGCTCAATCTTGTAAAAAAACATCTATCCCCTTTGACTTGAACAAAGGATGACTGAGTAACTACAAAGATGTCATCTCTATCCACCTATGCAACAAAGTAATCATTTCCCGCTTCTTCAACAACCACGACAGACTCTAGCTACCCCTAACCTCTAGAACATATCATCTCTATCCACCCATGCAACAAATCCAATGCAATAATCATTACTTCCCGCTTCTCCAACAACCACGATAAACTCTAGCTACCCCTAACCTCTAGAACAGGGAGACACACACCTTGTATAGAGTACAATTTTCAATGGTCCATACAACTAGAAACACCGACAAAAAGAAAATTTAGCAGCATCATGACACTTGTTTCCCTTGGCTAGTGGACTGTTTGAGTACAATCTACTTGACTTGACGCTGCTCAAACAAGAAAAGTTTAGAAAATTCTGAGATGTTTAACAAGAATTGGCAAGGTCTTAGCCCCAGCAGTTCCAAAAGGACACGCTCTTTTAACTCTAGAAACATGAGGTCCTTGGTTCAAAAGTGCGACATTCCATATGACACAACAAATATTTCCAGGGTGCAGTAATTAACCACCAAAGGAAATGATAATTGAAATAATACTAGGATTCAATAGCTGGAAGACTAACTAGAGACTGGGAAAACCTAAGCCTAGAAATGATAACCAGAGAGATGGCTGATTGGGGACAACCTCTATCTTATTTATAGAGCTATTACACATTCTCAACACGCTCTTAGATATTTTGGCTGAACCACTTAATAACCTAGGGGCAAAATGGTCCAACTCAAGATCTATCCATCCGATGGCCACAAGCTCTTTCATGACTTTGTTTCGCTTTGAGGCAACCTTCAAGATAATGCCACGTGCCTCCTCCCATTCTTGTCGGAACTTCAACTGGGTTTTCAGGGCCAAACCCAAAAACCGTCTAGCCGGTGGTTTTGAGGCCAAAAACACCAAACCGCCTGGAGAAGCATATCCGCTACGCCTCCTCCATGATCTCTACCCATGTCACTGTTGTCCTCGACCGCTTTATTACCAAGTCCTTCAGTGCCTCCGCTTGACTTAGTCAACCATTGTCTTGACTTGGTCAACATGGTCAACTCATCCGCATGTACTCTTATTTGTTGATGTTCCCAAGTGTCAGCCACCACGATCAGTCTTCCAATCATCTTGGTCTCTCGGTCCAAGCCTCACATCCATTCTTCGCTGTCCTAGTCCATCGGCACGGCACGTCTTTACTTAACTTTCTCCATGTGCGTCGACCGTCTTTGTGCTCCACACCTGCACACCAACACAGTCGAGAGACATATTGCACACGCACTCATGCAATGGTTAGTCGCCAAACTCAACAAAAGCCGATCATCTCTGACAATCACTCATCACAAACTCGATGCACAATGACACATATCAACTTTGTATTCATAATAAGCCTAGACGCTTTAAATTGCCCATGCACATCATGGGCATCTTGGAGCTCACGCTGCTTGACCCTTGACCTAGTCAGAGCAGTACGTCTGCCGGAGCACGCCACACACACAGTGGAGCAGTATCGTGTCAACTCGTATGCACGTCGATTAATCTGGCAGGCCGCACGATCACACAAGATATCGAATGATCATTACCAAATTTAATTTTGTCATTGGCTTTTAAAATAAATTTAATGTCAAATTAATTTCGTCATGATAAAGATTATTTCCCCATGAACACTTTGTATTGTTCTTGATAAACAAATTTATGGGCAGTATTAGTAGCAGGACGCGCACGCCCACTTCGCCCGCACGCTCTTCTCTTTCTTCCTCCCGCAGCCTTCTTCTTTTTCATCGCGTGCTCCCACGCCGCCTCCTCACCTTGCCCGGCTCCGGCTATGGTGACCCGACCTCATCCCTGCCTCTAGCACCTCCCACCGCCCCGCCGCCCACCGGCCCCGCCGTGGCACGCTAGGGCTTCGTTGGAGCTCCACAGCCACGGTCGCAGCCGTGAAGGTCTGGCGAAGCCCTAGCGTGTACCCGCGGTGGCCACCTTCTTCCCCCACCCCTCCCTCCCCTTCCTCATGCGGCCATGACGACCTCCGGCAAACTCTGCGCGAAGACCGGCCATGGCGCCCCAGCCCCAATATGGCCCGGCCGCTACCGCCGCCGCCAGCTCCCCTAAATCACCCGCTGGCCATCCCCACCGCCTGGCCGACCTTCCTCCCCCCGGCCGGATCCTTCTAAAGCTGTCAGATTTGGGGAACAAGGGGTGGCGCGGCTCGTCGAAACCCAAGCCTTATTCTTCGGCAGCGGCGATTCTGCTCCCTCGTACTGTTCTTCTCCTCTGGTGAGGCAGGGGCGGGTGTGGGCGCGGGCAAGATCTTCTCTGTCTATGGCTCAAGCTCCTCCACCTCCTACCGCCCACGAGTCGTGCCACCGCCGGAATCGATACGGTCGGGCACGGGCACACGGGCGCATTGGACGGCCACAAAACAGTGGACTGGCGAATCTAACAGTAGGTAAGGTGTGCGTGCGGAAGCTCCAGGGCGTGCACGCTCGTTTTTACCTTTTCGGCAAATTTATTACCGCATAGGCAAACGATAATTGGATTGCCATCTGCGCATTGACGACAACGTCTTTGTAAAAAGTGTAACAACTTAATAGGCCCTGGCAACGACCATGGAGATGCCGACGGTGAACCTTGCGACGCCACAATCGATGGCAAAGATGCATGTCCGAAGAGACATAGTTGGGCGCCCCACCCATGACCAGCATGTTGGAGCTCACGCTGAGCCGGTTGACGTAGTCCGGGCGGTAGGTCTGCTCGAGCACGCCCTGCACGTGGTCGGTGAGGCGAGGCTATCGTCCTTGGTCACGCCGTAGTTGTGGACGTGGGAGTCCTCCTGGGTGATGGGCACAACATTGGCCACAACGTCGAACACACCCTTGAGACACACCCTGATGCCATTGGTGGCAGCGGTCCTAGAGATGGTGAGGCCAAGCATGGCGGCAGACTGCCACGCGACGCCGGTCTCAATCGGCACATCGATGGGCGCGCCGTTGATGGTGAGCTCGAGGCGGTCGACGTCGCTGTCCCACTGGACAGTCTTCTGGGCACCCATGTAGAGGCGGTGGTGGTCGGTGAAGCGGATGCTGAGCGCCTAGATCCAGGTGAAGTCGCGGCACATGGCCGGGTTGCGCTTACCGACGAGCGTTGATGTGGAGGCCGGCGTCAGAGATGATTCAAAAGTCCTGGTCCTTCTTGCCATGGAAGTAGAAGGTGTTGCGGTCACCGCTGGTGAAGCACGTTAGGACTATTCATGAGTGGTTTTCTTTTGGCGAAACAGCTCCCACGGGGAGTCGAACTGAGGACATGCATGAGGATGCTACTAAGTCACTCAGACCACCAAATCAACTCAGTTAGAGGCCCTTTTGTTCTTTGTGTGTAATCTAGATTCCAAACTTTTAAAATGCTATTTTTTAGCCCTCAAACTTGTTTTAGTGTGTTATACATGTCCCTAAACTTGTCATAACGTGTCATTTAGGCTCAAATAGATCCGATCTACTATGCGTCATGATGTCAGATGCTAGAAGTTGGATCCACCCGACCTCATTTTTGATTGGGGGAAGAAACTTAATGGCAAAGCAATCATTCGTCTACCTCCTCCGCCTAAGGAGTGTTAGCTTTGGTCTTGTCGCTACCACTACTGATGGCACTGTGGCCTTTGATGTGGAGGACGATGAAGGCATGGGGTAGCGATGGAAAATTGGCGATGACGATACCATACTACGTTGGAATGCGAATAAAGATGAGAGCATGGAGATAGAGATGCAGCTAGAAGAGAGAGGGAGAACATGTAAAGTGACACTAAGAGACAAGTTCAAGGACGATCATGTATTTTAGTTACTCCATATTAAAAGTGGAGCACGGTAATGTCAGCTCGTAAGACATCAGTTGGTCTTGCGAGCTGCACAGCTGAAGATATATGGAATGATTACCAAGTTTAATTTTCTCGTGGACTTGTTCAAATGAATTTAATGTTAACAAATCAATGTCATCATAAAGATTTCCCCATGAACACATTAAATTGTTCTTGGTAAACAAATTTATTACCGCATATATAGCCAAACGATATTTGGCATGAGCTAGCGATAAGCGTCGTGTCACGTACGGTGTTTGCTGCATCGACCGCAACGCAACGCGTGCGTGCGCGTGTGGCAACTTAACTCATATAGGCCCTGGCAGTGACGACCATGGAGCTAGATGCCGGCGCGCGGTGAACCTTGGACGTCGCAGGCGGCGAGAAGATGTGCGAGGAGACGTAGTAGTCGGGCGCCCCACCCATGACCGGCATGCACCAGACGGAAAAATCTGCTCATATGAGCGCCCGCTCCGCTTATCTCGACGGCCAGGCTTCTCTCCAGATCAGAGCCGGCCCCACAGTTGCATGTAACTTTCTATTTATTTAATACTGTGGGTCCCACCTTGGTCAACTTCAGCCTCGCCTCATTCCCGTGCCTGAAGCCCTGCCTCATTCCCGTGCCTGGCTACCTGCACTCCCATCGGCAGTTGACGCTGCTGCGCGCCTGTGACCATGCAGCTTTGCTGCAACTTTGCTGACCCACGATGGGAGTGCATCCTGCAGGTGTAGCGGCTAGTGCATGCGCCAGGCTGTTCAGTCAAGTCAGGTCACCTCGGTTCTTGCATGCACCCATATATTTATATTTATTCATTTAATTAGAGCCTATTATGTCTCACTATATCATATTTTACTATTTCTATTTAGATGTAAGATTTATGTTTAATTAGTGTAAATTAATTATTTGTAAGGGATAGTCCGAATTATTTGAACAATTATCTAATCATTTTTTGTATTTTTTATTATTTGTATGTTTTATTTGGTTCCCTTTTGAAATTTGTTAATTCGGCTTTCATAGAAATAATCTGGCTAATTTTTTGATTTGTTTGGTACTCCCATGGCTGCCTGGCTACCTGAGATAACTAATGGCAAATGTGTCAATCTATTCTGCATACTTGCACACATCGGCAAAATTGCAAACATTAACAACTGAATCTTGAGGTCATCATCTGCTAAACCAGGTGGCAAAGAGCGGCATATCAAGCAGCGTGCTGCCGGTGATATCTGATTACTGTACTACCCAGTGGTTAAATTTCTGGTTACTGTCAAAAGTGAAAAAGGCTATGGGTCTGTTCGGCTGGAATCATTCACCTTGTGAACAAATAATTCATATAACAGTACAATGTGTGAATAACGGTGCTTACTATAGTATTTAGATATCCGTAGATATGGATACACAGTAAAAGTTGCAGTTCTAGAGACTTAGGATAATTTTAGAAATTGATTCTTTTAGGGACAGATGGAGTAACTCTTTATTACTGCTAGACTAATAGTACTATAAAAATATTGTATAGACACACATCAAGGTTCTCAAGAAGTTTTCTTAAATTTGTCTACAATTATAAAAAAAAATAGTACCTACATTTTTATATACAGATACGTTTATTATTCAAGTTTGCTTATTTTGATGACAATTATCATAGATCATTAATATTAGTACATTTTGTACTTAATATATTAGTACATTTTGGACATAGGTAGGCCAGTTTATACACTTTCCACATAAGCTGTACAAAAAAGAAGTGGTAATAAAAAAAAGATCTGATTTAACTTCTGCTTTTTTCTGCTTTTTAGTACAAATGAGAGCGGTGTCAACGTTATATATATAAATATTTGTCAAAAATTAAAATTTTTTACTCCTCATAAAACGAGATTTGTATTATTTTTGGGACATCTATTGCTTTACAGTACTCCTAAACAGAGGGAGTACAATGAGCTCATGGATGGTACTGGTGTGATGTTCTTAAATACTCCATCTGTCCCAAAATAAGTGTCGCTATAACTTTTGTGCTGACCAAACTTTTTTAAGTTCGACTAGATTAACATTTGCATATCTGATTAAGTTTATTATGAAAATAGATTCAATGATCTATATAATGATACTAATTATGAACTACAATTATTAATATTTTCTTATATATTTGGTTAAAGTAAAAAAAACATGTGACTCCTCGGGAAGAATGACACTTATTTAAAAATACTAATATTTATCATACTAAATAGATATAATTAGATTTGTCATTAGAGTACCTATATAAAGGCTCTTTTCCTTATGGTATTAATAAATACTCTAAGCCTAATTATTCCTCAATGAAGGATAGCGTACAAGTACCATGACAGAAAGTACCTATATATTTGATCAAATTTTAGACACTTTAACTAAAAATGCACCTCGAATTCTATTTCTTTTAGACAGAGTTAGTACAAAGACAATTATCGCTACAATTTTCATGTGGTCAAACTTTTTTAAGTTCAACTAGGTTTATAAAAAACATTAGCAACATTTCCATCTCCAATTGAGTTTGTTATGAAAATAGATTCAACGATCTATACAATGATACTAATTATATATTATGATTATTAATATTTTATTATTTATATTTGGTTAAAGTTAGAAACATTTGATTTCTTAGAAAACGATAACAACACTTATTTTAGGGCGAAGGAAGTACACCCACAGTACCAAAAAAAAATTGTATATCTTATGCTTCTAGGAGTCAAACAAAATTAAGTTTGACCAAATCTATAAAAAATACTAAGACTATAATATAGATAACTATCATTAGATTAATCATATCATATCTTTTATACTAATCCTATTTAGAGTTATAAATCTTCATATTATTTTCTATAAATCTAGTTAAACTTGAGAGTTCTAGATGTGCGCAATGTGTATTAATTTTGGAACAGAGAGGGTATAATGAACTTGTGGATGGTGCTGGTATAATGTGCTTAAATACTCCCTCAATCTAAAATAAGTGTCACTATAGCTTTCATGCCGGCCAAACTTTTTTAAGTTCGACTAGGTTTGTAAAAAATATTAGCAACAGTTGCATCTCCAATTATGTTTATTATAAAAATAGATTCATAGAACTATATAATGATACTAATTATGTACTATAATTACTAATATTTTCTTATATATGTTTAGTCAAAGCTAAGAACGTTTGACTCCTCGAGAAGCGTGAACTACACTTATTTTAGTACGGAAAGAGTACACAGTACACCCACATAAAAAATGCATACCTCATAGTTATAGGAGTCAAACAAACTTAAGTTTGACCAAATCTACATAAAAATATCAAATAGCTATTATTAGATTAATTATATCATATATTTTGTACTAATCTTGTGTATGGGTACAAATGTTAATATTATTTTCTAAAAATATAGTTAAACTTGACAATTATTTGACTTCTAGAAGTGCGCGATATGTACTTATTTTGGAACAAAAGGAGTACAATGAGCTCATGGATGATATTGATGTAATGCTCTTAAATATTCCCTCTGCCCCAAAATAAGTGTCAATATAGTTTTCGTGCCGGCCAAACTTTTTAGGTTCGACTAGTTTTGTAAAAAAAATATTAACAACATTTACATCTCCAATTAATAAGTTTGTTTTGAATATATATTCAATGAAATATCTAATGATACTAATTAGGTACTATAATTACGGCAGCGCTAGGGTGTAGAATAACACAAGCCAAAACTGACCTGAAAAACTACGTTCAGTATCACCCTGTTTTAGACCCAGGACTACGAAATACTGAACAATACTGAAATGCGACTACTGAACGATACTGAGCTCTGTTCAGTATAATAGCGGGTGTACTATAACTAATAATATCTTTTATATATATTTGGTCAAAGTTAAAAATATTTGACTTCTCTAGAAACGTGAACGACACTTATTTTGAGATAAAGGGAGTACACTCACGGTACCAAAATAAATGCATATCTCATACTTCTACGAGTTGAACAAACTTAAGTCTGTTCCAATCTACATAAAATTACTAAGATTTATAATATCAAGTAATTTTCATTTGATGAATCATATCATATATATTTTTACTAATTCTTTTTAGAGGTATAGATGTCAATATTATTTTCTATAATACAACACTGTGCATTTTCAGTAAAGTTAAGGGAAACTAGACCTTCAATCATACGAGCAATTAAACAAAATTAGATCATAATGCAAACAAACTTAGGTGACATGATGCCTATCTCCAATACAAGCATCGGAAGCTTGTGAACAAATATACTGAACCTAAGATAACTAATGGCAAATGTGTCAATCTATTCTGCTATCCTCGTCGTACTTGCACACCTGTGCAAAATTGCAAACATTAACAACTGAATCTTGAGGTCATTATCTGCTAAACCAGGTGGCAAAGAGCGGCGTATCAAGCAGCGTGCTGCCGGTGATGTCTGATTACTGTACCCACTGGTTAAATTTCTGGTTACTGTCAAAAGTGGAAAAGGCTATGGGTCTGTTCGGTTGGAATCATTCACAGCAGAAGCTTAGACACAAAACACTGTTGCTGCAGAAGTTGAACTCTTCCCATTTAGAAACATAGCATTGTTATATAGTTATAGGTATACGGTTTGACTCCAATTTTTGCACTCTGAATCTTAATCATTTGTAGCGAGTGGGGATGACATGTGTTACAAGATTTGAAGATTGCTTTATCAATATAAATGTAATTGTTTGATCAAATTGTGCAATTGTTTGTAAAACATTGAACATTGTGCTTGGTACACGTGTTTGTTGGGATCTAATCTCCGTGTTCTAGTTTGTAGGTCGTTTTGGCCTTTCTAGAACCGCAACTTTTTCTATGTTAGGGATATCTAAACACTATGGTAAGCACCGTTATTCACACATTGTACTGTTATATGAATTATTTTGTGGACTACGACATTTGATTTTTTTTTAAAAAAATTGTAATTCTTGTTGAATCGGATTTATCATGTAGCTAATTTTTCTAAAGTTATACTCTCTCCATCCAAAAAAAATATATAATTTTAGCACAGTATCATGTTTTAATATTTTAAGTTTAGTGAATTATCGACAAAAAGTACAACCAGTTAAAAAAACAAAATAGATTTGTTATAAAATATATTTTCATGATATATATTTATCTTTTACTCTGGATCTTTTACTCAGGAATGCACTCAAAGTTAAATTTATTTTTATAGAGAGAGGTAGTACTTGTTTGCTTTTTTTTTTGTCTTGGTTGGTACACTAGTGAAGCACACAGCTGCAGCCCGTCACGTCAATCAATTGAATATCAGCCCACGGCTGCAAACCATCCTGTCGTCCGTCAAAAAAACATATACTAGTACCGGCTGGTCCAAACTAGAGTTTAGCACTATCACATTAATCTTTATATACCAGGCTAATTACAAAACTAATTATATAGATTGAGACTAATTTATGAGTCAAATTTATTAAGTGTAATCAAACAAATTTGAGATCAATTGATAAAACAAAAAATAGATTTTTATTGTTTTTCGGAGAGAGGATTCCATCTCTCATCTCTGCACCGGGAGCTTCAGTGTCTATACAGTTCACGTTGAGTTGTGGATCCTTACCAAACCATCGAACCCTGTAAAGCTTATCAGTCTAAGGCCCCGTTTGGTTTGGACGAGTTAAAGTTTAACTCTCATCACATAATGTTCCTTCAAATGTATGAAGTACTAAATGTAGACTAATTGCATGCATGTCGGCACAGATTAGGAGTAATTTACGAGACGAATCTATTAAGCCTAATTAGTTCAAGATTGGAAACTTTTTGTCAAATAAGACGAAAGTGCTACAGTATTTGTTAAACTTTAACATCCAACCCAAACGGGGCCTAATATTAGGGGGTCAAAGCCAGATGACTCGTACAGTATAGTCTTGACCATGCTCAGATGCAGTATGGTAAGAAGATTCGAAAAATAAGATCTGGAAAGTAGAAGCAAGTAAATTGCAGTTCCTGTGATTGAATAACAAAAGCATTGAAGTACCTGTAATATAATGAAAATAATAATGGAGTATATGAGTACGATAGAAGTTTGAAAATAAAAAATCGCGTCCCGAGGGGGAGGACGAGTGAAAGCGACGGGTACAGGAAACCTGGAGAGATGTGCCCAAACGGAGTAAGCGAGGCAAAATTTTTCAGGCACATTTTCTAACGAGGCAGAAAAAAAAAGAGAAGATGTACAGTAGTCTGGAGAAAGTATACTGGAGGCCCATCGTTTTCTAAACGTGAAGAAGAGGGGGCAGCGGGTACATGACGTGACCTTGTACTCTTGTACTGGTGGGAACAAGGCACCTACTGAGGCAAAATCATCAGGCAGATACCAAAACGAGGCACGCATGCAGTTGACCGGCTGGACCCCACAACTGAAAAGCTGCTGCATGCATGCAGAACAACAGCCAATCGCATGCGCCAAATAAGCTGAGCGCGCGCTCCGGTGAGCATCGTTGCTTTTCAGCGGCCCGCATCCTGCATGGATCACACGCTGAGGTGGTTCACGTAGTCGATCGGAGCGGTAGATCTGCCCTATCGAGCACGTCGTCGTCGCCTCGTCGGTGAGGTCAAATTAAAGAACCTTAAGCCGAACACCCCCTTCCCTTCCCCTTGAGATGCACCCCTCATGCACGGCGCCGTTGGTCATACTTGCCGTCCCTCGATCGTGACGGTGGTGAGGTCAGGAACGGCGGTGGACTCCCAGGTCGAGGCGGTCGTCGTCATCGCCGCCGCTCCACCTGCCGGCTGGTCTTCTGGGCGCCCGCCCACCCGCCTAGGTAAGGCTGTGGTGCGGGAAGATCTCCGGCCCGTTGCTTCAACTCCTCCACTGGGCTGGGCCTATATGTATTATTACGATCTGGGCTGGCTGCCCGATGGGATCTCCTCCCATGATAAATCTCCCGTTCCCCTCTTTATCTTTTTTTTCCCTCGCGGCGATTACTGGAATACTGGACGATCGGTGCCTCCCTCTTTGTCGAGCCCCTTCGCCGTCGACGTTTAGCCACAAGGTGCGCCCTTCCCTTCCCGCTGCATGCGCGAAACTGAGCCCTCCAAACCCTAATATAATCGAAGTTAGAGTGATTGGTTTTGAGTGGAAGCCCCGATCTGTACGTCTCACTTATATGCATAATTTGTTATTCGCACTAACTTCGATCCTTTTCATAACGAAGGTATTCGGTTTTACATATGTAACTTTTTTATTTCTGTCGTGTGATTGTGTCAAGGATTTCAGATAACGCCCGTTTTTCTTAATACCATCCATGTGCCTACCTAAGGAACAGGCTAGCTGTTACATATTTCGATAGGTCAGGTTGTAACAGATAGCTGTCTTTTCAGGCCACCCTCTATGCCATAGTTGAGCTAAGAAATTATCTTATCTGATTCAGCCAACTTCTTTGTGGACCATGATATAAGATCGATATGTATTGGGGTCTCTTTGATTGGTTGGTCTGTGGTAGTTCTACAACGTTGCTTACTCTTTCTAACTCCAAATTTTGCTGTTTTGATTTTGCTTCAGTCTTGGAGAAGATGAGGAGAACTAAGAGGGGTGATGGTCTCGTAGGAAGATCGCATAAGAGCGCAACACCTCCCAATGGTAAAGGTGAGGCGACCAATTTATTGGCCTCATGTATGGTACCCCTTCCCCTTTCATTAGCATCCCTTTGAATGGTTGCTCTGTCATAGTTTTATAACGTTGTTTTACTGTTGGTGACACCACATTTTGCCCCTTTGTATTCCCTCCCCTCCCCCCCCCCCCCCCCCCAAAAAAAAAAATCTGCTTCAGTCATACAAAAGATACGGAAAACTAAGAGGAGTGGTGATGATTTCACAAGAAGATCACATAAGAGTATAAGAGGTCGCAATGGTAGTGGAAAGATAACTGAGTCAATGACCTTAGGTATGTGTGTTCTTCCTCTTTCCTTGTGTTTTCTCACAGCCTTATTTGAGCAATCATGATTTATGTCATTCGATTTTTCTTTAACTAGGTGACTTGCACGGGGATTCTAACCGATATGACTGGACTAGGCTTAGTGATGATGATTTCGCAAGAAGATGGCATAAGAGCATAAGAGGTCGCAATGGTAGTGGAAAGATAACTGAGTCAATGGCCTTAGGTATGCGTGTTCTTCCTCTTTACTTGTGTTTTCTCACAGCCTTATTTGAGCAATCATGGTTTATGTTGTTTATTTTTCTTTAACTAGGTGACTTGCATGGGGACTCTAACCGATATGACTGGACTAGGCTCAGTGTTGAACTCAAGTCAAATTTGTCTAGAAGTGTTGCCTCAAGCCCTCACTTGCTTTGTGCAATGGTGATTATATATGCTACTATACTATTTTAGTTTTTCTTTAACAAATATATATTGGAAAAACACTAATAAAAAATATTTACATATACATTATGATCTTCTGTAGGAGAAACAGTGTTATTTGCATGCTCAGGCATAGCTGTAGAATGCCAGGAGAATCTTACAAGGTTTTTGACTTCAGCAACTTTGGCCAGAGCTTTCATCAGTGGTGATAAAAGAAAATTCCATGATAACTTAAAGGTTGGTGCTGGTAATCGTCATGTACTATTTCTTCTACTTGTTATATTAAGTGTGATCATTGTGTGTTATATTTAAGTGTGATCATTGTGTGTTCTTTTCTTGCCTTACATTGTAGATTAAAGTGCGCCATGAAGGCAATGAAGTGTACGAGGGTGTTTTGTCTGAATATGATTTAGATCACAACTTTGCTATTGTCATCGTCAGCACCTCCCTCGATGTTCATGTTGGACTTTTCAAACATAGGGTGGAAATTTTGCCCCGTGGTATGGTGCTAGCTTTAGGGCGTGGCATCTCTGGCACATTAGTACGCACAAATGTGATACTCGCTAGTGAAGATAATGAAGCTCCTCTTTGGCAAATGTCAGAGGTAAACTTAAGTTATGATACTAACATTTCATTATGTTTCTGTTTTGACATGCACTAAACTGCATGTCAAAGAAAAAAATCCTTTCCCCGTGTAACCCTTGCTCTTTTCACCTCATTTGGTGTGCCAACCTTTATTCATGTTAGGTTCTGTAAGGTGGACCACTTTTTACTTTTGATGGGAAGTTTGTTGGCATGAACCTTTTTTTGGTTATTGTAAGAGCCTATTTCATATCATGGGGCTCAATTCTCGATTGGCTGAAGTGTACATCCCTGCAAAAGAAGACATATCATCCTCATTCAAAAAGTTTAAAGGTAGCCAGGTATGTCTTCTCATGTATTATTACCAATGTTTGCTCTTCATTGATTCCCTTATTCTATCGTTTCCCACCCCTTCCCTTGCATGAGCTAGGCAAGCTGTTTTGCATTCCAAACAACATATGTATGCCATAATCTAGATCGTTAGCTGTTTATGCACTGCTCTGATCGATTCTTAGTCATTGTTGATGTTCTTCTGCAGGTTTGGATCCAAACCCACATGTGTCAAATTGAATGGCCATTCAGAAGGTGAGCACACAAAAACTCTTTTTCTGTCCTCAAAACACACACACACACACACACACACACACACACACACACACACACACACACACAAAAACTCTTTTGAGACCACTAGACGTTGTGGTACCATGTAAATTGTTGTAACAAATTGTACACAAGTAGTACAAGTTTAGCTTTTACACTAGTAGCGGGGGACACTAGTAGCGGGGGGGGGGGGGGGGGGGGTGGTGAGTTTGGGGAAGCTGAATGCTCATATAGTATGGATGGTTTGCTGGATAAATTGAGCATGGTTGTGAGGTGCAAGTGGAAAAGCTTAAACATATAAGGAAGCAACGTTGTGAGAAGCAAGAGTGAAAAAGCAATTGCCTGCAGTCGATGCGAAAAGTTTAGACAAATAAAAGATAGCATGCGGCATTTTTGGTAGAATAGATGTGACTACTCCCTCAGATCATTTAAATATATGGGTCCTGCAGTAGTAGAATCTCTGAACAAGCATATGGAGGTAGGCAAAAAGGCATGACAAGTACAGAATAGTGTATGTTGTGTACCCAAAGAATGAAACTTGTAAATGAAATTCAGCAGATGAATGGTGCTTAGATCACAAAAAGGAAGGGCTGTAACACTTACCACGCCTAACATGTGGAAGCCTATCTATATCAGGGCCTCCAACATGCTTAGTAAGAGAAAGTTCCCTAGAGTGTATATCATGCCTTTCATACAGTATCTAGTTAGGAATTTGATGTAAATGCAAGGCATCAATGAGCCAAAGCATTTTGAGGAATGCTAGATTAGATTGGTTGTGTAGCCCACCAAAAACTTAACTGTTTTGATAAAACCAAGTAAATTCAGGCCGAAGTTACTCTGATTTTTTTCTATTAAACCACAAGAGTTTGTTGTCATTAATTAAAGAGTAAAGACAATGTTGAAGTGTGCTCAACAAAAACTGGAAGGCAAAAAACTAATTAGTATCAACGATGCAGTCTGGCCATCAGGCTCTGTGCAAAACAGATAAGGATGAAGGAATGGCATGGAATTGAAGGGAAAAAAAACTTTTCAAGAAAAAGGGCTATCTTTCAAACGTGGGAATCTGAAAGTGTTTACTTAATATAAACTCATGAGTACTAATAATAGTTTCAAAAGGTCATAGAACCAGTGAGCCCCATTAGCACCATAAAAGAAAACAGGTCCAGAAGTTGTGAACATTGAGCCCCATGGTAACCATTTGGGCAAGAAATTAGTATAGTCCCTCAGCCTAGCACCAATGGCATTAGAAATAGTATAATTAACTAACAAGCGACTTGGTCCTTGTACGGACGTTGAACGAAGGTAAGCAAAAGTTATGGAAGAGAAAAGCAGGATAGGATAGGCAAAACTACAAACAAGGTACCTTTGTCTTAGTATTGCAGAAAATAACAGGCTGGGTAATGGTGGTTGTATCATAAAGATCACAAAGCGTGTGTAACTTACATTCGTCTTTGTCAACAACATTAAAGAATTGTTTGATGCCCTATAAAGACAACTTCAATGGTATTTACCTCCACGGTCATCTTGTCACCACTCACAATGATTTTGACTGGTGCAGTCATGAACTTGCTAGTGATCTCCAAGATCTCATGAGGAAGAGTTGCAGAGATGAAAACCACCTATTTAAAGAAAATAAAATACACAATAACATGAATTCCAGTAAAAGGCAGTAGGTATTGTCATCGACAACATAGACGACAAGAGCAACTCTTTGTCCCTACTGTTTGGTCAGCATGGAATGTGGCAAATGTGTTGATGTATATCAAGAAAATAAGCAGATAACAAAGTAACATGAACTGAGCAAAAGGACGTTTAGTGTGTGTAACTATAGATGTGAGTGCAGACTGTAACACATACAAGAAATTGGAAAGATGCATCTCATTAAGTCATAGTAATCTGGTACACTGAACGTGGTGGCAGATTGCAAAATGTCATGGGAAAAAAGGCACAAATTTTCTGAGGAAATATAAAACTGAAGAAATAAATTATCACTGTGCTCAAACTATAGGTTGTAACTAAAGTCCAGGGTTGAATCATGTACTACACAAATATGAAAATACAAAATTGAAGAAAAAAGTATCATTTGTGCTCAAACTATAAGCCCTAACTGATCTCCAAGGTCGAATCGTGCATGCCACAAATAAGTAGCATGGATACTAATACCTTTGTTTCCTTAACATCGGCATACGACTGCCACCTATAGGTGGTGGTGTTTAACCAGGTACCATAACCATGGTCCCTGTCAATTAGCAATAGTATTGCAATAAGAAACTAAGGACCAACCTGTAGTGTTAACTAAATGGACTACTCTAACAAATATTTGGGGAAATGCAATAGAAGGGGGGATCAGTGGCACTCCTCGCTGATCTTAGTCTCACCACATTTGGCGTGAGTTTTAGTTTGTGACAATAGGCAAGACAATCTGTAGTATAAACTAAATAAACTACTGTAACAAACATTTGGAAAGTGCAATAGAAGGGGGGATCAGTGGCACTCCTCGCTGATCTTAGCCTCACCACATTTGGCATGAGAAATAGAACTCACCCAGATGTTGACACCATTATTTCAGCTAGCAGCTCTGCTGTAATGTGGAGTAATTATTTGAAGCCGTGAAGAAAATACGTATACATGTCCAATAGCCTTGTACCCTCACTATTCATCATAGTATTATAACCAAAGAAAAGTACGCTGAAGAACTAAGAGGAGAACCAAAGCTGCAACAACCAACAATGTAAGGGGGCAAAAGAAAAAAAGTCAGTACCAGCAGGAACATTTTACTTGTAGCATCACTAACTATGAAGAGGACACCTGAGAAGTTATACCTTGATGATGCCTTTTAGTTTCAGTTACTTTGGTGCTCCCTCTGCAGCAAACATACTATGTAGGCTGGATAATGAAATGGTAATTTCTTAAGTAAAATATGAAACAACACTGATTTGAATATTTAAAAAATGGGTGGCCAATAAATGAGCACCAAATTTCTGAAAAAAAATTTCATCTGTCATCTCTGTATAGCTTGGTCTCGCAAAGTTCCATGGCCAGCAAGGCAGCAAGCGACGTAGGAGCACCAATCTCTCTCCCCCAAATAATCTTGTCTAAAAGGAAAAAAAATCACAAAGTAAGTAAATTTGAAGGAGTAAGCATGTTCCTGCACGTGAACGAGAGAGGAGAGATTGGCAGCCTCAAATCGAGTAGTAGAAAATATATAGGAAACACAAAGTGTTTTATTGCACGGGTTAAATCAATTTAAAAAAAACAAAGAAGGGCCATACTTGTATCTTTGGCCAGCTCGTCAATGGCTGCAAGCCGCACAGTCATCATCGGACTCCAATACAGATGTTGGCTGGGCGGTGGACACCTCTGCTGGCACACCATCGGCGACGCTGTTCCATGTCCTTGTAGACTACAGGAACACACGCGAATCATCTAGGGTTTCGTAGAGACAGAAGGAGGAGGGCAGAAGGAGGAGGGCAGACGGAAGGGGAAGCACATCGACAGCGGACAAAAAAAATAACGCACGGGCTTCTTGTGGGCCGTTTTTTCAGTTTCTTTGAAAATTTATGTTTTTTTATATTTTTCTTTCTCTCCTTTTTAATTTTTTATTCTTGTTGATTTCATATATCTATTCTCTTGATTGAACACTATCAAAGGCTAGTAAAACATTTGTTTTAAATAACATAACAGAAATTTCATATCTATTCTCTTCATTGGACACTATCAGTGGCTAGTAAATATATAGTACATTGTAAATAAGTAAATGGAACTTTTTATATTTTATTAAGGTTGAATATTTTTCTATTGAAGCTAGAAGCCACTTTCACAAGAACATATACCAATTTCACAAACCAACAAGCGATAACAACATTTTTCTAAAATAAAAACAATTTTCTCTTCGTGACAATTTCCCAAGTGAATATTAAATATTTTTGTGCTGCTAAACATGAAACAATAGTTCCCATGAACTAGGAACACTGCTATCGTCAATAAAAAAATGAACTCATTAAAAAAAATTCATGCTCTAACAAGAACTAATACAAAGTATTGACATTTCAATATCTCGTGAAAAATTTGAGTCTTCCTAGCACTCTCTTTTGATTCTATAATTTATTGAGGATTTTTATGTTGTAACAGGGTTAAAGGTTAGGTTGCAAAATACTTTCGTGTGTTAGAATTGTCGCACTTTATCAACCTTAAACAAATCTGGCTAAGCGAGTGTTTATTATCTGCAAGGCAGAAAGACAGTAGAGGCACATAATGGTGTTAAGTCCGTAGAAAAGCTCGAACCGAAAACAAAGGTATACAAGTTGAAAAGATATACATCGTTATGAGATAAGAGCAAAAGAAGGCTTGACATGACAGGATAGGAATAGAAATAGTTTGACCATAAAAACAATTATGCATTCGAAAAAAGTATTGTACAAATAACAATACTACATAATTAATAAATTAGGAATGTTGCCACTCTTACATGACACTAGTTGTCCTTTATGGAACAAGTGGTTTTTTCTACAGGTAGAACATTTTTTTACTTACCCCTTTGTAATAAAATATATTTTCGGGTTAGAAACAACTTCTAGAGTAGAAAAAGCAATATTTTATTAAGAGGAAAAAATATGATCATAGTATAGAAAAATGTTAGGGGGTGTGATACATTTGCCTTCCTAGTATCTTATGGAATAGGAAACTTCTACGTGAGAAACCTTCCAAATAAATTGGAGTAATTGTCGTACTTTAGACAATATAATACTCTATATCTAGATATTTTGCATGAGAAATATCTAGGCAAACAATATTCTACAGGGAACACTCTAGATCTTGATATTTTGTGTAATGAGAAATATATGGGAATAGATAAATATGAGAGATATTCTAACATATAGAAAAGTGTAGAAGGTTGCTACTATAAAGCTATAAATACATATATAGACTTGTGTTCATTCCATACGTACTAAGTCACCAAGTGAGTTGTCAAAAGTTATGAAAGTAGTCATGGCATATTTAGTTTGAAAATACTTCGTAGTTATTTTGAAGTTTATAAGTGTACATGTTAAAAGTTTGTTTATAACGAGTTAGATATGATTATAAATAAAATAAAAGGGAAAAATGTTTTGCACACCCAATAATATAATACTACGTCCGCCACTGATTGCTAGGCCAGGATCGGAGGACCCTTGTTAATATGTTGGATGGCAAAATTATTGGCATGAACTTCTATGATAAGAGAATAGGAACCCCATTCCTTCTCTGGGAAGATATTGACAACATTCCCGCACATTTCGACGAAAAAATGTATTAATTCCTAGCTTAATTTCCTTTCTGGGCATTCAAGTGCTTGCTGTCATATCTGTTACGGTTTTGAGGTTGGTTTTATTAAGAGGATGTGCACTTGGGCCGAACATTTAAAGAACCCTGACTGCTAGATTAGATTATATTAAGGGCGCCCCCAACAGACTAGCGAAGTCGCCGGCTGACATCACGTCTCGTCCGACACGGAGGAAAAAGAAGTATAAAAAATGAGTACAGAGTACTAGCTAGCGAGTGTTTCGTCGACTATCTCGCACATCTCCCAAAGCATCGTACAGTCTCTGCTCTCCTGGACCAGCCTCCCGTTTGGTCATCAGTGTGTTTAGCTTTTTTGTTTTTTAATGTTTCCGATGCCAGGTCAGCCGGCGAAATCGCCAATGCCACTGCAGACGCCCTAAGTAGCAGGTTCAATGAAAACATGCATGCACGGATTCTATGTATTACTAAATCCATTTATTGGCGTGTTTGATTGACTGACAGTAAGGCTAGCGAAGTTGGGCGTGACGATTGTGATCCCTCTAGTGACTGTTTCTCGAAAATGGATGGAGATGACAGTGATCGTCCAAGCAGGTAATAAGTGTTCTAGTCGTCACTATTAAGCTAGCTAGTCTCGATGTACCCTTTAATTTGGATATATAAATAATGACTACATGCATGCATCTAACAAGTTTCAGGTGGCCCGTGCCTGAGCCATGTTGGCTTCATCCTGACGATTTGGTTGAGGATGAATCTGAGGATGATGATGAGTTGGGAATTGAATATGAGTACTCACGTGGAAGAAAAGTTATACTATTACAGAATAAGCCATCACGTCCTCGATATTAGTCAGTCGATCATCACTATATATATATCTAGATAGAATGTCGATGCACGATGCTGCTGGCTGAGAATATATAACAGATAACCCAAGTAATTAATTTACCTCGCTAACTAGTCTTCACAAGGACCTTATTGTTTTGCTGCCTCCTCGTCTTTGTACATATTACATGTGCTTGTGCTTTGTCTCTGGAATTATATACTCTGTTCAGCGAGTAGCACTTTGTGTAATAGCACACATTTTCGTTGTGATTTTTAAGTTTTTTTTCGAAAGCGTGCCATTGCACGTGCTTCATTAAGTGGAATTGGGAAGTTTTACAAAGTCCATTGATGCACACGGTGAGTAGCCGTACACATCAAGGAAGAACACATAACACAAATCATCAACTAGTGATGTGGAAGTAAGGTTGCACTAAGTAAAGAACCAATGGCGCGACAGAGCTGGAAGGGGAACCCAGCGCAAATCAAGCAGCCAGAGCGGTGAGCAACGCCAGACTACCGAAGCCCGCGCCAATCCAGGCTTCCACCTCTTCCAGGATGGAGACGAGCAGCTCAGGTGGCGTCATGGACCTGCGATCGAAACTGCAGCGGTTTCTTTCCTTCTACAGACACCACGTGACAAGCAACACTAGCGAGTCGGAGCTTCTCCTGAGGGCCTGCAGTAGTGTAGCTCTACCCAGCAGCCACCATTCGAGCAGGGTAGATGTCTGCTGAGGCGCTATGGCCAGGGAGCCCATGGAAAGCAGCAAACGGGACCATACCTCGCGAATGTAGACGCATGAGCACAGGAGGTGGTCCGTAGTTTCGTCGAGCTGATCACACAAGGCACAGACCGCGTCCAACTGGAGACCATGCCATTTCCTGTGCTCAGCCATCCAAAGGCGACCATGCAAAGCCAGCAAGAAGAAGAACTTCACCTTCGGAGGGACAGAAGCGCGCCAAAGCTCCTTGGCGCCCGCCATGCGTGTCCAGCCAACGAAATAGGCCCTGTACACCGAGCGAACGGAGTACTGGCCATCAGCCGACCAACGCCAGACGAAGCGATCAGATTCCAAGGGTCACAGCTGAACGTTCTCGAGTCTCTCCTAGAGCTGCACGTACTCGTAGAGAACTGGGGCAGTTGGAGCACCGGTGATGTCGCGCACCCAACGGCGATCGGTCAGGGCATCCTTTACTGAACGCCCGAGTCTCCTGCGTCCGACTGTCTTGAAGGGGTTGGGAGCGAATGTGGGGATCGCCCCATCCGGCAGCCACACATCAATCCAGAAGCGCGTAGAGGCGCCATCGCCAACCTGGACGGTGACCGATGAGCTGAACATGGAGGAGATCTTTCTTTCCGGAGTAGATGGCAGCAATGCCCATGAGGACTCAGGTTTGGTCCTGCGCAGCCATTCCCACCTCAAGCGCAGTGCATACCCGATGATTATGAGATCAGGAATGCCCAGGCCTCTGTGATCCTTGGGCGTGCACATGATCGGCCACACGACTTTACAACGCCCCCAGAGATGGAGTTGGCGCCAGCCCAGAGGAACGCGCGACGTCATTTGTCAATCTCGCTGATGGCCCAAGCCAAAAGGCAACAATAGATGGATATGTGCACCAAAATAGCGGAGAGGGTCATCTGGGTTAGGGTCGCGCGCTCGGCGGCTGTCAGAAGGCCGCCCTTCCATGTCAGTATGCCGGCAGCCACCGCGTCGACAAGTCGCTGCTACTCACAACGGTTGATCCTAGAGAGCGATAGCAGTGCGCCCAAGTACTTAGTGGGGAAGTCCTAGACCTTGCAAGGGGAACACTTGCCTCACGGCATCGACCTACGATTGGGAGCAACGGATCGGTGTGATGATGCACTTGTTAACGTTGGTGACGAGCCCTGAGGCGCCCGCGAAGAGGTCCAGAATACGCCGGATGTTGGTGAAATCTTGGACACCGGAGGAGAGGAAGATTACAAGGTCGTCAGCGTAAACGGAGGCGCGGTGCTTGATCTTGTTCGGCAATGGAGAGAAGATCTCTCGGTGATCCACTTCGTGAATGAGCGCGTTCAGCACCTCCATGACGATAACGAACAAGAGCAGCGACAGGGGGTCGCCCTGCCGCAAGCCGCAGGCATGGCAGATGCAGTTTCCAGGACATTTATTGACTAGCATCTTGATGCTTGCGGTGCTCAGCATGGCCGATACCTAGTCCTACTATCGTACTGGGAATCCGGCGTGCTCTAGGACCTTGAGCAGGAACGGCCACGCCACTGAATCAAATGCTTTGGCGAGGTCGATCTTGAGCAGCACCACCGAAGATCGGCGGGCATGTAGTCATTTGCACGTCAGCTATACCGTTTTAAAATTCTCATGAATTTGCCAACCCCGAATGAACGCCGATTGGTTTAGCTTGACCAGCTCATGCATTCTTGGCGCTAGACATAAAGCCAAGCTTTTGGAGAAGAGCTTCCACACCGAGTGGATCAAGCTGATGGGCCTATAGTCCTTGGGCCTAGCCGGCATCTGCGTCTTATGAAGCAGCACCATGACGGCCTCGTTGAGGTGGTGGTAGCTTCTGAAGTCCATGTCCCACAACGCCTGGAAGGCGCGCATGACGTCGCGCCCAACGATCTCCCAGGTAGCTTTGTAGAAGGAGCCGTTCAACCCGTCGGGGCCAGGGGCATGGTTAGATGGCGTCTCCTTGACCACCAATGCGACCTCAGCCGCGGAGAAGGGAGTAACTTGATCGGTGAGGTCAAGCTGGGGTAGGACGAGTTGGGGTAGGTCAATGCGATGTTCCCGGATGAAGCCGATTCCCAACAGGTCATTGTAGTAGGAGAAGATGATGTCCGCCTTGGCTTCCTCCTTAGTGAACGTCTGACCATTGTGATTGATGGCGAAGAGGTAGTTCTTATGATGGCGATGGCAGGCTTGGAGGTGAAAGTAGTGCGTGCATGCGTCCCCTCTTTCAGCTACCTAGTTCTGGCATGTTGCTGCGCCATGGTTTGGCTTAGGGAAGCCAAGCCGAGAACAGCCTGTTTCAGCTCACTACGCAGGTCTAGCTCCTCAGCAGAGAGCTACCTAGTCCCTTGTGCCGTGTCAAATTCGTAGATCACCGCCCTTGCAAATGCCAATTGCTGGCGGATGTTGCCAACCTTCGTTGCGCGCCAGTTTCTTAATGCCTTTGCGACCGCACGTAGTTTTTGGTCCAGAACCCGACACGGGTCAGATGCTATGATGCGGCCATTCTAGGCGAGGCGGACCACATCCTGGAAGCCATCGATCGTCGTACAATAATCATCAAACCAGAAGTGAGGGCGCGCCGAGGGCTCGGACTTGAGCACAAGAAGGAGAGGTGCGTGGTCAGATGAGTCGTTGGAGAGGGAACGCAGGTGGTGACAAGTGTACTGCTCGAGCCATTCCATAGAAGCAAAGACACGGTCCAACCTCTCCAGGGTGGGGCTGTCTCTGTGGTTTGACCAGGTGAAAAGCCTCCCTGATAGGTGAAGCTCATCAAGATGGAGATCGTCTAGCACACGCCTGAAGCTGCGCATGAGACCGAGGTGCAATCTACTGTTGTTCTTATCGCACGCTTGGTAGATCATGTTGAAGTCGTCACATAAAATCCAAGGCCCATGGATAACCGGACGTGTGTCTCTCAATTCCTGTAGGAAGTCGCCCTTCTCAGCGTGGTTCGTGGGGCCATAGACATTTGTAAGCCACCATGGCTTGCCCAACCCATTCAACGGTGTTAGGCGCAAGGTGATTGAGAAACGACGGATGGTTAGGGGTGAAGCACCCTAGAGATCACGGCGCCAAGCGACAACCGCTCCACCGGCAACGCCAGCAGCCGGGAGGTGGGCATAGTCGAAGTCAATCCCAGTTATGTCGATGTTCATGGATACAGAGAGGCTCTCAGCCTTGGACTCTTGCAGGCAAACCACAGAGACACGTTGCTGCTCAACGATGTCCCTTACTACACTGTGCCAAGCGCGGCTGTTGAGGCCATGGGCGTTTTGGACTAAGATATGGTTTGCACTCATAAGGACACAGTTGTACGACAACAGGTCCACGGTGCTCAGCACATTATCTCGATGGACACGTTCCATCGTGCACCACACATGGGGAAAAGCTCACGCATCGCTTCCCTCTTGGATGAAGATAACGGCTCGGTGAACGCCTCGTGGAACTTATCGGTGATCTTGTCATCCGGGGTGTTGGTGACGGTGTCCTCTGGCCTATGTTCCCACTTGTTCACCAGGACGCGCTTGGCCTGTCTCTCTGGATTGGGGTCACGAAAAGCAGATTTAGCTGCGAGGCGGTCACTGTGACGAGGGACCAGACTAGTGGGCTCCCGACGCGCGGCGTGGGCGCGGTGCTATGCGCATGAGGCTTTCTTGTAACGGTAGAAGAAGGGAGTCGATGAAGAGTGCCCCAACGTCAGTGTCGACCGAGGCAGCCCCAGCCCCAAACGGCAGTGCTGGGATCAGCAGGCGCAACGGGCACGATAGAAGGTGACGTGGCCAAAGCGACGGTGGCGGGTGCCGAGGCAGACAACGGGCCACCAGGGGTTAGCGACACAGGCTGGGCTGTTTGCCAGTCCTCCAACGGGGCGTCCAGAGTGAGGCTGGGCCAATCAAGAATGGGGTCGTGAATAGGGGCCTAAACCTCATAGGCAAGCAACAGCAAGAGGTCTGTCTCGATGGCCCGAACCAAGGGCCGGGTGCACGGCACCCCCTCCAACAGCGATAGGCCAGTGGCCAGCGCGGTGGTAAGGAAACCCAGCGGCTCCGACAAGGGAGACATCATCAATGACGTCCGAGGCATGTAGGTCCCCTCTTCTCAATAGTGAGGGGTCCGGCTCGACGACCCAACCCATGGGCCGAGTGCGCAGTGCCCCCTCCAACAGCGATATATAGCCATATAGGTCATCGGCCAGTGCGGTGGTAAGGAAACCCAGCGGCTCGCTGTCCTCGGCACAGCGACTGACGAGGGAGACGTCATCATTGACTTCTGAGGCATGGAGGTCCTGCCTTCCCCGCACTGCAGGCTGCATGTCATCCACGGCAGGCCTTAGGCTATCTGCACTCATCATCCTCTAAATCCATCCTCTAAAAGGAATATTCTGTCCTGGTCATCGAAATTTCATCCTCTATATCAATTTCTCCCGCACCCATTCATCCTCTATATCATCTTCTATCCACTGTGGGGCCCACTTATCACTTTATCTAAATATATCAATGTGAGATCTAGTTTTGAAGAATTTATTGTAACGAATTTAATGGTGCAATCGGAATTTAATTTCGCTCTTTGGTTTGTGAGTTATAACATTTTTTAGGTACTAGAAAATAGTGGGACCCACCCAACATCTCTCACCTCTCTCTGCCGCGCATGCTGCATGCTCTCTGCCTCTGCCGCAGCGCAGGGTAGCGGACGTACTGGACCGCGCTAGGAATACCGGATGCCGAGCTCGTCCTCTTCTTTAGAGTATCGATGCAGTACACCGCTGCAGCTTCATTCTCCTGTATATGTTCCTCCAATTTCATTTACAGTACGTGAGTGTAGACAGCCTTAGGCCCGAATCGGCCATGTTGATACGTCCGGGCACGACATCCAAAGAGGTGGTGTCAGAGAGCAGGAGCACTTTCTGGGCCTCGACTGCCTCAACAACGCTTGGAGAAGCACGCGCCGAGCTGGGTCCCACCACAACGCACCTTCCCACATCAATCGGGCAGGCGAACGCCCACCCAGGCTGAACGTGGTCCGCGGCCACACGACCGGCCGCTGCCATCGTCGAGGCTGGGGTGGTAGCCATTGAAGTTGCCGTCATCGGAGTCCTTCTCACCCCCGTCGTTGCCCCCCTCGTCACTGGACAGTGGCGGGGTGCTCTAATCCTGGTACTCGATGATACGGACTCGTACCAAGTAGTGCAATCCAGGCAGCTTGTCATGGATGATCTCGTCGGCGCGTACGTAGAGTGCGTCCTCGGGGACGCGCACAGTTGGTTCACGGATGAAGATAATCTTCTCGTCGAGGATGAATCTCAGGTGCAGGCACCAGGCAGCAACAAAGAATTCGTGGTCATCATCAGGCGGGGCGACACTAGGCGGGGCAAGCTCGATGCGGGCGCACACCGACCCCAGAATGGCCTGCGCCACTGCCATGCTCCTCGTGTGCAAGGGGACACGCTGCATCCCAATCAGCACCCTGAAATGAAACGCGCCGCCGGAGGCGAGAGAAGTCCGCCGCCATGGGTGCTGTAACGGAACCGCCCAAATTATAAGAATAAAAGTACAAAAATAATTGCCAGCGCAATTATATTCCCGTACTTAGGCTCCTATAACCCCGGTAGTCTAATGAAATCACGAGATATTTCAAACCAACCAACATACAAGCCAAAATCGTAGTGGTTCAACATAACAAGTCACATGTTATATCCAATTCACAAGTAATTCAACATAGATCGGAGTCAATAGAGTTATTACAACTCAAGTTCAAAAGTAGTTGTTGGGAGATTAACTTCGTCCAAAAAACTCAACCCCAAACTTTGGAGTATAAAAGATATAAAAATATTCTGATGAGATTCACTTGCAGGAAAAATACAGCGAAGAATGTATTTTGACTTCGTCGCTAAGAATTCAACTTCGCCTGTCGACTTCGTCGTCAAGAATTCAACTTCGCCTATCGACTTTGTCGTCAAGAATTCAACTTCGCCTATCGACTTCGTCGTCAAGAATTCAACTTCGTCTGTCGACTTCGTCGTCAAGAATTCAACTTCGCCTGTCGACTTCGTCGTCAAGAATTCAACTTCGCCGGTCGACTTCGTCGTCAAGAATTCAACTTCGCCTATCGACTTCGTCGTCAAGAATTCAACTTCGCCTGTCGACTTCGTCGTCAAGAATTCAACTTCGCTGGACAGAGAAGTGGACAAGGAACATAAAACAATCTGAAGAAAGCAAATTCATTGAAGGAAAAGAAGATTGAATGTGAAAAAGAAGACAGAATTAGGAGGAAATCACCACTTCGCCTTTACGTAAATGAAGGGTTGTAAATATATAGGTCAGGGGTAAAAAAGTCATTTTATGTAAAATACGAAGGTATGGAATGATCATGAAATGATCATGAAATGAATGCAACTTTGCACGTAATTTTGTCTTGGATGAAATTTTTCTGATGATTGTGTGAATTGTGTCATCTGACCTGAACTTTTCACCCAACATCTGGCGCCCACCGTTTGTGCGTGCATCTAAAGATCTTCACGACCACAAGAAATAAAATGGCAAGACCAAACAAGAAAACCGTCAATGGAGAAACCGAAGACGAACAACCACTCGGAGAAGACAGATGTCTTACAAAAGAAGTCTCTCAAGGTGCAAACTCTTCAAGAACGGGCGAAGCTGAAGAACAAAGACTCAAAGAACTTGAAGAACAAGTTTTTCGAAGGCAAAAAGAACTTGAAGAATGTCGCGCAAGAGCACGAGAAAAGACACTCAAACAAAGAATAGAAGAGGCCGAAGCTACCCTTCGCAATTTAAACGAGCAACTGCAAAATGCAAGTCATGAAGTTATAAATCAAGAAGAATCGCTTCCAGCAACAAGAATCTCTCAAGAGAGAAATATTCAGAAATCATTCATATCAATTGATACAAGCTCCCCACTATCAACAAATTTGCAGCTAGCTCAATGGCCTATAGGGTACAAATTCAACATGATACCAACATTCGATGGTGAATCAGACCCAAGGCAATTCTTAATGAGTTTTGAAGCTACAGTAATTGCAGGCGGTGGGGACGAAACCACACTTGCAAAGTCACTCGTCATGGCAGTAAAAGGTCCAGCACAACAATGGTATTCATCTCTAAAAGCAAGATCCATACATTCATGAGAACAATTAAAGACAAATCTACTTGTTGACTTCCAAGGATTTCAACCAATTGGTCTTACAGATATGGATCTATTCAACTACAAACAACAACCCAAAAAACCTCTAAGTCAATATTACAAGATATTCATTCAAATCAAATCTCAAATCACAAATATCCCAGACGAAGTCGTCATAATTGCAGCAATCAAGGGACTTCGGGCAAGACAATGTGCAGCACACCTTACTCGAGAAAAGCCAACTTCACTGGCTCAGCTTTACGAAGAAATCCAAAAGTACTGCAAGTCCGATGAAGATTACAGAAAAAGAATTGAGAAAGAAAACAGCTTCAGAAATCAAAACAAAAGCAGCAATGTTCATCCCCCAAAGCAAAACAACTATGAGCGAAGACACTTCACCCAAGTCAATCAAGTTGAAAACAACAATTCAACTACTGAAACAAATTTTCAACCTCAAAATCAATACAACAGTCAGTACAACCAAAGGACATTCGAAAGAGGTGGCTTCAATTCAAGAGGAAGAGGAGGACGAGGAAGAGGAAGAACACCCCTAAGACCGGAAGACATGTATTGCATCATTCATGGCAAAGGGGTTGGACACACATCAAAAATATGTCCAAAAGTAAAGAAAAGCATCGAAGAAATACAAGAAGAAAACAAAATTTCAAGCCAATCAAAAGCTGTCAATCATATGATTCAAGGCCAGCAAAACTCTTATTACCCAATTCAGTTTGGACACTCCCAAGCAATGATCCCAGGCCCATCATCATATAGCTATGGACCAGTAGCAATATACGACCCAAATCAATGGAGGCAAAATCAACAACAAACAAATTTTCAAATACAGCCTGAATCCTCTGTGGCAAATAGCAATCCACAAGGAAACAACAAACAAGACAACTCTCCATCAACTTCAATGGCAAGCAAAGGAAGAATCATGACAATCATTGGAGGAAACAGTATTGATCATGAAAACAACAATCAAAAGAAGAATTACTTTCGAAGAGTAAACTCTATCTCAACAGAAGGCCCATACAAAAAGACAAGATGGTCTCATCTACCAATCACATTCTCAGAAAAAGATTTGCAACTGAAAGACTATCCACACATGGATGCAATGGTAGTTGAAGCAAATATTGATGGATGGGCTGTCTCAAAAATTCTAGTCGACGGTGGAAGTTCTGCAGACATTATATTCACAGCAACAATTGATGCCATGAAAATTGATCGCAAACTTTTAGGAAGAGCTGAGCACCCACTTTACGGCTTCGGTGGGAAGCCAATCCACTCAATAGGAAGAATAGTTCTTCCTGTATCATTTAGAACAGTAAACAATGCAAGAACAGAGCAAATTGCATTTGATGTGGTGGACATCCATTATCCCTATAACGCACTTTTTGGAAGGGGAACTCTGAATGCATTTGAAGCAGTAATAAGCTACTCTTACTTATGTATGAAGATGCCTGCAATAAATGGAGTTATCACAGTCCATGGAGATCAAACCGAAGCAAGAAACATTGAAAAAGAATACACTCATGGTCGGAAAAATGTTCATACAATCAAAGAAGAAGAGAAAGAAGAAACAAAAAATGCGAAGCCAAAAGAAAAAGCTCAAGCAGTCGAAGAAACAAAGAAAGTACCCCTTGACTCATTAGTCCCAGACAAACAAGTAATCATAGGGACATGACTTTCTCAAGAAGAAGAAAACATACTCATACAATTTCTTCAAAGTAACAAAGATGTCTTCGCGTGGACATCCAATGATTTAGGAGGAGTCAGTAGAGATATAATTGAGCACAAACTCGACATCAATCAAAATTGCAGACCCAAAAAGCAGAAACTGAGAAAATTAGCTGAAGACAGAATACAAACTGCAAAAGCCGAAGTCCAAAGGTTGCTAGATACTAAAGTTATAAGAGAAGTCCAATTCACAACTTGGCTAGCAAATATCGTCATGGTCAAGAAAAAGAACGGAAAATGGCGAATGTGTATCGATTTTACAGATCTTAACAAAACATGCCCAAAAGATAATTTCCCACTACCAAGAATCGACACACTAGTTGATCAAGCAGCTGGAAGTAAAATGCTAAGTTTCCTAGATTGTTTCTCAGGATATCATCAAATCTGGATGAGAAAAGAAGATGAAGAGTTTACAAGTTTCATCACACCATTTGGAACATACTGCTTTGTAAGAATGGCAGAAGGGCTTCCCAATGCAGGCACAACATTTGTCAGGATGACTTCAACAGTGCTCAAAAGTCAGATTGGCAAAAACCTGCTAGCTTATGTCAACGACATAGTTGTCAAGAGCAAGAAAAGACAAGATCATATTCAAGATCTTCAAGAAACATTCTCAAATCTGAGAAAAGAAAATTTGAAACTAAATCCCGAAAAATGTACCTTCGGAGTACAAAAAGGAAAAATTTTAGGCTGCATTGTATCAGCAAAAGGGATAGATCCAAACCCAGACAAAGTTCAAGCAATCTTGAACATGAGAATTCCTGAAAATATAAAAGATGTTCAAAAATTGACTGGAAGACTTGCAGCTTTAAACAGATTCATCTCAAAATCAGCAGAACGAAGCTTACCAATATTTCAGGCACTCAAGGGATCCAAAAGAGACTTCGTATGGGGACCTTCGCAGCAACATGCATTTGAAGAGATAAAAAAATATCTACTACAGCCAAACATATTGATTTCACCAACACCAGGAGCAGATTTGCTATTATATGTCTCAGTCACAGAAACAGCAGTAAGTGCAGTACTAGTCCAAGAACAAGAAATAAATCATTCAAAATATCAAGTACCAGTCTACTATGTTTCAGAAGCATTATCTAGATCAAAAGTATACTACTCCGAGATTGAGAAAATCGCATACACAGTTTTAACAGCATCAAGAAAGTTGAAGCACTACTTTCAGGACCCCACAAAATCAGAGTTCTCACAAGTTACCATCTGAAAGAAGTATTACAAAGTTGCAGAACAACAGGAAGACTGGAAAAATGGGCAGCAGAATTATCTCAACATTTTATAGAATTTGAAAAAAGAACATCAATAAAAATCCCAAGTCCTAGCAGACTTCATAGCAGATTGGACACCCTCCCAAAGTTCAAGAGAAGACAAAAAGCAACCAGAATGGACAATATATTGCGATGGCGCATGGGGCTTCGCAGAGGCTGGAGCAGCTGCAATAATCACCTCACCTTCAGGCATAAAGATGAAATATGCTGCAAGACTAGAATTTCAGTGCACAAACAACATAGCAGAATACGAAGCCGTTTTACTGGGACTTCGCAAAGCAAAAGCAATGGGAATCCAAAGATTGGTAATCAAAACAGATTCGCAAATTGTAGCAGGACACATTGAAAAAGATTACAAAGCAAGAGATCCAGAATTAGCAAAATACTTGCAATTTCTCAGAGATCAAGAGAAACATTTTGAAGGCTTCACAGTCAAAAACATCTCAAGAAATGACAATTCAGATGCAGACGAACTAGCAAAAGCTGCAGCACAAAATTCAAGTCTCCCTCAAGATGTTTTCTATCAAATCTTGAAACAAGCATCCATCAAAGCAGTGCAAGCTACACCCAGAGAAGTCCATATAATACAAAGTGAAGACTGGAGAGCCCCAATTATGGCTTACCTTCGTGGGCACTATGAGCCTGAAAATGAAGTCAACAACATAAGAATGAAGCAAAGAACAAGAAATTACAAGATCATCAACAATCAGCTATACAAACAAGGAATATGTGCACCATTACTCAAATGTATATCAGTAGAAGAGGGAAAAAAGCTACTATCAGAAATACACGAAGGAATTTGCGGCACACATCCTGGAGCAAGAACAATGGCAGGAAAAGCATTCCGTCAGGGATTTTATTGGCCATCAGCCCAAAATGACAGCAAAGAAATTATCAAATCTTGCCATAATTGTCAAATGTCTGCAAGCAAAGTAAAGGCTCCAGCAACAAATTTACAAACAATAGAACCAACTTGGCCATTGGCGAGATGGGGAATTGACATCATTGGAAAACTACCTACAGCACAAGGAAACCTTCAATATGCAGTAGTGGCAGTGGAATATTTCACTAAATGGATCGAAGCTAAACCAGTGACAAACATGTCATCTTTCACAATGAAGAATTTTCTTTGGCAAAACATCATTTGTCGTTTCTAAGTTCCAAGGCACATAATAGTAGATAATGGAACTCAATTTGACAGCCAAAATTTCAGACAGTATTGTGAAAGTTTGGGAATTCAGTTATGTTTCGCATCAGTAAAACACCCACAGTCAAACGGAGCAGTCGAACGAGCAAATGGAATTATATGCATAGGAATATCAAAATGCCTCGTGGGGCTACCAAAAGGCAAATGGGTGGATGAGTTACCTAAAGTTGTTTGGGTACATAACACCACAGTTTCAAGATCAACAAACTTCTCCCCTTTCAAGTTGCTTTATGGAGAAGAAGCAATGACACCTGAAGAGATACAATTTCAAGGACCAAGAACAAATATTGAAATAATAGATGAAGATCAACAAATGACAAGCAAAGATTTACTAGAGGAAGAAAGAATGAAGGCGATTCAGAACCTTGAGAAATATCAAAAGGAGACAGAAAGTTGGTACAATAAAAAAGTCAAACCAAGACAATTATCACCAGGAGACTTTGTCTTGAAAAGAAAAAGAAATGAAGACACAGTCGGAAAGTTTCAGCAAAAATGGGAAGGACCGTTCCTCATTATAAGAACCAACAAGCCAGGAGCATTTCACCTGGCAGACATGAGTGGGAAGGAAATTGATCACACATTCAATATTCAAGACTTACGAAGATACTATCCCTAGAATTTGCTTTCATCCTTGCACAAAATAGATTAGCTTTTACATTCTGAAAAATTTCAATTCAAATGTAAACGAACTGCACTCTTTTTCCACTCAAGGGGAACCCTTCGCAGGGTGAGTGATTTTTTAACGAGGCAGTCTCCATTGTAAATTCTCATCAAAGTATAAATGAGAAAGCTAGTTCCCCTAAAAACAATCTTATCAACAGCCGAAGAGTATACTTTAAGTATACTCATATATCGGCAAAATACCCAAAGTAGGTAGCATCATTATTCGAACAAGCAAAAAACGATGCTAACCTATCAAAAGATTCATAAAATATATTCACTAAGGTGAATTTTGACTTCAAAAATGAAGTCTGCATGTTATCTTCGCCAAAAAGAGCGAACAATATTTCAAATTCACTAAGGTGAATTTTGACTTCAAAAAAGAAGTCTGCATGTTATCTTCGCCAAAAAGAGCGAACAATATTTCAAATTCACTAAGGTGAATTTTGACTTCAAAAAAGAAGTCTGCGTATTATCTTCGCTAAAAGAGCGAACAATATTTCAAATTCACTAAGGTGAATTTAGATTTCAAAAAAGAAGTCTGCATGTTATCTTCGCCAAAAAGAGCGAACAATATTTCAAATTCACTAAGGTGAATTTTGTCTTCAAAAAATAAGTCTGCATGTTATCTTCGCCAAAAAGAGCGAACAATATTTCAAATTCACTAAGGTGAATTTTTGACTTCAAAAAAAAAGTTTGCATGTTATTTTCGCTAAAAATAGCGAACAATATTGCAAATACATTAAGGTAAAATTTCACTTTAAAAATGAAGTCAGGTAAAATTTTGTATTTAAAGTAAAATTTGATTTCAGAAAATACGAAGTCAATTCATCGCCTTCGCTTAAAAAGTAAGAGGACGGTGTTTTCAAATTTACCTAAAGTAAAATTTGATTTCAGAAAATACGAAGTCAATTCATCGTCTTCGCTTAAAAAGTAAGGGGACAGTGTTTTCAAATTTACCTAAAGAAAATTTTGAATTCAGAAAATACGAAGTCAATTCATCGCCTTCGCTTAAAAAGTAAGGGGACGGTGTTTTCAAAATTACCCAAAGTAAAATTTGATTTCAGAAAATACGAAGTCAATTCATCGTCTTCGCTTAAAAAGTAAGGGGACGTTGTTTTCAAATTTACCTAAAGTAAAATTTGATTTCAGAAAATACGAAGTCAATTCATCGCCTTCGCTTAAAAAGTAATTGGACGGTGTTTTCAAATTTACCTAAATTGAAATTTGATTTCACAAAAATAACGAAGTCAATTCGTTGCCTTCAATTAAAAAGTAAGGGAACAATGTTTTCAGATTCGCCAAGGAAAAACCTGAATTCACCAAATACAAAGTCACCACACTGCCTTCACTTAAGAGTATGTCTTCACAAAATAACAAAGTTTATGCATTGCCTTCGCTTTATAAAAAAAATAAAAAAGCTGCGTTTCACCTTCGCTAAAAAAAATAAAGGGAACATCATTCATTACACTTAATAAATCATATTACATAAAATGTCTACACAAATACACACATAAAAACACTTTATTGTGTCAACAAATATACATATCAAATATTTTCTGAAGCAACAATAGCTACTGCTTCATCAATCAAGTCTTCAACAACTCTATTTAAAACATGATCGACCTCCGAACTAAGATAGTCTTCAGAAATATAGCTCGGCGAAGCACTTGAACATGAAGACTGAAAACACACAAGGAAAATGCCATCAAAATTCGCTTTACAAATGTCTCCACATCACAACATAAGCACAAATACCTGAGAAAAATTGCTGCAATCAACAACACGAGGCAAACATCTCTCATTTTCAGCAATAGAGAAATCAGTCTCAAATTCTAGAAACAAGTACATCCCATCAGAAAAATATATAAAAAAACCACAAACAGCAAAATTTATGATTGCTTACGTTTCACAAAAACATCAAAAGAAGATTTTGCTTCTTCAGTAGCATACTCCAACCATAAAGTAGGCTCAGCAACAAAGTTACCTTTACACATTAACAAGGGCACAACCATAACTTCATCCTGTCCAAAGTTCAACATTTACAAAAAAACGTTAAAAGACTTTTAAAACCTCACCCCTCGAAGCTGAAATCTAAACTACGACAAACTAAAGTACATGATCTCGAGCATCATCGTCCCTCGCCCTCTCTTGTTCAAGTCTTTCTTGTCTCCTCTCTGCCTCCACATCAGAAGCAAGTCTCTTTTCAAGCTGCTACAAAACAAAATAAAACAACAGATAAGAAAAAACACAAGGAAAAAGCAGCGAATCAAAATAACACATAAATAACATACTTTTTCCATCTTTTGCTTAGCCTTCATGAAGGCATGCTCCCTTCCACCTTGGTTCCAGTACTCATGAAAATACTTCTTGCAAAGCATTTGAGTACGAGAAGAAACTTGGTTAAGAGATTCCACTGACGGAAATCTGTAACTTTTATCATACAGTTTTTCATACAAAGGATCATTAGCCTCCTTCATCAAGTGAAAAATAGCACGACTTGAATACATACAACTCAAATCAGCAGAAGTCTGTAAAACAGTAGGCAAATCTTCATACTGGCGACAAAGCCAAGCAAAGAATGGATCAAATTCTCCAACCTCCCAACAAGGATCTTCTGGCTTCGCACCAAATTTATCATAACAATTCTTGCAAAGTTCCCACAAACGATTGCACTTATTATGAAAATTCTGATCCTTCTCAAGAGATTTTTTCTCAAGATAATTCTTTTCTCTCACAACTTTCTCATGATCTTTCTTCAAAATATCGTATTCTTCAGTCTTCGTTTCAAGTTTAGCTCCGACAGAAATACATCTAGACTCCATATTATGAAGAGCTTCAACTGTTTCAATTCTTTCTTTCTCCTTGGCAGCAAGTTGAGATTTCAAAGAATTAATTTCTTCAACCAAACTTTTTTCACGAAGTGCAGCATTTTTTGCTTCATCTTCAATCGACTTACGCAAACTCCTTTGCAAAAGTACATTCTACATACGAAGTCAAAAATATATTACAAATCGAAATAACAAATCTAAAATAAAATTTACGCAATAAAGATAAAAAGTCAACAAACGAACCTTGTAGATCATGGAAACACTGGCATCCGCCAACTCAAGCGAAGATTTGCCAACAAGTTCAGCCTCCGCATCAGGAACTGCGAAGGCATCATCAATGCACTTTGACAACTTTAATTATGGTTTCTTCGGCATAATAAGAAGTTTGTCCAAACCAATTCCAACAAATTTGAAAGTATCTAAATTCACACCTTGAGCCTGGCAGTATTCCATACAACGTTTATAAGCTTCAAGATTTACACCATCAGGAACTGTTTCCAAAACTTCAGCCGGAGTCGCAGGTTTCTGGGCAACTTCTTTCATTTTTCCAATATCAACAGTTGTCTCCCTCTGAGAAGAAGAATCAGAGAAAAATTTCTCTGCGAAGACAAACAACAAAAATTTTAAAAAAAAGACAAACAAAACAAAAATACGCGAAGTAAAAAAAATCACATGTAGAAACACCCTTTTCAAACTGGAAGGATACCCTCTCGCCAGTAATCACATTGATAGTAGACTCCGAAAGACGAGAAACACGGTCATGTTCAGCCTCTTCGTCATGAACTTTATCATCAGATTCATCAAAATCAAGGGCGAGAGTTGTGGTACCCTTAATTTTTTGTGCCTTCGCACCAGAAACAGCAGCTCCAGAAGCACCCTTTTCACCACAAACTGTAGCATCTTTTTCTACCCGCAGAACATTCTCCAAAACTTCACATCCTAAGTTAGCACCCCCAGACGAAATTACGGCTTCAATCTCATCACCAAAATTTCCTGGGTCATCCCGGGGAGTTTCAACAGAAAATCTTTGAGAGGATGGCCCAGCAGTCTCCTGCGAAGCCAACACTTCACCTTCTTCTTGTAAACCACCAGCAGTGGCGGCCACAGTAACCGGAGAAGAAACCAGATTAACTGGATCAGAAACAACATCTTCGCCAACATTTTGTTGTGACGAAGTCAAGATAGCTTCAGCAACACCACCATGGAAAACGTTGGCCATCAAATTCTGAAAATAGTTATCAAGTGGAGTCAACATAGGCGGAGTCAACCCACTAGAATCAAAAACTAAACTAAACATTCTCACCTCATCATCACAAGACATTTTCTTTAATGCTTCATCAACAAAACTTTCTGACAATTCAGAATCAGAAAAATCAGCAGTCTTCGCCTTCTTCTTTGAAACTTTTTTAATAAGCGGAGGCCCACCCCTCTTTTTCCTAGTAACATTATCGATACCAGGCTTCGCACTTCTAGCATAAGCAGGAGCCGGTCTTTCTCCATATTCAATCTGAGCAATTTCAAAAACTCTATTCAGTCTTTTATAATCTGAACCAAGAATTTTATCCATCAAATCTTTTTCTTTCTTCAAAAATTTCCCAAGAATTTCAACAGCCTTAATTTCAATAGCAGAAACAAATTCTTTGTCTTCGGTATATTTCTTTGGACGAAAAACTTTATTATCTGGAAAGATATAAGTTTTTCCTCTGACCACCTTTTCATGAAATCGAACAAAGCTCCAACCTTTCTTCAAAGGCCAAATCCGAGCAGCAATATACTCTTCGCAAAGATCTCGTGCATTTTGCATACTTGCAGCAAGCTTATAAAACTTCTCACAAGATTTAGAACTCCTTGAACTTTGAAATTCAGGTTTACAGTCAAAACTATTCTTGTGCATCCTTGCAGCCAAAGGATATCTTTTAACAACTCTGTTAGCTTCATTCTTCTCTTCAACCAAAGGAACTTTATGATAAAACCAATAGCGATACCAATTTTCAACCCACTTATTTTTTGAAGCAGGAGCTATCTGTTTAGCACCACGAGCTGGTTTAAAACTACACCATCCAAAATATTTGACGACACTTTTTCCATCAACCATTTTACTCCGAAATTGTGTATGCATCTCATGAATAGAACAAAAAGCTCCAATATCCAAATTTCCTCTCTGAGATTTCACTGCTCAAATAAAAAGAGCGATTTTTGCTATACCATTTGGAGTCAAATGATGCATCTCAATGTTATAAGCTTTCAGAATTTCTTCAACAAAATCTTGACATGACATACGAAGACCAGCCGCAAAATAATCGCGAAACACAACACATTCATCAGGTTCTGGCCTAGGAATTGTCTCACTCTGCGGAGCTAATCTAACATCAGCTTTTTTAACCATTCTATTTTTTACCATCCACTGCAATTCAGACTCATCAAACAAAGATTTTCCAAAGTTCAGCGACTTCGTATCATCACCAACAAGCTCCGACTCCGATGCAGAAACATTAGACAAATCTTCACCAGAAACAGAATGCTCAGATTCAGCTGGGGAATTTTCAGAAACATTCTTCTCCACGTCGGACATCTGAATACAAAATATATATATATATATATATAAATATATAAAGCAAAATATAAACACAAATAAGCATATGAAAGAACAAAACATAAAATAAAAAACATTAACCTCAGAAAAATTACCTTCGCAACAAAAAGACGAAACCAAAGAATAAAGTGACTTCGACGAAAATCGACTTCGCGGAAACTTAAATGTCAGCAGCACCTCCCCGTCTTCGATCGCGTACCCTGAAAAAGGGAACACAGCGCAGTATATATAGGCGGCTTCGGAAAATAACCGTTAAAAACACTGTTCAAAGCATAATGGTCATAAACGGCCAACTCCAAAGTTCGGGACGGTGTTTTTTGTGACTTCGCTTTATAAAAATCAAAGTTCACGAATTTCAGACCTTTGGAGTAGGCCTTCATTCGCGAGGGGCTACTGTTGGGAGATTAACTTCGTCCAAAAAACTCAACCCCAAACTTTGGAGTATAAAAGATATAAAAATATTCTGATGAGATTCACTTGCAGGAAAAATACAGCGAAGAATGTATTTTGACTTCGTCGCTAAGAATTCAACTTCGCCTGTCGACTTCGTCGTCAAGAATTCAACTTCGCCTATCGACTTTATCGTCAAGAATTCAACTTCGCCTATCGACTTCGTCGTCAAGAATTCAACTTCGCCTGTCGACTTCGTCGTCAAGAATTCAACTTCGCCTGTCGACTTCGTCGTCAAGAATTCAACTTCGCCTATCGACTTCGTCGTCAAGAATTCAACTTCGCCTGTCGACTTCGTCGTCAAGAATTCAACTTCGCTGGACAGAGAAGTGGACAAGGAACATAAGACAATCTGAAGAAAGCAAATTCATTGAAGGAAAAGAAGATTGAATGTGAAAAAGAAGACAGAATTAGGAGAAAATGACCACTTCGCCCTTACGTAAATGAAGGGTTGTAAATATATAGGTCAGAGGTAAAAAAGTCATTTTATGTAAAATACGAAGGTTAGGGCCCTATAAATACCCCCTCTGACATGTATGGAATGATCATGAAATGAATGCAACTTTGCACGCAATTTTGTCTTGGATGAAATTTTTCTGATGATTGTGTGAATTGTGTCATCTGACCTGAACTTTTCACCCAACAGTAGTGGAAGCAAAGTAGTTTGAAACTAATATCATCTTAATTCAAATACATGCATGTACCAAGGTCAACCTCCAACAAAAGCATTAGAGACAAGATAGCTCAGAAGGATCATGCCCATAATCACACTCCGCCACTACGGCAGGAGCCAACCAAATCTTGCAGTAACCATGATATATCACAACCTGCAATAAGTGGGAACAAAACCCTGAGTACGAGAAGGTACTTAGCTAGACTTACCCGTCATAACCAAAAATAAAGTAACACCAAGGAATATGAAGAGCTTTATAGTGGTGTAGATGATTCATTTGCAAAAGGCAATTTTAGCATTTTAAGAATCTTTTCCAAAAGCATTATATCAAGTTAATCATTATTAACCTGTCGGCTACATTTGCACCTATACTAGAGCAAGCAGATGATTAAGCAATTAATGATAACCAATGATCATTAGCAACTTCCATAATGTCATACCCATTATAACCATCCAAGTGTTCCATCAACATTATTACGATGAAGTAACTTAAGTCAAGTGTTCACTATCCAGTGAACGATGGCGATTCGAATCGATTATTAACCAGCTGGTAATTTATTCCTCACACAAACCTCACCCACCCGCTAAAGTGAGATATTGGTCACCGAGTCAACTATCCAAGTAAAGTCTCGAGTTTGCCAGGAACCACATGTACCCGGGGGCCGACCGACTGCCTTTCGGTCTTATCATCGTGCCCCCGTGTCCTACCACACCGTCTCCGGTACAGTGCGTTGCGGGCAATCCACTCGGCCCGAATAATCTCCCAGTTTCGCGATTGAAAGGTATGTTATTCGGCCAACTAAATGTGAGGCATGCGTTCAACATGACCTGAGGCCCAACAACGGTCGGTCCTTAATCGACACAGACGGAAATCACTATAGTCCGGAACCCTGTAAGTTTCCATCCGGTCTCAACTTCCAATTAACACTTAGTTATCCCAGAATGACATAATTAGCCAAGCAAGATCCAGGTAACCGCCTATAGCTCGTAGGTGACAGGAGATCACCCGACTTCTACCGGTCTAAGCAAG